>CM053584.1:341142261-341160611 GCA_028627135.1 Pseudochirops cupreus | reverse complement strand
TCTCTTCCCAGTTTTTCTTTCACTTCTCTCATTTGGTTTTCAAAATCTTTCTTCAGCTGATCTCTAGCTTTTTGGCAATCTTCATATTTCTTGGAAGCTTTTGGGGTAGGAGTTCTGATTGTGTTGTCTTCCTCCCTTTCCCTGCTTTGTTCCTTCTTTTCCCCAAAGAAGGAATCTAGAGTTTGGTTGCTGTTCTTACTTTGCTTCCTATGCTTATTCATGGTTGCCATTCAATGTTTTGTTTTTTTTTTAGTTCTGTGGAACTCTGCTTCCAGAGGGAACAGCTGTGTCCCAAATAGCTGGGGTTTTCCCAGCTGCTGGGGCTTTTAGGAGGCTTCTGGGTCCCTCCCCCAGCTCCAGCTCATTGAAAAAAAAACCTCAGGACCACCACCCAAGATGTGATCTGGATCCAGGCCGCTCAACAGGAAAGCACTTGGCCTCTGAACAATCGCTTGGCCCCCCTGCTGTCTGCAGGCTGGGAGCTCTGAAGTGGCAATGTGGAGGCGGGTGCAGAACCTCTGCTTTCTGCTTCTTTGCCCTAGAGGTAGCTTGGCCAGACCCACTTTTCTTCCCTGGTTTTTAGCCAAGTTCCACTAACCTGAGTCCTTTTTTCTTATGGCTAGATAATTCTGGATCCTGCCACAGCTGCCGCAGATCCACTCTCCTGAAGCTCCAGCCATGGCGGGGGCTCGGCTCGTCCAGCTGCCCCCAGGGCAAAAACAGCTGTTTCAGGCTGGGCTGGTTTCTGCTCTCAGAGTTGAAATTGTTGCTTTGAGCCGAGCTGCCTTCAGCAGGGAATAAATCTGTGTGTGTTTTAGAGCCCTAGAATTTGTTTAGAGTCATATTTTTTGGGTATTTGATGTGGCTGTGTCAGAGCTGCGATTTCTTGGTTCTCCTATACCGCCATCTTGGCTCCACCCCCGAAACCCATGGTTTTTAGAAGTGATAGCTAACATTTATATAGTGATTTAAAAATATTGTCTCATTTTAACTTCATTAGAATCCTAGAATTTGGATGCTATTATTATTTCTGTTTTATAAATGAGGAAATGGAGGCAGTCTTAACTAACTTGCCTGGTGTCACATTCTCTCTCCCTCTAATTTGCTTCTTCATTGGAAAAAAAAATCACTAAAAAGACTTTTGTAGTAAACATGAACGGTCATTAAAAAAAAATCCCTAATTAGCCGAGGTCTAAAGATTTGGGTTTTCTTCTCAATTTTGCATTTATCATCTTTCTGTCTTTGGATCTCTAGACCTGTTTTTGGTCACTGTATTGGTTAGAAGCTTTAAATGTTTTGGAGTTGTTTTTTTTCTTTGTAGTGTTTTATTATTGTATAAATTGTTTTCTTGTTTTTACTAATTTCAATTAACATTAGTTTACTTTCTTATATTTCTATGCAAATTTCACTTCTGTTACATTTCAGAGCATAATGATATTCCTTTGCATTCATATATAATCATCCCTTCCTCTATCAATGGACACTCCCCTTAGTTTCTAGTCCTTTGCCTTAATAAAAACAGCTATTAAAATATTTTTTACATGTGGGTATTATTACTCTTCCTTTGATATCTTTGTGATTCAGGCATAATACTGGTATTCCTGGGTGAAAAGCTATGTGAAATTTCATACCTTTGGGGCATAATTCCATGTTATTTTTAGGAATTCCTAGTTGAATTTACAATTCCTTCAAGGGTATGTTAATAGTTCTATTTTCCTGCATCTCCTCAACTCTTATCATTTTCCTTTCTTTTTTTAAAAACTCTGTCAAACTGATGTACGTGAGATTGAACTTTAAAGTTATTTTAATTTATATTTATCTAATTACTAATGATCTGAAGCATTTTTCTTTCATATAATTATGGATACCTTGCATTTCTTTCTTTGAGAACTGTCTCTTCATAGTCTTTATCTTGTTTGATAATGTACTCTTCTCCTATCTATGGATCTTAAAGATAAGTTCTTGCTCTTCCTGAGATTTGTTTATATGTCTTCATATATTTGGATTATTTAACCATTTATAGTTTATCTTAGTATATACTATGAGGTTTTACTCTAAGTTTAATTTTTTGACACAGTTACTTAGTTTTCTCAGCACTTTTTTTGTGCTTGATATGTCCTTTCCCTTTAAGCAGCAAGGGTCTTGGGATTTCTTTATTTATTTATTGTATACCTAGTATATTTAACTGATCAAACTCTCCATTATTTTTTTTTACTGGAACCAAATAATTACTACTTTTTATTATAGTTTGAGATATAGTATTCACAGACACCTTTCCTCCCAATGTTTTCTCCTCATTATTTATTGTCTATGACATCCTTGACTTTTTGTCATTTCAGATGAATTTTCCCCCTACATTTATGCAGTAATTCATTGGTAGTTTGATTGGTATAGCATTAAATAAATTAATTTATTAAGGTAGAGTTGTCATTTTTATTGTATTGATTCCGCTTATCAATGATGAATTCTCAATTATTTAGGTTTGTCTTTATAACCATAACCATTCAAGTTGTTTTTGTGTAGTTCTTTCATTTATCATTGTAGATAGATTTTCAAATGTTGAATATATTTTTTAGTTATTTTAAATGAAATATTTCTTTTCTTTGTGTTGAGTTTTATTGGTAATAGAAATGTGAACAATTCATGGAGATTTATCTTATGACTTCCAACTTTGTTGAAATTATTGTCTCAATTTAAATTTACTACCTAGGTGTCTCTTAGTAGATCTTCATATCATCTACAAAATGAAATAGCATTGTTTCTTTCTCCCTTTCTTATTTGGTTGATTTGTTATTTTCTTTGAGTGAAGGGTGAGGTTTGTCACTATTACTTGTATTTCTAGGACTACATCAAATGATATCTGCACATAGACATTAACATACTTTACTTATCTCTGATTTTCTTAAAAAGAACTTGAGTTTATCCACATTGAAAAAATGCTGGTCACGTACTTTAGATATACATTAGTTACCATATTTTAAAAGTCTTTTTATTTCTATTTTTTAGTGTTTTTAACAAAGAAATAGCTGTTATAGTTTCAAAATCTTTTTTTTCAACTTTAATATAATGTTTTTGTTGATCTAACAATTAATATTATCAATTATTTTATAGTGTTTTTTTTTTCAAAAATGGAATAGGGACAGAGCCAAGATGGTAGAGTGAAAGTAGGGACTTGCTTGAGCTCTCCCCAAACCACTCCAAATTTCAGTAAAAAAAATGACTCTAAACAAATTCTAGAGCTACAGAACCCACTAAAAGACAAAGTGAAACCCATCTCCAGCCCAAGACAGCCTGGAAGGCTGATAGGAAGGTTCTATTGCACTGGGTTGGTAGCAGAGTGCAGTCCAGCATGGCCCGTGCTGGTGCAGACCAGGCTGTAGCAGGCATCAGGGGATTGAATTTTGGCAGCTCTGGTGGTTTCCAGACTTAAAAACACCTCTCCTTTGACCATACCACAGTAGAAGAACTGAAAAATTACAGGTGACTAAAAATAGCTCTGACAGCAGGTGCACAAAACCCCTGAAAATTGGGACAGAACATTCTCCACTCTGAAAGCAATCTTACCTTTACAAAGAGCTCAAAAGTAAAGTAATTGTCTGGGAATGTGAGCAAACAGCATAAAAAAAATTAGACTAGAATATTACTTTGAAGACAAAGAAGACCAAAACATACAACCAAAAGAAGACAACAAAGTCAAAGCTCCTACATTTAAAACCTTCAAGAAAAATATGAATTGGTCACAGGCCATGGGGGAGCTCAAAAAGAACTTGGAAAATCAAGTAAGAGAAGTAGAGGAAAAGTTGGAGAGAGAAATGAGAGTGATTCAAGAAAATTATGAAAAATGAATCAACAGCTTGCTAAAGGAGACCCCCCCCAAAAAATTCTGAAGAAAATAGCACCTTAAAAAAAAAAATCTATCACAAATGACAAAAGAGGTCCAAAAAGTCAAGGAGGAGAAGGCAACTTTAAAAAGCAGAGTTGACCAAATGGAAAAGGAAGTCCAAAAGCTCACTGAAGAAAATAATTCCTTCAAAATTATAGTGTAGCTAATGACTTTATGAAAAATCAAGAGATTACAAAACAGAACCAAAAGAATGAAAAAATAGAGGACAATGTGAAAAAATGAAGCAATACACTCTTCCATGGATAAATCCAGCATAGCTATAGTGTATAATCCTTGTGTGATATTGCTATAGAATCTATGTTAATAATTTTTAAAATTACATTGATATTGACTTAGGGTAGTAGTCTAGATTTTTTCCCCTTTATTTTGTATCTTCTGTTTTTAGCCGATTTTTGCATCACAGAAAATATTTGGGTTTTTTTTTCTTACTTTTCCTCCAATATCAAGTATGCTATTGTCATACTTACATTGAAAACCCATTGTAATACAATCCTACCAACACACACACACACACACACACACACACACACACACACACACACACACCCCTTTCCAGTCTTCTTACATCTTGCATCCTTTCCCCGGTGCACACAGTCTGTGATCCACTGACAATGGATCCTTGATGTTCCTCAAACTAGAAACTCTATCTCCCAATTGCAAGTACTTTTACTGTAAGTCTTCCATGTCTGGAGTGTTCTTCATCTTCATTTCCACCTTCTGGCTTCCTTCAAATCCCAGCTAAAATCCTTCTTCTACAGGAAGTCTCTCTTGATCCTTCTTAAACCTAGTGCCTTGCTTTTGGTGATTCCCCCACACCATTTTACCTATATATAGTTTATTTGTACAAAGTTGTTTCTATGTTGGCTCCTCCTATCAGAATGATCTTGCTGGACACTGAGTGTTTATGATTAATTCATTTTTTTCATTTCTATCAATCATTCAATTAACTTTTTTTTTTAGCACTATGTATCAGGCACTGTACTAAGGACTAGGGGTACAATAAAAGTAAAAAAACAAAACAAAACACTCCTTGCCCTCATCAGTGCAACACAAAAGAAAGAGGGATAAAAAGGTTTCTGTCAATCAGCCCATGACAAAGCAAGTGGTAAATTATGAAATGGCTGGACAACAAATGCAGTATGAGTTAGCAGTGTGATACAGCAACAAAAAAGATAATGCAATCCTGAACTGTATTGTGAGAGTTATAGCTCCTATAAGTCAGGAGGTGATAGCCCTACTTTGAAAAGCCCTTTTAATATCTCATATAAAGTATTGTGTGCCCTGGTTTATAAAAGACATTGATAAACTCAAGGGCAACCAGAAGGATTAGAACCTTTACTTCATGTCACAAAAGAATTAATTGAAGGAACTGGGAAAACTTAGCCTGGTGAAGAAAAGACTCAAAAGAAACAAGATATCTATCTTCCAGTATTTGAAGAGATGTTATGTGTGACCCTGGAGAAATAACTTCACCTCTCTTAGCCCGAATTCTTCATCTATAAAATAAGGGACTTAGACTCAATGACCTCTACTATCCTTACAACTCTAAATCTATAATCATATAATCCTACTTGGAAAAGGTGACCTGTGACCAATTCATATTTTACTTTTTTTCCCCAAGAGGCTGGAACCAAGAGCAATAGGTAGACTTTTCAAAGTGATAGATTTCAATTTTTTATTAGGAAAATCTTCCTCATAATTTGAGCTATCAAAAAGTGGAATAAGTTATCTAGAAAAGTGGCAGATTGCCCATCCTTGGATTTCTTCACAAGCAAAAGTTAGACAGCCAGTGATTGGTTACATTATAATTGATTCCTTTTATATAAGGATTGTATTACATGGCTATGCAGAACATTTCCAACTCTAAAACTGTGTTGTCCTCTGATTCTGTGAGGTTAGAGACCTCTGGGTTGGGGAGGAGGTGTTAGTTTTTAGCCATTGGTGGTGGGAAGGAGCAAAGATTGAACAAGTTACTCATGTGGTTAGAATTAGTAAATATTGTTGAGAACTATCCCTAAACTAGGTTATCTAGACCTTTTTATTCCTGGGAATACAGTGCTTGAGGCTTTCCTTATCTCTACTATAAAGTGAAAAACACGAGAAAACAGATTGAATCCTCTCTTAAGTTCTATGGAAACAAGAACATGGAAATAACTATACATGAGCAAGTAAGTAAATAAGAAGATTCCAAATTTCCTTCTAAATAGCTTCTGGGTACAATGTGGTAAAGAGGTATCATATTTTTGAAGGTAGTAAAGTCTTGCTTTTTAGTACAACAGTTTAATAAACATACATACAGTGTACCTGAGTGATATTGGGTAAGTCATTTGATCTCTCTAGGCTTTATTTTCTTCATCTTTCAAATCATGAAAGCACCTTGCATGTAGAAGGCAATTAATGCTTGCTAACTTGATTAAGTGGCTGATCTCTGACATCTCTTCCAGTTCTAAATGTATAACATTTTTCTATAGGCTAAGTTTCTCCACCCTTCAACTGATAATACCTTCATCTCTTACAATATCATCTAATTGATCTCTCCCCCTTTCTTTCTGTTTTCTTCCATCTCTCTGTTTTTCTTTCTTCCTTCTATTTGTGTCTTTCTGTCTTTCTCCTTATTAAATTGTTGTCGTGTCCATTAAAATATATTTGTAAGTTCCTTGAGGATAACACAGGTTAAATTTGTATGACTGAGAATAGGGTTTATTTTAACCTTTATTTTGTATCCCCAGCACTTAGCATAGTATCTGGCACATGATTCTTACTTTGAAAAATGTTTGCTGATTAATTCAATGACTTTGTGTCTCCTTTGGAGACAAATAAAACAACAACACAACAACAACAAAATCTATTTCCTACATCTCAGTAGTTTTCTTTCATAGGTCTCTAAAGTTTTTTTTTCTTCCTAAATTGTTAGATCACTCTCTAGGCTCCCACAAATAGAAGACTGAAAAGCATCGTAAATAGAGCTTTACTCCCCCTACCCTTTCTTTCCCTGTGGTTAATTGTTAAATTTGTATGCTGAATATAGAGTTTGGCAAGTCATCTATCTTCTAAAGTTTCTCAATTTCTGCTGAGCCATTTGGTGAAATCCTGATTAGCATTAAATAGGGGCCTGATCAAATGGGTTGTTGGGACAGTGCCATCTGCTGAAAAGTGAAACCCGGGTCAGCAGGGAATGCTTACAAACCTCACTGACTTTTGTGATAAATTTATAAGTGCTCAAGGGAAAATTCTCTTGTTTGCTGGAGATGATCCTTCAGATTAAAAATATGCCACCTCTAGATTTTAGATAAAGAGTTTGAAATATAGTTTTCTTGCAATATATGTCTGTCATTGCTAATGCAAAAGCACTCAGAAAATGACTATAGCTTGACCCTCTGAGTTCCACTTCCTTTTGTGTCTATTATCCATAGCCCACATGTCTGGAACTGGTACTTTTTTTTTTTACTTCATATGCAATTTTGTGTACTCAATACTCTTAAAGATAACAAAAACACACAGAACATAGTAAGCTGGACATTATCAATGTATGGAGCCCCAGGATTCCTTGAAGTGGCATTTTTTGTTTTGGACTTTGATACTTTTTGACTGATATTTTTCTGACAAACTAAAGCTTTAGGCAAGAGACTTCACTCTTGCTTGCATACTACAGCTCTTTAAAAAACAATAAGAATCTTACCAAACATTTGTTAAATTCCTTCTTATATGAAAGACATGTGGATAAGAGGGGAAAGGAGTGATAAAAGGATTAAAAAAATTTACAGTCCTTCAGAGAGTTTCCATTCTCAAAGTGAACAATATAAGAAATGGAATAAAATATAGACTGTGAAATAGGATAAAGGCAAATAAGTTGTTAGGAAAATGCCGTGAAGACTTCATTCCTCAGAAGGTAAAAACAGGAACGAAAAGTAGAAATTACAAAAGTAGAGAAGTTGAAGCTTGATAAAAGAAAAAAATGTTTCCAAGTAGAGCTATCCAAATGTGGATTGGGAACCTTCTGGAGGTGGCATAGAACCCCTTTACTAAGAGGTCTTCAAGGAAAGATTGTATGGTCTCCTGTTAATTGCTACTTATAATGGATCCATGGTCAGATTTTGATTGGGCTAGGTACACTCTGAGGACACTTCCACCTCTGAGTTTCTGTGCAAATATCTGTTTGTGTTATTGGTTCACATCAAAGCTCTGCCACTTAAGATATTTGTAACCTTGAATAAGTCATTAACTTATTCAAGTTAAGTCTCAGAGGGGATGAACTTAAGTAACCTTTGATAGTCTGTTTTCTCTTTCCTAGGCTGCCTGTTAAACATTTCAAGCTGGATATCCCATAGATCTCCAACTTCCTATATCCTAAGAAAAACTTCAAGAGGCACCATTATTCCAGTCACCCATGTTTGCAATATTAGTGTCTTTCTTTCTTTGTCTACCTTACTCTCTATATTGAATCTTTTGGAAAATATTTTCTCTTCTATCTCCACAGTAATTTTTAGATATTTGTTCCCTCTTCTCTACTTACCTAAACATCACTTTCATTCAGGCTATTAGCGACTAATAGCTGGACTATTTGCAAGAGCCTTGTAATTTATTTCCTTACCTTAAGGTTTTCTTCACTGTGACATCTCCTCCATTCAGCTGTCAAAACGATTTCCCTAAAGAAGAGGCCTGAATATGTTATTTTCTCTACTTAATAAACTCTAGTGTTCCTCTATTATTTCTAATATCAAAAATAGACTGCTCTATTTGACAAATTTGATTACTTTACAACCTTGTTCATTTCTCCATTTTTAATCCCTCCCACAATTTCTATGGTAAAGTCAACAAGTATTTATTAAGCTCCAATTTGCTGGACACAGTGCTAAGTGCACTTGTAATTCCTGCTCTCAAGGTGGTCATAACCTGCTGTAATGGTAATTAATTTAAATTTTAAGACCACCTTTTTGTTATGTCAGGTAAGCAGGTACTTAGCCCTTAGTCAAGCCTCTGTGAAAGAGGCAGAGGGTGTGAACTCTGTCTCCTGTTGCTGACATAACAGGAAGGGGTTGACTGAAACTGGAAGTCAATGCCGTGTGTGTATATAAGAAAAACCTCAGAGAGAGAGAGTCAGAATTTTCTCCTGACAAGCTACTGGTGGAAGAATCGTGGCAATTGAAGCCAACTGAGAGAGAGAGAGAGAGAGAGAGAGAGAGAGTTAGAGTTTTTTCAGCAGCATCTGGAAGCTGGGCTGCTACAGATGACTGAGAACTGAATTGGAGTTTTCTTGAGGCCAGAAACTGGTGAAGGCTGAAGTTGCTGCCAGGAGGGCTGCCTGGAAGGCCAAAGTTGTTGCTGATGCCTGGGAGGCTGAGATTTCTTGTGGGTCCTAGGGCCAGCCAAACTGCTGGAGGACTGAAGAAGCATCAGGATGCTAATACTTTGTAGCTTGGTAGATCCTTGAGTTCCTGGCAACAGAAGTTGTGAAGGTTTTGAGATGTGCTGGACCCTGTGAACTTCAGTGTGTAGCAGGAACTGCCCAGAGGCCTGGACAAGGACCTGGGAGCCGTCTGCCTCTGAATCCAGGTGACTGTTTGGTAGATTCAGGTAGGAGCTGGGACCATGGGAGGGGATACAAGGGATCTGAGAGACCACCCTGAGTCAAGATGAAGAAAAGTCCTCTCCTTGGATATTGAATACTGTGATGAAATTGAAGTTTATTAGAGACCTAGGGTTGGAGGGTTTGTGTATTTTCTAATAATTGTATTTAGTGATTAGAGGTACTTAGTAACTGATTGCCAAATAAGTGACTGATTTAGTTAATCTAATTGCCCCATGAATGGAAGACTGACTTGTATTGTGAGATGATTGAATGACTAAGTAAGGAGGCAAACTTCCTTAGGGATACCAGATGATTGTTCTTTTATTCTTTGTTCTAAATACTGTGACCATTTTGGTGAAAACTGTGTGGCCATTTTAATGATAAGTAGTTGTGAACACTATATTGTGATTTTCTGTGATAAGATGTAATGCTGTAAATACTGTGTTTTGATTTGTTGTGAATGTTTTCCTTTGATTTGTTCTTGAATAAATAAAGTGTTCACTATACTGTGTAATCAGAATCTTAAAAGCTGTTCACAGTAGCATTCTTTTGGGAAGCTGCTCATGCATGGGATTACATCTGCTGAGAGAGAAAATAGACAAATAATTGTACAAATAAAATACATAAAGGAAGAATTGGAAATAATGTCAGAGGAAAGTCACTAACATTAAAGTGAATCACAAAAGAGTTCTTACAGAAGACGGAATTTTAGCTGAGACTTCAAGAAACTCAAGGAAGGTAGAAAGAGAAACAATAAGGGAGACAATGTTAGGCACACAAATTGGTGAAAATATATAGGTGAAACTGTATAAAGTTGAATAATGAAACATCTTGTATGAGACACTTCAAGATGGTTAATGGCCCTGGATCTAGTCATAACAGATTACTAACTTTTCAGTTTATGCAAGACTTTACCTCCTATTTCATTGCCTTTGCAATAGTTTTTCATATCTAAAATTATCTGCCCTAGAGTTGAAAAGTGTTTCTCCAAAGGTGCTGTTCCTAATTCTGTTTTTTTTTTTAAACTTTTATGTAAAAAGCATCTATCTGTAGGTGGGAAAAAGAGAAGGGAAAGGGATAGCATTTTTGTAGTGCTTACTATGTGCACTATGCTAAGAGTATTAAATATATTATCAACTTCATTTAATCATCACAAGAACCTTGTGAGGTGGATGCTGTTATATCTCCATTTTCACCATTGAGGAAACAGGCAAACATGTTGTGATTTGCCTAGGGTTACAAAGCTAGCATCTCAGGCTGGATATAAAATCAAGTATTCCTGATTTCAGGAGTAGCACTACATTAACTGTGCCACATTGCCACCTCTAATATTACAACTAATAATGCACATCATAATTCACCCACACTTTCTCATCATGGACCACTCCTGTGCATGGGATCCCTCCCGTCCTCCCGAGATGATATACTTTTGAGGTCAGGTGCTATAATGGTAATGGAATTTGAAAACCCCTTTGTATTGGTAAGCTAGCAGGTACTTGCCACTTGGTTTCAAGTTAATTATATCAAGCCTCTGTTAAGAAACAGAAGGTATGAATCCCTGTTGCTGATGTAAGAGGAAGGGGGTGAACAGGGAGAAGCTAATACCATATATAAGGAAAAGCACCAACTGAGAGAGGCCAGAATTTCTCTCTGGAGGCTGGGCTGCTACTGCTAGACTGAGGATTGAACTGAGAATTGAGAAGAACTGAGAAGAGAAATAAAAACAGAGCTGGAGAAAGTCATTTTGATTTTGAGAATGGAGCTTCTGCTGAGACTTTTCTTTTGGGAACTTCTGCTTAGAGCTTCCGAGAATCAGCCAGAGCTACCAGAGGAAGCATAACTGTAGTGTTGGCACTTTGTCTATCTGTGACTTTGTTAAGCTTTGTCTTCCCAGGAACACAAACTGTGAAGGACTTGAGGTGGACTGGATCCTGTGAGCTTCAGTAAGGAACAGGAACTGCACAGAGAGCTGGACAAGGAACTGGGAGCTGTCTGCCTTTGAACTTAGGTGACAGTTTAGTGGATTCACGTAGAAGCTGGGACCATGGAAGAGGAACCATGGAAGCTGAGAGCCTGCCTCAAGTCAAGATGAAAGGACATCTTCTCGGGTATTTAATGCTGACTGATGAAATTGTAAATTAATTGTGACCTGGGTGTGGATGGTCTTTGTACTTTCCACTACCCCTTAAGAGGGTACTGAGTAGTGACTGATGATATTGTAACTTAATTCTGACTTAGGGTTGGATGGCCTTTGTATTTTGCCCTACCGCTTAAGAGAGCACTGAGGAGTGACTGATGAAATTGTAACTTACTGGTGACCTAGGGGTGGATGGCTTTTGTACTTTCCACTACCCTTTAAGAGGGTACTGAGTACTGACTGATTATATTGTAACTTGTTTGCACCCCATGGGTGGAGGACTTTGACCTTTGTACCTTGTGTCCCACCTCCTTAAGTATGATTGAATGATTGAGTTACTAAATTATTGAGTTACTAAATGATTGTACTTTGTTTAAAACTATGTGACCACTTTGGTGAAAACTATGAAAACATTTTAGTGATAAGTTGTTCAGTTGTGACATGGTGAATACTGTCTTTTGATTTTTTTGTGAATGTTTTGCTCTGATTTTTTACTGAATAAAGAATTCACTATCCTGTATAATCAGAACTTTGAAAAACTGTTCACAGCAGCATTCTTCTTGAAAACTGCTCATGCTTGGCTTTACAGGTGCCTTCTTCTAAGATCCTAACAATAAGTAAGTATCAGTGTGTTACATATCCATCTGTTAACCCTGCTACATCATCTAGCAATACATCTCTTTGATGATATCTTTTATATACCTCTTTCATGTGATTTTTTTTGTCAGCAATATGATTCAGTCTACATATAACCAAAATTTGTTTGTATCACTGTTGTCCTTTGAGTCACCCATAATTTTAATTTTCCCAAGATGATGGTATTATAACCAAAAATACTGGTGATTGAAGTGTGGATTTTTTTTAGAGAAAATCTTACTTATTGCAAGTACTTTATATTTCACCAAATGCAGTGCAAGCTCTTTTCTGTTTAAGTCTGAGCTCAGCATCCATCTGCAGTATCTTTCAAAGATATATGTATTATATATTGTCCATCTAAAAACCAATCATAGTCCAGACAATTTTTTTTATCCACATTGATTTTCCACTGTGCATAGTTAGATTGGATTCATTTGTGTAATTATCAGCCCCACTTAGGAAGCCACAATATTCCAGGTCTTAATGCAATTAACAAAATGGCATTCATATACAGGATCATCTGGAGGAGCTCATCATCTATAGCAGATCTTTCCTCATTTGGACTTTGTACTGGATGCCCTCCATGACAGACACTTTTGGCAAGCTCCCATTTTCGAAATTTCCTGATACTGTCAGAGTCCCAACTAGCCTTTAGGTCAACCAAATTCACAACTTTGGTATCATCTTTGACTCCACATCCTCAGTCACTCCACATAACCAATCAGTTGACAAAAATTGCATTTTTTCCTTTACAACATCTATCACATATTTTTCCTTCTCATTATCCATTTGACTAGAGTAGACACTCATCAATTTTCATATGGACTTATTGCAATGTGCTTCCTGTCTCATGTTTGTCTACATTATACAACATCTTTCATACAACTGTCAAAAACTGATATTCATAAAATATGTAGCTGATCATGTCACCCCTCCCTACTTAATAGACTCTAGTGGTTCAGAGTGACTTCCAGAATCAAATATACAGTCCTTTGTTTGGCTTTTAAAGGTCTTCCCAGCTGGGCTCCTTCCTATCCTTTCAGTCCACTTATACATTAAATAATATGTAACCCTCCTCATCCCACCCTCCAAAAAAAAAATAAAATCACAGTAGCCTGCTTTTTTGCTCTATACATGTGATATTTAATTTCCAATATCTATAACTTTTTAGGGAGGTATTTCTTCTGATAAAAATGCTCTACTTTCATAACTATGGCTCTAAGAATTGCTGATTTCTTTAATAATTTAGCTCAAATGACACCTTCTGTAGAACTTTTTCTTTTCCTTCAGTATCTAGTATTTTTCCGTCTAAGGTCACTATGTATAACTGTGTGTATATGTCTGTGTGTATACCTATGTGTTATATAATGTGTGCATAAGCATACATACATACATAATGTGTATTTGTGTGTATGTACGGTTTCTATTTATGTACATGTTATCTTCCTCATTAGAATGTAAGCTAATTGAGGGCAGGGACTGTATTTATTTTTTCTCAATATCTCTAACACAGCACGCTATGCCTTATATAGTAAAGATTTAATAAATTACTATTGATTAATATAAATCTGTTTTATTACATAATTAATAATTTAAAAATTAGACAAAGTTTTCTCTCTTGTATTATCTTTAACATTTTATAATCTCAATATGTGTATAGGACATATTTTATAGAACTTTTAAGAAAACATTTTGTTCTACCCAATCAAATGTTGTTTTATTTTTGAAAATATAATCAATACACCATTAATAAATACAGAAGAATCACACATTCTCTCTTACTTTCAGTCAGTTTTGTATTGTGAATATTTTTCATATTTCATTAATGAATTCCTCAACCCATGTATAAATTATTCAATATTTTGTAGAAATAAGAAAGTAAGGAAAGGCTTGGCCATTATTGTCTTTTTTTTTTGACTCAATCATCTTCTTGTTGATAATAATAATGTCTGCATTTTTCCCTAATTGTTTGATGCCTTCTCTATAAGCCCCTAAGGCAAAAAAACACATTTGGCCGGATTAAATAATAAAAAAATTATGCTAATATTTTCCTAGGCCATAACACATAGACTGGAAAAGTAGATCTAAAGTATAACTTTAAATGAAAAAACAAATTTTAAAAAACATTGTGTCTTTCAAATATGTAGGCTAAAATAATAATTTACATTTCTATGTTCTTTTAAGGTTTAGAAGAGCTTTTATCTCAATAGAGCTGAGATAGAGATTATTATTCCCATTTTACTGAATAAAGTAATAAAGTAGATTTCCCAGTGACACAATGCCAGCAATTAGGAAGATAGAGGCTTTAATTTATGGTTTTTAAACTTGAAGACCAGTTCTCTTTACATTTTTCCATTCCACTTTAATTAATTTCCAGCTAATTCGTGGTTTGCTGCTTAAAATTTTAGAACTTCCCATGAAAATTTTCAAAAAAAATTTCAAAAGTAGAGAAAGTAAACATTTTAAAATTTCCTGAAGTCAATCATTACCCAAATACTGTTGTCTTCTAGAGAAAGTTTCAAACTTTACCAAAAAAAAGGCAAAGCTCATACCCAAAACCTCATTTAAAATTATTTGATCATGATGCAGTCAATAGTGTCTATTTCTGGAAATGTACATAGAGAAATTCAGTCTCATTTTAACTTCTCCTTCCCTGAGGTGTGTAGCTGAATGTGAACATCACTAACATAGTTCGTTTTTGTGACTTTGGAAAAAAAGAAATTGCAAAACTCGAACTGTGCGGATTGCTCAAACTTGCCTGTTTTTGAATATAAATATGACTAGATGTTTAAATAGCCAGCAATTACACACTTTCAATTTAACACTACACTTACTACTACATATGCAATTAATTTTATTAAGGAGAAAAATGCAGTAGGTAAAAGGCAAAGTTAGAATTAATTCTCTTAATTAACAAGCAGGTATTAAGATTCCAGATAAGATTAACTTGAATCTACAGTAATCTCTTAGTCAGTCAACAAACAAATATTTATTAATCCCACAGTTAAGAATGGAATTTTCAAAGAAAGACAAAAGATAGTCCCTACCCTCAAGGATTGTTGTCTTGCTTTGTTTCCAAAAAGCTTAGCACAATGATTCTAATATAACAAGAGATTGTGAAAATGTTTGGAGACAGACATTTTACTTTGCTTCATACATACAGACAATAGTTCAAGAGACAAATCTAAAACATTCCTAATGAATTGTGTTATTTTTCTGATAAACTCTGGAAAATAAAGGATTGTTTTCACAAATGTCAGTTGTTCAATTTTTTTCCCCTTCTCCCTTTCCTGTGGGAACTCACAGGAGAAAATAACACATCCCCTCAAGGGAAAGGTCTCTTTCACCTCCATAACAGGTTTCTCAGTCTTGCCTCCTCTTGGTTTGAGTATTGAAAAGAAAATTCTTTGTTTAGGTTTTCATCCTGAATAAGTAAAATTTAGGATAAAGAGAATTAAGAGAATTTTAATATAAGTCAAGGTAGCAATGAGTTGATAGACTGATCAACTGAAGATCAGAAATGGCTTCAAGGTGGGGTCACTTTTAAAGATAACTTTAAAAACATTAAATATGTCATCTTCAGTAAAATAGGTTGAGCCCTTGCAACTCAGTTCCTCCCCAATGCAGCGAGAACATGACAACTTGCAGGTAGGGCTTGACTTGGTTATGAAACAAATAAGAGACTGAGTGACACCTCTCCTAATATTGATTGACAAACAGGGCTGGGAACAATGGATCACTGAGCCAAAATAACTTTCAATATCAGAACATATATTGGTAGACTTTAAAATAATTAAAAATTTTGATAACCAATATAACAGATTTTCTTTGTAATTATATGTATTTTAGTATATTCACTGAATGATATTACTGAGAAAGACTCCATAGAATGAATTCATCAGATTTCTGAAGGCATCTGGGACACAGAAATAATTTTTTTAAGTTAAAAACCCTTGCTCTAAGTGTGTTTGCTGATTTTCCTAGGAATTTAGGTTGGGAGTGGGGAGGGGAGGGACACTTCTAATCATAAGCTATACAGAAATATTGGTATTGTTCTAGCCTACTGAGAAGAGGACAATAGGGGTGGGTAGGTGAGATGTAGTTAATTGTTATAGAAAAGAGGAAAGGCTCATGTAAGTGAACTTTGTGAACCAGAAGATTTTTGAAAAGTGCTCTAAAGGGGATAGCAGCTGAGACTCTTGTTGACTTGAAGTGCAGGAGGAAACAGAGCTTTATGGGATCCAAGATTCAGCTACCTGACCTTGCTGCCTTGCTCTTCTTTTCACTTTTTATACTTAACTCTTAGGCTAGCTGTAGACAGCTACCCAGACTGCATTATGCACCATGCTGGCTCAATTCAGTTTAATTAGTGCCTTTGAGAGGCAGTGATAATTAACACAGCAGGAAATCATTGCTGAGTCAACCCCTGGGGAGTGGCAAGCTTGGTGCCTTATCAGGGCATAGGCAAAGCACATTCAGACTAGAGTTATTCAGGGTAAAGAAAATTTCCTCCAAAGAGATTTCTCCCCAGACAAGGGTCAATTAAAGCTAAGTCTTATAGTTAAAATAACTACATTGCTCATTGCTCACTGATCACAATGAGATTCATTCATTCCTTCATTCAGTAAATGTGTACTGAATGCCCATGAGTCAAGGGATTTCAATTCAATTTTATTTCATTCCATTCAATTGAATGGATTTTGAACATGGAGATACATATTGAAATGGCAGTCCTATTCTTTCCTACATATGTGACTTCCAGGAAGACATTTAGCCTCATTGGGTCTCAGTTATCTCATCTGCAAAATATGAATAGAACTAGAAAATCTCAGGAATCTCTTCTATATTATCCTTAAATTCTAATTAAAACAACAACACTACTGTCCTAAGGGACAGGGTACAAAATAATAATTGCCACTGTTGGCACTGCTTCTGCTGCTGCAGCTGGAGGAGGAGAAAGAGAAGGAGAAGTTCAAGAAGAAATAGCATCTCACATTCACATGAGTTTAAGGCTTGCAAAACACTCAGTGTCAAAAATGAAATAGCAATTTCTCAAAAAGTAATGTTGCCCTTTCTCTTCCTAAGGTTCAATTCAGCACTTGACTTTGAATTTGCAGTGTCTACTTAGTTCTGTGTGTACAGATAATAGATTCTACATTTTACTTCACAGCTATTGTGTGTGTGTGTGTGTGTGTGTGTGTGTGTGTGTGTAAAGCCAAGCATGAGCAGCTTTCTAGGGGACTCCTGCTGTGAACAGCTTTCAAGTTTCTGATTCCATAGTATAGTGAACTCTCTATTTATTCAATAACAATTTAGAGCAAAACATTCACAAAAAATTAAGATACAGCATTCATGATATTACAACTTATCACAGAAAATCAAAATACAGCATTCATAAAAACTTATCACTAAAATGGCCACATAGTTTTCACTAGAGTGGTCAAATAGTTTTGAACAAAGTACGATTATTTAATCAATCAATCACTTAGTAACTCAATCATTCAATCAACTCAATTATTCAAACATCCTTAAGGAGGCTTGCCTCCTTACTCAATCATTCAACGATTGTTAAGGAAGCTTTCATCCTAAAGGGACACAAAATACAATAGTTAAAGTTCTCCACTCATGGGGCACACTAAGTTACAAATCAGTCACTATTCAACACTCTCTTAAGGGGTTGTGTAAAATACACAGGCCATCCACCCCAGGTCACAAATAAGTTACAATTTCAAAGTCATAAGTAAATTACAACTTCAGTCAGTTACTACTCAGTATCCACAGAGAGATCTCTTCATCTTGACCTGAGGTAGGCTCTCAGATTCCCTGGATCCCCTTCTATGATCCCAGCTCCTTCCTGGATTCACCAAACTGTCACCTGGGTTCAAAGACAGACAGCTCCCAGCTCCTTGTTGTATCAGCAATGCAGTATTCACAATGCCTACAGTAACTATAAATATGCTGATATAGTTATTAATCACAAAATGGAACAGGCTCTCTACATAAGAAATATAGATAGTGCATTCATTTAAATACCAGAAAACTGAGTCCCAAAACCAGAAAGTCAAAGCCAACCCAGTAGTGATGAAGTTGGCACATGTGGTCAA
>CM053584.1:341120763-341141761 GCA_028627135.1 Pseudochirops cupreus | reverse complement strand
CTGGAGCTGCTGAGGATTTTCCAGGGGCCAGCTGGAACTGCTGAAAACTTCCAAGAGCCAGCCTGAGGTGCAAGAGGAAGCATGACTGTGGTGTTGGTACTTTGTCTGTTTGTGGCTTTGTTAAGCCTTGACATCCCAAGAATAAAGACTGTGAAGGATTTAAGGTGGACTGGACACTGTGAGCTTCAGTGTAGAACAGGAACTGCATGGAGAACTGGACAAGGAGCTGGGAGCCGTCTGCCTTTGAACCCAGGTGACAGTTTGTTGAATTCAGGTAGGAGATGAGACCATGGAAGGGGAACCATGAAAGTTGAAAGCCTGTCCTTATTCAAGATGAAAAGACCTCTCCATGAACATTGAGTAGTGACAGACCCTGATGTGAGGTTTTGCTTTGGGACTCACTTTGGGAAGAGTTGTGTGATTTGGCCAGATGAGACTCTGGGTAGCTCTTGACTCATTCCCCTCCCCACCTTTGAAAACCCAGATGTTGGTGCTTCCTGCTCTCGTAACTAACTAGTTATGGATGTAATGGTAAAACAGCTGGAAGCCCTCTCTGCTGAATTGTGTTATTTTCTGTTGAGTAGCACTGATGGAATTGTAATTTATTTGTGATTGTACTTTGTGATTGAATTAAGGACTCTGTGATTGACTAAATGAATGTACTACCCAAGGGTGGAGTACTTGACTTTTGTATTTTGGGTCCCTTAAAGAGGCAAGCCTCCTTAAGGATGATTGAATGATTGAGTTACTAAATGATTGAGTGACTAAATGAATGCACTTTGATCAAAACTATGTGACTACTCTGGTGAAAATGATGTGGCCATTTTAGTGATAAGTTGTAATGTTGTGAATGCTGTACCTTGATTTTCTGTGAATGTTTTGCTCTGATTTGTTATTGAATAAATAGAGTGCTCATTATACTACGTAATCAGAATCTTGAAAGCTGTTCACAGCAGTAGTCCTCTGGAAAGCTGCTCATACTTGACTTTATGCATACCTAAAATAAAAGTTGTTACTCTAATAAGTATTTCTGATATCAGGATAACATCATTTTTATGCAAATGAATGATTCCATTTGCAAATATAGATGGGGGAGAAATATGATTATTTTAGTGTTATAGAGATAGCTGAAAAAATAGCTAATAGAGCCTTTTATTTTTTTCCTCATCTGCAGCTATAATTTAATTTTGGCAGAATATGTTGCATCATACATATTTGATATAAGGGAGAAGTTCTACTTGGCAAGGGATTAAGTTATTAGGTTGTTATAGGTAGAGCGGAAAAAAATTCTTTGAAACATTGTTTTCATGCAAAAATGAAAACAAAACTAAAAAGAGAGTATATACAAACACACATACATGTGTATGTGTGTTTGTGTACACACATGTATACACTTACATGTGTATGTTTATTTCATATATATTTAAAACAATTTTAAAAGTTTTAAAATCAGTTTATCTTAAAAAAAATTCTTACATCAAATTCTTTCTGTGTTTGTTCAAATGTCTGTGTTTGTTAATGATTAAGTTCAAAAAACAAAAACTTCTACTCATAAGCAGCTTGTTGGTGCTGTATATAGAACTCTCAACTTGGAGTAAGGAAGATCACACCTTGAAATTTACCCTTCTAAGTTGGGTGACTCATTTAATCTGGGTCAGTCTCAATTTCTTTATGCTTAATGGAGATAATAACACTTATCTCAAAGACCTTTTGATAGAATCAAATAAGATAACATATGAAGAGAATTATACAGTTAGGTCACTATTACTACAAATAATGAATCCCCTGAAGTGGTCACATGCACTCAAATTAGAAGTATTCAGAAGTTATAATTATGTATAATATAATTATGTATAATATAATATAATAATCTATGTAGAACATATTCAAATAATGCAACCATTTAATTTCATTTCAAATTTGAATAATGTAGTCATTTATTTTTTGCATTAATCAGGACCCAGCTCTCAATTATCATCATTATTATTAGTCTTAGAGAATCACCTAATGTATTTAAATGTTTTAAATGTCTTTTCTGTGGTCACCAAGATAGTATATTTAGAATGTAGGACTTGAACATAGTTTTCTTGATTTCAAGTTTGGTGTGAATTGATTATCTTTCAATTATCAGCATTGTCTCTTCAATAGAACTTTGTAGCCATTTAAATGAGGCCTACAACTAATTCATCTGTGGGTATCAGGATTCGCTTAAGCAAATAATAATAATAATAATAATAATAATAATAATAATATGCTTGTTCTATGTATTATGTACCATATACAAATTACAGAGTAAATTGCTGGAAATTAAACATAAAAGTACCACAAACCCTGATCTTAAAGTGCTTATCATCTAATAGGATTGAAAACATACACACAAGGAGTTGTAATAGGAGAGAGACTGTGACAATTGTAAGAGAGAGATTTAAGCAAAATTCTCTCTGAGAAGTATGAGGATCAAGACCACAGACTTAAAGGTGGAAGGGATCTGATTCCTTCTAGACTCCTTTACCTGATGAGGAAACTGGAGCCTAGGCAGTTTAGGTGACCGGTAAGTAGCACAGTGATTTCAGGACAGATCTTTAGATGTCAGAGTCATGGCTTATTCCCTTTCATCTAAAGGATGAAGGAAGGGGATACAGTATAGAAGAGATAGTTATTGAATTAAGGTTTGAAGGAAGAGGCACGTAAGCAGGAAAAAGCCCTTCCAGCCCAGACGATACCTTTCTCAACTCAATGGAAGCTTTCATTTGCAAATTAATGAACAACTTCACCTCCATTGCTTGGTTTCACCCTCAAGACCAAGCTGATGGTATTATATTTGTTTCTCTTGACTGCTTAGAGGCAGATCTGATAAGACTTTAAAGCAATTTTATTGCATTTTCCCAGGATCTACTTGACACTCAGACAAGTGGATTGTGATGTTGATGTCTGGAAACTAGACAGCTTCCAATATATCTGGTTTGCAAATAATATTCATCTTCATATGTTACATCTTTCCTAAGAAATATTTGGAATGAATCTGGTTGTAGGCATGAGGATAATCACATAAGCAAAGGTACAAAGATGTGAAAGGGTAACATGAAAATGGGAGTTAAAGAAGGGAAAAGATAAAATTAAGATGGGAGTCCATTTTGCCTGGAAAATAGATTGGGCAAAAGAGTCAATACTGCTACAAAGTAGAGTAGGGTCAGATGGTGGCAGCTTTCATCAGAATTTTATACTTTACTTGGTAGGAAATAGTCATTAAATATCTTTCAGTATAAGAGTGATGTAATGAGAATGACAAATTAGAAAGATTATTCAGAGTTGTTTGGAGAATGGACAAGTAAAAAGTCAGATTAGAAAAGGGAAGATCAATTAAGAAGTTATTACAGTAATCTAAGTGAGAAAAAATAAGATAATTGTGGTATGTGCAGCATATAAGTGAGATACATTGTTGATGTTGAATTGAATCTTGGCAATCCTTTATGTAAGAGGTGGGAAAGAAGAAAGAAGCACAGTGATACCAATATTATGATTATAAGTGACTGGAACATCATGGACAAAATACAGAAGTTAGGGGAAGATATAGAATTATTATAATCATCCTAATATAATATTTTATTTTATTTTCAAATTTAAATACATCATTATGACAGTCCTATAAAACAAGTGTTTATAAGTAGTATAGTTAGTCCCACGTTGAGGAAAAAGAAACTGAGCCTAAGGAAGGTTAAATGATTTGTTCACAGTCACATAACTAGCCAGAGACAGAACAAGAATTTGAACCCACATTACTAGACTCCAACCCTTTTGTTCTCTTCACTATTCTATACTCTCAATCATGAGACTAGAATGTAATGAAAAAAACCATAGGAAGTGAATACAACTAGCTCCTCAGTAGCCCTTTTAAACTCATTAATAATCTCCATATGTATGAGTCACAGATCTATGTATCTGATTCTAGTCTTTCCCCTTACTTCATTCCCACATAACCAAATACCTATTTAACATTTTAATCCTGATGTCTCAGAAACAATTCAAACTCAGGATGTCCAAAAAAGACTACATTTTCTTCATCCCACCCCAAAAGTATCCTCTCAATTAAAATTCTCTCCTTTTGAATGCACCACCATTCTTCAAGTCTTTTTATTTCTACCAATACAAAATATTCCACAACTAGCTCCTCTACAGTTAGGTGACAATGGATAGCATGCTAGGCCAGGAGTCAGGAAGACTCATCTTGCTGAATTCAAATGTGGCCTCAAACTCTTATTAGCTGGGTGAAGATGGGGCAATTCATTCAACCCTGTTTGCCTCAGTTTTCTCATCTTTAATATGAGCTGAAGAAGGAAATGGCAAATCTCTATAGTATCTTTGCACAAAAAAACCCAAATGGGGTCACAGAGAGTCAGACATGACAGAAATGACTGAATCACAAATTCCTCTCTATTCACACAGCAACCACCATAATATCACCTTTAATCACCACTTGTCTAGATTGTTAGAGAGGACTTCGATTGTTCCCTCTTCCTAGAGTCTTTCTCCACTTAAATTAATTCTCCATATAACTGCCAAACAGATTTTCCTTAAGTGCAGGTATGCCATATGATTCTCTTACTCAATAAACTCCAAGAGCCCCCTACTGAATTTAAAGTCACATATAAAATACTCAGTTTGGCTTTTAAAGTCATTCACATTTTGATTCCAATGCACTACAAACTGCCTTCTGCTTTACTGTATTCCCAAACTGGCCTCCCTTTATTCACATGACACTTCATCTCCACCCCCATTCTTTTACGCTCACTGTTCTGCACATCTGAAATGCAATTCCTATTCAACTCTGTGTCAAAGAATACTTTTCTTCCTTGAAGATAGAGCACAAACTCCACCTTGCACATTGTTTCCTGATCCCACAACTTCTTGTGCCCTGCCTAACTTGTTTAACTATCTAATATTTTGCATTTATTCTTGAATATGTTTCATTCAAATACATATCTGCATATATGTATATGTATGCATATTTACGTATTCATATTTCCAGGCATTGCTTCCTTTACATACTCTAGGCCAACTAGATGGCCAAAAATCTTGGTTTTTAAGTCAAGAACACCTGAGTTCAAATCTGACATCAGAGAATATTTGTTTTACTCTCTTTGTGACCCTGGGCAAGTCACTTAACCTGCATCTGCCTTAGTTTCTTCAAAAGCAAAATGGGGATATCATCAGCACCTGCCTCCTAGGATTGTTTTAAGGATCAAATGACATAATCAGGTATTTAGTAAAGTATCAGGCATATATTAAACACTTAGTAAAAGGTTGTTCTCTTTCCATCTAATAGGATTTAAGCTCTTAAAGCATATAACTTATTTCATCCTTTTAATTTACATTCCTAATGTCTTGTAGAGTGTCTATAGGCTATTCATAAATAATGTTGATTAATTGACATTAAGAAGGGTGGTTTTGTTCACAGTATCAGATGCTGCAGACATCAAGAAGTATCAAGAAGGTAAAAAAAATAGTTAAAAATGAGTAAAATGGCTTTTTACACTGGTACTACATATCTTTTAGAAATTAGTGGCCTTCGTGTCTATCATTGTCTGACTTTACTACCATATACGCTAAATTATAAATATTTAATATGTTTATCTATTCTTCTAGGTTATTCATAAATTTTTATTATTACTATTTCTATATCTAAGGTACTTGATTATCATTTGTTCTTTTTTTACATCGAGTTAGACATATTTCTAAGTGAGACATAACTTGATAACAACTTTCTCCAAATTTTGGTCATTCAGTTCAAACTCACAATATATACAATTGCCCTCAAAATTCAGTGCACTATTAGAACACATCATCTATTGATTTAATTGGCTATGTTCCTTCATATGATGATTTGAAAATGTTCGTATCTCCTTCATTGAAGATATATTTTAAAATGTGATTGGCAATTAGATGGGGGTATAATGCATTTCTAGATTAGAAGAAGATCTAAAATGGGGAATCTACATCATTTCAGTAGTTATAAAACTGTCATTTCTGATATGCCTTCTGTTTTGTGCGGTTATTAAATGCTTCAATATTCTTTTAGTTTATTTCGGATGATAAAACAACAGTGCCTTTAGGAACATCTCCTTCTGTCTTTCAGCACATTTTAATCCTCATGACATTTGCATGTTACTCATTTTTTATAGACCTTTTTTTTTTCTGTGATGTAAGCCTTTAGGTCAAGTTTATTTGTCTTGATACTTCCCAGCGGTGATATATAACTTATTTTATTGTACTGACACTTAAGAACTTTATTAAATGCTTTTTCAGAGCAAACTTTAAGCCAATGAAACACACAGAGGCAATCACAGGATGGTGAATTTGTAAGGTGGAAATATCCACTGTTCTGTTCTTGTAAAATACATGTCCATAGCTAACTTTTTTGCATCCCACTTTCTTGAACAATTCTCATGTCAGACTTAATATTGATCACTTGTTCTACTGAGTCACATCCTCACCTAACAATATAATCATTATTGGGAAGTCCTTTAAGGACAATGTCAATGAACTTCATATTGTTTAAATAAATATCCACATAGATCCTAAGGTATGGTTCATTAATTCAAAATTCACCTTTCACTTTATCCTTATAATGACTAAGATGTAATGGATTAAAATTTTAAACCAATAGTAGGTATAGAACTATATGGAACAAGATTTCTATCTTTGTTGTTTTAATAGAGTCAAATGATAGTAATAAGGTCAGTTTCATTAAATGCTAATGAAATTTGTTAAATATCAATTCATCCTCATCTGCTTAAGGTTGTCAATGAAATGCACTACAGACTCCAAATAAGTGCTCTGTGACTGCTTACATATATCAAAATGTTTAGTAGCAAACCAATTCCATAAAGAGATTTATGAGAACATTTTTGCCCACTTTTCTTTCTTCTCACTCTACCTAGCTTAGTATAAGTGTAAGGATTTTCTTTTCCATATTCCTACCCCTCCAAAAAAAATTCTATCCTCCCCAAATATTCCCTACAAAGATTCATCTTCCATTGAAAAATAATCTTTAATTATCATTGTTGATTTGCAGTTTTCAACATCCTCATATTCCTGATGTAGTTTAAAAACTGAATGAGTAGCTCTTGGGAAAAGGTTGTGACAGGGGCAACTAAGATTCAGCGGTTAAGAAAAGAACAATCATATGGTGATGATGAACTATTCTTATATGTGGGAAAAAAAAACACGTTATGCACTCAATGTTAAAACATGTGCACCAAATGTTTGTTTCTGTATTTCATTTTATTTGTTATTAATATAGGTTGAATTCAAGATGAGGGTGACTTCCAGAGCTGTAATTAGGGTGAAGCAACTGGAGTGTTGTTCCAGCATGTGACTTTTCTAGGATGCATTTCTTTGGAACCATGGAGAGGAGAAACATTTATTAATGTTTCTCTATGTGCTGCTATGTGCCACAAACTGTGATAAGCACTTTACAAATATTATCTCATTTGATCTTCACAACAAAAATGGAAGGTAAGTGATGTTATTTTCCCTATTTTTATAGGATGAAGAAACTGAGGCATACAGGGGTTCAGTGATATGTCCAGTGTGAGTCTGTGTTTTAAATGAGGTCTGCCTTACTCCAGACCCAATACTCTATATGTCTTTCCACCTACCTGTCCTTTCCCAAAGGAAAACTAATAAACCAATGAAAGCAACAGAGGCATAGCCAAGATGGTGGAGAAAAGCCAAGAAACTGCCTCAGTTTTCCCCAGTTTGTCTCAGAAATAACATTAAATTAAGCCTCTAAATAGACTCTGAAGTGACAGAACCTACAAAAAGATACAGCAAAACAACTTTCCAGCTCAAGATAATTTAGGACTTCAGTAAATGTCTAACTTGGGTAAAAGCGGAGCACAGTCCAGAGCAGATGGTATTGAGGGAGGCCAGAGAGATTATTTTAGCCACATAACAGATCAGTAATCAAGGACTCTTGGTCCTGACTCAGCAGGTCATGTATGAGGCTTCTAGCCACAGTGCAGAAGCCAATTTGCTGGCCAGGGAACCCAGGGCAGAATAGGCATGGTGAAGTCTGGCCACCCTAGTCCAATGCAGAAAGTCAATGACTAGGTCCCTGGCCCCTAGTAAAAGAAGTTTGAGACAGCACTCCCTGTGCTCTGGAAGCCAAGCTCAACTTTAAAGGTCACAAAATAGGCTAAAAAGTGAGCAAAAACAAAAAGTGCCATGACCATAGAAAGCCACTATGATGACAGGGGAGATAAAAACACAAACTCAAAATGGGAAAACAATGTCAAAATCTCTATATATGAAAACTCAAAGTGGAATATAAATTTGTCCAAACACCAAAAAGCCTTCTTGGAAGAGCTCAAAAAAGTTTGTTTTGTTTTTAAATCAAATAACAGAATAGAAGAAAAACTGGGAAAAGAAATGAGAGGTATATAAGAGAATTATCAGGGGAAAAGAGTCACAGCTTCTAAAAGGAAGGACAAAAACTTACTGGAGAAAACAATTTCCTAAAGAATAGAATTGACCAAATTGGGGAAAAAATCTATTGATGAAAACAACTCCTTATAAAGCAGAACTGGCTAAGTGAAAAAGGAGGTACAAAAGTTAACTAAAGAAAATAATTCTGTAGTTTGGTCTCTGTTCTCTGAGCCCAGCAGAGGAAACTCCATCTAGAAACTCAATATGTCTATTTACAAGATGCAGGCAAGAGAGATCTTTGACTCTCCTGGAAACACCACTATTTAAGTTGATATCTATACTGAAAAAAGGTCAGTTCTGAGCTGCTGCACCCTGTGATGCTTCTACTGGTATCCATGAAGCCCTGGAGCTCTGAGACAATGATAAGACCTGCTACATGAGGAAAGGTATCTCAAAAGTGGTTGAGCACATCAATAAAACTATTGCCCTGACTCTGATTAGCAAGAAACTGATTGTTGTGGAGAATATTGACAAATTGATGACAGAGATAGATGGTGTTGAGAATAGATCTAAATTTGGTGCAAATGCCATATTGGGAGTGCTTCTGGCTGTTTGTAAAGCCAGAGCTGCTGAGAGATGTCTCCCTATACTGGCATATTGTTGATGTTGCAGGCAATGATGGTCATCCTGCTAGTTCCAGCCTTCAGCGTGATCAATGGCTCCCATGTTGGCACCAAGCTGGCCATGCAGGAGTTCCTCCCTGTTGGAGTAGCAAACTATTAGGAGGCCATTTGCATTGGAGCCGAGTTCTACCACAACCTACCAAACCACGATTAAGCAGAAATATGGACAGGACACCACCAATGTAGGGGATGAGAGTGGTTTGCCCCTAAGATTCTGTAGAATAAAGAAGCTCTGGACCTGCTAAAGCATGCTATTGGTAAGACTGGCTATGCTGATAAGGTTGTAATTGGCATGGGTATTGCTGCCTCAGAATTCTTTTGATCTGGGAAATATGACTTGGACTTCAAGTCTCCTGATGATTCCAGCAGATACATCTCCCCTTCTGAGCTTGGGAACCTCTATAAGAGCTTCATCAAGGACTATCCAGTGATGTCTATTGAAGATCCATTTGACCAGGATGATTGGGAAGCTTGGAAGAATTTCACTACTAGTACAGACATCCAGGTGGTAGGGGATGATCTCACAGTGACCAATCTCAAGTGCATTGAAAAGGCTATGAATGAGAAAGCTGCAACTGCCTCCTACTCAAAATGAACCAGATTGGCTCCATGACTGAATTTCTTGAGGCATGCAAGCTGGCCCCATCCAAAAGTTGGGGAAAATAATTTCCCATAATTCTGGGAAACTGAAGATATCTTCATTACAGACCTGGTAGTGTGTCTCTGCACTGGGTAGATCAAGACTGCTGCCTCCTGTCCATCTGAGTGTCCGGTCAAGTATAACCAGCTTCTCAGAAATGAGAAAGAGCTAGGCAGCAAGGCTAAATTTGCTGGAAGGAACTTCAGAAACCCTTGGGCCAAGTAAGCTCTGTGGTCAGGAGGCCTAAGAGCTCACAGGCACCGCTCACCTCTGTAGAAGTCTGCTCCTGTCCTAAAAATGGGTGGCACTAAGTACTAGATCAGTTTTGTTTTGGCTGCAGGTGCCTCTGGGGCTTAACTTCCCTCTCCCACCTTTCTGGGATGTTTTCACTGTTTCATTAGAATTGTCATATGTCAGAGACTACCTGATCATATGACTCTCTGTGGGAACACCCTTATCATCTTGTAACTGGGATAGAATGACTTGTTCTCACCCCCAGCCCTGGTGTTGATATGTAGAGCCATGTACTTGTGATACAGCCCTAATGAGGCTGCAGGACAGATGCTTAGTGGCTTCTATGTGCAGAATAAAAGTATTCAGTAACCCACTGGGAAAAAAAAATCCTTAAAAATTAGAAGTGGACAAATGTAAACTAATGACTCTAAGACATCAAGAATCACTCAAACAAAACTGAAAAAAATGAAAAACAAAATAGAAGAAAATCTGAAAAACAACTGACCTGGACAATAGATCCAAGAGAGGTAAGAATTATTAGACTTCCTGAAAGCCCTGATCCAAAACAAAACAAAACAAAAAAAAGAGTGTGTACATTATTTTTCAAGAAATTATCAAGGAAAACTGATAGATATTCTTGAATCAAAAGGTAAAATAGTCTTTGAAAGAAACCACTAATCACCTCCTGGAAGAGATCCCAAAATGAAAACTTCAAGGAGTATTGTAGCTAAATTCTAGAATTATCAGGGCAAGGAAAAATTATTGCAAATAGCCAGAAAGAAACAGGTCAAATATCAAGGAGATACAGTCAGGATTACATGGGGATTTAGCAGCTTATACATTAAAGGAATGGAGGACTTGGACTGTGATATTCCAGAAGGTAAAGGAGCTTGGTTTATAACCAAGAATCATCTATCCAGCACAATTGAGCACAATGGATATTTGATGAAATAGAGGGTTTCAAACTTTCCTGATGAAGACCAGAGCTGAGCAGAAAATTTGATCCTCAACTGAACGACACAAAGGAAGCATAAAACGAAAAATAGGAAAGCAAAACAAAATGGTATTCAGTAAGGCTAAACTATTTACATCCCTCCATGGGAAGATGATACTTGAAACTTTTAAGAACTCTATCTCTATTAAAGCATTTGGAAAGAGTATACTTAGAGTTTGTGGGTATAAGTTGACTTTGATGTGATAATTAAAAAAATTATTAAGGGGTGAAAAAGGGATTGTACTAGAAGAAGAGGAAAAGGGGATGCACAATGGGGTAAAATATCTCATATGAAGAGGCATGAAAGGTCTAACAGAGTAGAGGAAAAGAAGGGAAGGATGAGCATTGTTTGAACCTTACTGTCATCAGATTTAGCTCAAAGAGAGAATAACACACACAGTCGGTTTGGTAGAGAAATCTATCTTACCCTACAGTGAAGTAGGAGGGAGGAAAAGGGGAATGAAAAAGAGGTACGGGTCTGATAAAAGTAAGGACTAAAGGGAGGGTAAGAGTAGGAGGGAAAAGAGGAAAGCAAAGGAAGGAGGGTATAATAGAAGGGTGGGTAGCTTCTGGGAGATCATGTTCAGAAGCAAAGCACTGGTGAAGAGGGACAGGCTGAAAGGAGAAAGAAAAGTGTAAATGGGTAAAAATAAGATTGAGGGAAATGAATGGTTAGTAATCATAACTGTGGATACGAATGAAGTAAACTCTCCCATAAAATGGAGGAAGATAGTAGAGAGGAATATAGACTAGAATCCTACCATATGTTGTTTAAAAGAAACACATTCAAAGGAGAGAGATAGAGAGAGAGTAAAGATAAATGACTGGAATAGAATATATTATTCTTCAGTGGAAGTAAAAAAAAAAAAAGCAGGGGTAACAAGCCTGATTTCAGACAAAGCAAAAGTAAACATAGATCTAAATAAAATAGATAAGGAAACTACACTTTGCTAAAAGGTACCACAGACAATGAAGTTATAACAGTATATAACTGTATGTAACAGTAAACATATGTACCAAGTGGTATAGCATCCAGATTCTAAGAAGAGAAGTTAAGTGAGTTACAGGAAAAAAAAATAGACAGTAATATTATAGTAGTGGAAGACCTCAATCTCCCCCTCTCAGAACCTGATAAATTTAATGACAAAATAAATACAAAATAAGTTAAGGAAGTGAATAGACTTTTAGAAAAAATAGATATGGTAGACCTCTAGAGAAAATTGAATAGGTATAGAAATAAATACATCTTTTTCCTCAGAACTACATTGTACCTACACAAAAACTGACCACCTATTAGGGCATAAAATCCTCACCAACAAATGTAAAAAGGCAGAAATATTAAATATATCCCTTTCAGATCACAAAACAAAAGTTATATATTATAAAGGGCCATGGAAAGACAGATTAAAATTAATCTAATTGTAAATAATGAGTGGGTCAAACAACAAATAATAAAAATAATCAATCACATAACCAAAGAGAATGAGAATAACTAGACAACATACCCAAATTTATGGAATGAAGTCAAAGAAGTACTTAGGGGAAATTTTATATTACTAAATGCTTACATGAATAAAACAGAGAATGTGTAGGTCAGAGAATTGAGCATACAACTAAAAAAATAAGAAAAAGAACAAATGAAAAATCCCATCTAAATAACAAGTTAGAAATTCCTAAAATCAAAAGATAGATTGATAGAATTTAGAGTAAGAAAACTGTTGAACTAATAAATAAAACTAAGTGCTGATTTTATGATAAAGAAAAAATATAATAGATAAACCTTTGATCAATTAAAGAAAGTAAGAAGAAAACCAAATTGTCAGTATCAAAAATGAAAAAGATGAATGCAACACCAATGAAGAAGAAATTGAAGCAATAAATAGGAGCTATTTGACCCAACTGTGTGCCAACAAATGTGACAATTTCATGAAATGAATGAATACTTACAAAAATATAAATTGCCCAGATAAACAGAAGAGGAAACAAAATACTTAAATAACCTCATGTTGGAATAAGAGAAATTGAGCAAGATACCCATGAACTCCTTAAGAAAAAAATTTCCAGGGCCCCATGGGTTTACAAGTGAATTTCAACAAACATTTAAAGAACAGTTAATTCTTTTATAATATAAACTATTTGGGAAAATAGGTAAAGGAGGAGTTCTACCAAATTCCTTTTATAGCACCAATATGGTGCTGATTCTTAAATCAGGAAGAGCTGTAAGAGAGAAAGAAAATTATAGACAAATTTTCCTAATTAATAATGATGAACTAAATTTAAAATGTTAGCAAAGAGGTTATAGCAATTTATCATGAAGAAAATACACTATCACTAGATGCTATTTATATCAGGAATGCAGGGTTGGTTCAATGTTAAGAAAACTATCAGTATAATTGACCATATCAATAACAAAGCTAACAGAAACCATATATCTCAATAGGTACAGAAAAAGCTTTTGACAAAATACAGCATCCATTCTTATTTAAAGCAACAGAAAGGATAGGAATGAACAGGGCCTTCCTTAAAATGATAAGTTGCATTTATTTAAAACCATCATCAAGTATTGTCTGTAATGGTAATAAGCTAGAAAAGTTTTCCCAGTAAGGTCAGGTGTGAAACAAGGATGCCAGATATCATCATTGTTATTCAATATTGTACCAAAAATGGTAGCTTTAGCAATATAAGAAGAAAAAGTAATAGAATGAATTAGACAATCAATGAGGAAACAAAGTTATCATTCTTTGCAGAAGATATAATGGTATATGTAGAGAATTCTAGAGAATCAAATAAAAACATACTAGAAAGAACTAAGAACTTTAGCAAAGTTACAGGATATAAAACAAACCCACATAAATCATCAGTGTTTCTATATATCACCAACAAAGCTCAGCAAGATGAGATAAAAAGAGAAAGTTCTTTTATAATAATTTTAAACAACATACAATATTTGGGAGTCTTCCTGTCAAGACAAACCCAGGAAATTATAAGAACACAATTACAAAACACTTTTCATACAAAGTAGGTCTGAATGATTGGTAAAATGTCAATTGCTCATGTGTAGGCTGACCTAATATAATAAAAATGAGAATTCTACCTAAATTAAGTTACTTATTCAGTGTCATGCCAATCCGGCTATTCAAAATTGTTTTATAGAATTAAGATGAATAATAAAATTCATCTGAAAGAACAAATGGTCAAGAATATCAAGGATATTCCTTGAACATCAGAATGGGGCGAGGTCAGGTCGGTGAAGTTACAAGAGAGTAAGAAATAATAAAACAAAATATAAAAAATAAAACAATAGAAGAGAATGTGAAACATCTCATAAGAAAACAGCTGACCTAGAGAACAGATCAAGAAGAGCAAATATAATATAATTGGGCTACTTGACTGCTATCATCAAAGAAAGAATCTTGATACAATAATAAAAGAAAGAAAGAAAGAAAATTGTCCTGAAGCATTAGAATAAGAGGGGAAAGTAGAAATGGAAAAAAAAAATCACTGATCACCGCCTGAAAGAGATCCTAGGAAGAAAACCAATAGGAATATTATAATCAAATTCTAAAACCACCAGCTCAAGGATAGAACATTACAAACAACAAGGAAAAAATATGTTGGTACTATAAACACAAGACCTACCAACAATGACACTCAAAGACTGCAGGTTTTGGAACATTATAAATCAAAGAGTAAAAGAACTGGGTTCTGACTAAAAATACACTCAGCAAAGCTAAGCATAATCCTGAGTGGGGGAAAAAAAGCAGACACTTAATGGACTGCAACAAAAAAAAAATTCCTGAACTTAATAGAAAATTTGAAATACAAGAGCCAAGCAAAATATAAGGTACATATCAAAGACTAAGTACAAGGGACTTGATAAGGACAGACTGTTTACCTTTTATGTATGTAAAATGTAAAACATATGTCTATGATTGTTACTAGTAATTGGGTAGTTTGTAAGAGAGATTTGCGTAGATTTGAGTATGATATAACTTTAAAAAGCAATACCATTTAAGAACAGCTAGATCAAGTAATTATTGTATACAAATGAGGTATGAGAGGAGGAACCAACAGAGAGGAATTAGATGGAGGAGGAGGACTGTTAGTTCTGGTAACCTACTTTCATTGGGAATGGGTTCAAGAGGGAACAACACATATATATGTATCTAGAAGAGTATGGAATTCTTCTAAATTCAGAAAGAAATAAAATACTAAGAGGATAAGGAGGGGGAAGAGCATAAGTGAGGGATCTTTAGAGGGGAGGGAGAGGGAATAGGTTAAAGGGAGGTATAGAAAGATGTTTAAATTTTAGGTAAGGGGAAGATAAGGGAAGGATTCTTGGTGGGCTAGGTTAAGTAATAGGAGGGCAAGGTAGAGTATAGAAATAAAGTATAGGAGTTAGGAGGGATGGGAAATAAGAGATATGCACAAACATAAAAAAAGGATCAGAAGTAGAATGTGTTAGGGAAAGTATATGTCTATGTATGTATGTATATGTATGTGTGTGTGTATGTAAGTATATGTGTAAATATAGCCACACTTAATTGTAGCCTGGGGGGAGCAGTGGAACAAAGTTTAAATGTGCACAGCAGAGAACAAAACAAAAAACTAACAAGAAAGCAAAGACAAACAGATTTCTATACAATTTGTAGTACTTATATAGGCTTTCTTGAAATGGAAATTTGTTACTATATATTTTGAATCATCTCTTACATTCTGCTGTGCATGATGTCTTTTTCTTTTCTTGTTGTGTATTTAAGTTTCAATATTTAAGTTTATAATATGTTTCTTTTTCTTTTCTTATTGTGTATTTGTTTCAATAATTATAAAAAAGAATATTAAAGGTATTAACAAAAAATAATTCAAGAAGATGAACTAGGTGTACCAGATTCCAAACTATACTATAAAGCAGCAATCATCAAAACTATTCAGTTCTGGCTAAGAAATAGAATGGTAGATCAGTGGAATAGGTTAGTTACACAAGACACAGTAGTAAATTATTAATCTACTGTTTGATAGACTCAAAGATTTAGTTTCTGAGATAAGAGCTCATTTTTTGACAAAAAAAATTGCTGGAAGAACTAGAAAATCATATTGCAGATACTAAACATAGATCAACATTGCACTCAGTATACAGAGATAAGTTCAAAATAGGTACATGATTTACATATAAAGGGTGATACCATAAGTAAATTAGGAGAACAAGAGGTAGTTTAGTTGTCAGATATAAGGAGAAGGGAAGCATTTATGACCAAACAAGAGATAGGAATATTGTGTAATGAAGAATAGGTAAATTTGATTAAATTATATTTAAAAATTTTTGCATGAACAAAGCCAATGCAACCTAGATTAGAAGAGTAGCAGAAAACTGGGAGATTTTTTTTTACAGTCAGTGCTTCTAATAAAGGCATAATTTCTCAAAAATATAGAGAACTGAGTTAAATTTATAACAATATAAGTCATTCTCCAGTTGAAAAATGCTTAAAGGACATGAACATGAAGTTTTCAGCTGAAGCAATTAAAACTATCTGTAGGTATATGAAAAAATGTGCTCCAAATCACTAGTTATTAGAAAAATGCAAATTAAAACAACTGAGAGGTTGCCCAATATAAGAGAAAAGGAAAATGATAAATGTAGGAGAAGATGTGGGACAATTGGAATACTAACGCATTGTTGGTGGAATTGTGAATTTAGTCGGTCATTCTGGAGAACAATTTGGATATATGCCTAAAGGCCTATAAAATTGTGGATACCCTTTTACTACTACTAGATCTGTACCCCAAAGAGAGTATAAAGAAGGGAAAAGGATTCAATGTACAAAAATATCTATAGCTGCTGCTTGTGTGTGTGTGTGTGTGTGTGTGTGTGTGTGTGTGTATGTGTATGTGGTGGCAAAGAATAAGAAATTAAGCCAGTGCCTATCAATTGAGGAATGACTGAACAAGTTGTTGTATAGGAATGTAATGGAATACTACTGCACTTTAAGAAATGACGAGCAGGAAGATTTCAGAATAACCTGGAAAGTCTCACATGAGCTGACACCGAGTGAAGTGAGCAGAATCTAAAGAATGCTGTACACTGTAAGAGCAACATTGTGTGATGATCAAGTATGATAGACTTAGCTTTTAGCAATCCAACAATCCAAGAGAATTCCAAAAGGCTCCTGATATAAAATGCTATCCACAACCAGAGAAAGAACTATGGAATCTGAATGTAGATTGAAGCATACTATTTTCACTTTTTTGTTTTTGTTTTTCTTTCTCTTGGTTTTCCCCTTTTGTTCTTATTCTTCTTTCACAACATGACTAAAGTTGAAATTTATTTCATATTATTATGCAAGTATAACCTATATCGTATTACTTGCTGTCTTGGGGAGTGGGGTGGGAGAGAGCGAAGGAGAAAAATTTGGAACTCGAAGTTTTATAAAATTGAATGTTGAAGATTATCTTTATATGTAATTGGAAAAAAATCAAATACTATTAATCTGGAAAAATAAAATAATTGTTTTGTGTTGTTAAAAAAATGAAAACAACTAAAAGGGCTTAGCAAATAATTAATTAAAATAAACTGCCACACAAGTCATACATGGTGAGCTTCTTCCCAGTTCATTCTGACTCTACTCTTTCTCTCTTTACAATCTTCCAATCGATATTTCTTGACGTCCTGGTATCTCTTCCACAATAACTACCACTATCCTTATAAGTGAATTGAAGGTGTATTTTGTGTCACTTGATTCTGGTTCCTGTACTGATACTTATAGCTCTGAACTGATGCATTTACACTTTGTCACCTCTCTCCTCTTTTGATAAATATCACACATCTTACAAGATATTTGCAGGAAATTACTGCACTAGGCACACTATGCATGGATTGTGTATCATAGTGATACACATTGATTTTTTATGGGGCCAATGCTCTGTAAAAAACTTCAAAAATGCCACCAATAGAAACACTTTTTAGATGCTGTCAAACTCAGCTTTGTTGCATGGAACATTTCAGTAGGTACAAACCATCCACTTTTATTCTATGGTGATGAATACTTTGGTAGTCAGGTAGCACAGTAGTTTGAATGCTGGGCCTTGAGTCAAAAAGACAAGTTCAAATCTCACATTACTAAATGTGTGACTTTGGGTAAGTAATTTAACTTCTATTTGACTCAGTTTCATCAAAGTAAAAAGTAAGGATAATAATAGCACATTTCTTGGGGCTATAGTGAAGACTATATTAATAATACTTTCAAAATGCTTAGTACAATGCATGAAATACACAAGGAGCTTTGTTTTCTTCATTTGAGATTTTCTAGAATTACCCCCAAATTACCCATAGAAACTTATTATTACATGTTAAAGCATCAGTAGACTAAGGATTGTTATATCAAAGTCACATAGACCTTGACATTGATCCTTTACCATAGAATTTATGGTTATGCTAGGTTCCTAAAAGCTATGTTGATACAGCAGAAATTCTAGCAAGTATTACCAAGGTGGAAAGACTTCAACTATAGAAATTTCCATGGAAGGCAAGGGCAATGAGCATTTGTATAGTACCTACTATGTACCAGGCACTCTGCCAAGTGCTTTTTCCAAGTTTTATCTCATTTGATCTTCACAACTACTTTTCTGGGTAGATGGTATTATCCACATTTTGCAGTTGAGGAAACTGAGGCAAACAGGGGTTAAATAACTTGCCCAGGGTCACACTGCCAGCAAGTGTCTGAAGCTGGATTTTAACTCAAGTTTTCTTGACTCTAGGCCCAGCACTCTTTTCACTTAGTTGTTGGCCGCCTCCCGGGCAAGCTTGGAGAGACTTATTACTAGATTGGTTACAGAGTACTAAATTTAAGGCCGAGAATAGCCTAAACAAAATACAATTATAAAGAAGTTATATATCTTTAAGCCCATAGCTTTATAAAATCCTAGTAATGACTATGCATTAAATGGATCCTAGCACTGAATTATTTAGAAGTCACTTATTCCAACATCTGCATTTTACAGAGCAAAAAACTGATTTCAACAGAAGGCAAATTATTTTCTCAAGGTCACACAGAAAAAGGGTAAATTGTAATGAATCTGATTGACCTGATGGTGTTTTTCCTTAGAGAACAAAACCACGAGTATTCATGGAGGCTGAACGGAGTCAAATTTGGCCTTGATCACAGTGAGAACTTCAGAACAACTGGAAAAGTCTAGGGGAAAAAAAGGGCTACCCAGAGACACCTTTGTTTCTTCTTTATTGGAGGTATTTAAGCACAAGTTGTAAAATCACATGTTGGTTATGTTCTAAAGGGGTTTTCTTTAATACATGGGATGGATTGAATGGCAACTGGATTCACTTTCGTCTTTCAAATTTTGAGATTCCTCCAAATTGGGATCAAACATTTTTTCCTTTATGACACATTGATTCTTATTCCTTCAGATTTTGTGAGACAATTAAAGTAAAAAAGTATTAAAAAGCAGTAGGTACTACTTTTAGTACCTTTTGCAGATTGACAGATCATAGATATAATGCTAGAAGGTGTCTTAGAAATCCCATATATTCCAATTCCATTTTATGTAAAAAAATCTCATGAAGTTTCAGTGATCTAAGTGACTTATGTAGGAACATACTGGCAGTAAATAGCACAGGCAGGACTTTAACTGAGGTCCCCTAGTTCCAAGAGTCAAAATACTTTCCATCATACAATCTTGCTTTCTTAATTGCTCTAGGGCATTGCTTAGGTTTTTAATACATTTTTGTTCTTTTTGTTTTGTTTTGTTTTGAAGACTCTGTTTATCTTGCCCAGGCTAGAAATGCAAGTGATCCACAGGCCTTGTTTCCATGCTGAACAAGACATAAATTTTTTTTTTTTGGAGGAGGGAAGGCAAGGCAAATGGGGTTAAGTGACTTGCCAAAGGTCACACAGCTAGTTAATAGTCAAGTGTCTGAGGCCAGATTTGAACCCAGGTCCTTTGGACTCCAGGGCCAGTGCTCTATTCACTGTGCCACCTAGCTGCCCCAGAAGCTTTTAACTGTTTTCTTTGCATCCCCTTGATCTGGTTCTCTAACCAGTATGGGGGCCATCCTTTCTCAGAGGTTCACTGTGTTAATGCTAGATTTAGTTCAGACAGATTTAATTCAACCCTATTTCAGCTTAAACCTCCCAGAAATCCACCAGCCTCAGTCTGCCTCAGTAGTAGGATAGCATTGTCACTGCTTAAAAGAATTCTTACATAATGTGATTTCTATGAAGTTGTTATTGAAGTAGAGGGAATGGTTCTGTTCTAATAGGCCAGGGAGTCTTTTAATACATGGAACACAGGATTTCAGTATTAGTTTATGATAAATTCAACCTTCTATATGGTGAATTCTACATCACCTCAGAGTATTAAACTAGGAGAGACCTTAGAGCAGTGGTTCTCAACCTGTGAGTCATGACCCCTTTGGGGGTCACCTAATACCATCGGAAAAAATATTTCTGAGGGTCTTAGGAACCGAGACACCACTCCTCTATCTGTCTCCAGGTGGGTCCACCCACATGCAGATACGCCCACATACGAGTATTAAAGGGTCGGCATTAGGAAGGTTGAGAACCACTGCCTTAGAGAGACCTGAGCCTAACATGTTTTGAACATATTTTGTTTTTGTCTCCATAACCATATTTTTGGGATATCAGGGACTCAAATGCTTTAAAAAAAAACCTTCCATCTCTCTTAATTAGTTCTGAAATGAATATATTGCTTAAAATGAAAGAATCATGGATATAAAGTTGTGAGACACCTGAAAAGTAATGTTTAAATTCTTTCATTTTAGAAATGAGACCCAGGGAGATTAAATAACTTATGTACTAACCTAGAAATGTGTCAAAAGTGTGATTGGAATGTAGGCCTTCTGACTCTAGAGTTATTTTCAGCAATGAGCTCAGTGTTAATTAAGCATATATTAGATTCTTAATAAATTTTTGTTGACGTGAATTATATTTTATTGTACTATATACAGACATATTTGATATCTAATATTTATATGTTATATAAGATATTTCT
>CM053584.1:341082193-341120263 GCA_028627135.1 Pseudochirops cupreus | reverse complement strand
ATATATACTTATATCTTAGTATACTATGTCTTAAATACAATACTATATCTTACAGAAGAATTCATTTGAGATCAACACTTACCTTATAAGTTAGGCAGCACAAGTATTATAAGTCCCATTTTATCAATGAAGGATCTGATGTTCAGGGGTCCAATGACTCATCCATGGTTATACAGTGACCAATAAAAAAACCTCAAAATTTTGACTTCCATGACTTTTCCATTGTACCATATTGCCTCACATATGATACCAGTAAAATTGTAGGGACACAATTAGTATGACTGAAAATATCACCATCTGTTATGCTATCCTAATTTTTACTTAGTTAATAAAGTTTTTTGAAGCCTTTTTATTATGAGAAAATTTAAGTCATTGATCAAACATACTTTTAAAAAAATAAAACTTTAAAGATGTTTTTTAGAACCAGAAGAGCTCTTGAACATAATTGGATAGTTTGCCCAGAAAAGTAAATTGCAGACCTCTTCCTAGATGGTACAATCTTTTTTTTTCTTCAAATCAATTGCATTATTTAGCTGCTTGACTCCCATTAACAAAAAGGAGAAAGTGTAGATTCATTCTTCACTCAGCAGGTTAGATGTTTTCCCCAAAAGGTCATTTCATATTGAGTATAAAAGTTTCTCCAGGTTGCTCAAGTGAATCATTCAAAGAAATCACAGAATTTACAGAGCTTGGCTCCCCCACTTAATTTTCCTCTGGGATCCATTAATAGTTGGCAAATAATGCTGGCCTTTCTTGTGTGCTCAATTCTTCTGTGCTTGGGTGAGATAGTCAAGAGTTCTTTCTAAATATTGAGTGTGACAAAGGCCCTTGGAGTACCTAATTGCAAAGGAGGTAAGGGAGATGTGAGAGTTGCTTTGATTGCTATTACCAATCCAACGAACAGTGCTTTTAGTTTCCAAAGTGCTTTGTGGGGATCAATTAAATCCTACGGTGTCTTTCTGAGATAAAGAAGGTTGGATTGGTCTAGCAGAGAATAAAGTATTAGGCTATAAAGCATGCCTTGTATGAAACAACAGACTTCAATGTTCTAGAAGTTGTGTCTATTTGTGTTAGTAGAGGTTCTTTAGTAGGACTGCTTCTGTAGTCATATTTCTTCAATTTGTCATTTTGTGCTTTCCCCTTCCCCAGTCTGAAATTGATTAGTTTTATTAGTCGTTTTATTTATATAAAAGTTCTCATGTTGAAAAATAAATGATTTTTGACATTGTAGGGACACTGACTGATCTAGGAAGTATTGTTCAAACTTCAATTTATTACATTTAATACTTTACAATGTAATGAAAATGTTTAAATAATGTTTTGGTGTCTAATCTTTCCTCAAAAATTTTTGGAAAGACATAATTTAAGGAGATTTTTAAATGAATGAGAAGACAGCAACCCAAATATCAGGTATTTGTATAATAAAAAGAGACCTGTTACATATATACTTATAAAGATCAAAAGAATTAAGTTATTTTCTTATTGTACATTTCAGAAAAAAATAATTAGGTAAGTAAATAAAATATTTAATACTCATTGTTCCGAAAGAAAGACCTAATAAATGACACAATCCTGCAAATTTTGAAAGGATGTTTGTAATGTTTGGCTTGTTTTTAATCAAAGGATTAACATCAATTGTAAATCATATCTGTAGTTTTAAATGAGGGCCAATAAAATTTTTACTTTTTTGGTTCTAGTTTAAAATGGTTCACAAGTGCCCCATCTTACCCCAGGCTTTTTAAGGAACTAAATAAAAATTCTAATTGATGACTTCACCTAAGGGAATTTTTTCAACCTGGAATTCCCCCAAACTTCTGATAGCTCTTCTAGGTAAGCCCAGAAGTTTAAGTAAAAAATGTGGCACTCATTACCCCATTCCACGGCATACAGTTATATTGCTAAGTTGAAAACATGACTAAAATGTGGTCACCTGTATGCAAAGAATCATGCTTTTATTTCACTGTTTGCAAGATACAAGCTAAAGTCCCTTAGCAAAAACAAAACAGAACAAAACAAAAACTATGTATTTGATTTTTTTGTGTCATACTAGATATTTTGTGTTTATATTAATGGTTGTCATAATAAAATATTCAATCCACAAAGTACAGGGAAACATGACCAAGATGCAAGAAACCAACACTTCTTTTTAGGCAAAACACTCAGCTTCTCTAAGATTTCCTTATATAGAAAATGAAGGGATTTGACTTGGTGATCAGATCTGACATCCTAAAATCTAATTCAAACTTTTCAATTCATTCAGTTGGTCTGTCCCATATAATTGTGTTGTCTCACTTAGAGTATAAGCTCAGTTATTTTAAAGTTGGGAAGAATCTTATAGAGAATTTAAGCAGAATTTCTCATTTAACATATAAGGAAACAGATTCAGAGATGTACACAGTCATAAAGGCAGCAAGTAGCAGAGCTGGGATTTGAACTCAGTTCATCTGTCACCAAGTGCAGTGCCCTTTTCATGGTGACAGTCAAGGAAATAAATGAGATCACAGTTTTAGAGCTGGAAGGTACTTTTTGTTGTTGTTCAGTCATTTCAGTCATGTCTAACACTTTATCACACCATTTGGGATTTTCTTGGCAAAGATACTGGAGTGACTTGCCATTTTCTTCTCCAGCTCATTTTGCAGATGAGGAAATTGAGGCAAATAATATCAAGTGACTTGTCAAAGTCACATAGCTTGTAAGTATCTGAGGCCAAATTTGTCTTCCTGATTTCAGGGTGGACACCCTTCATTGTGTCATCCACCTGCCCTTAGAGTTCATTTAATTCTACCTCCTCATTTCACATTTTTATGGAGAAATGAATTACATTAATAACAAAAGTAATAGTTGCCTTTTCAGTCTTCTTCTACCTTACTTCCTCCAACTATTCTAAAATCTTCTGACACTAGCATCTTTGCTACTCCTTACAAAAGATATTCTATTTTCAAATTCTGGGCATATTCACTGCCTGTTCCCCGTAACTAAATTACTTTCCTTCCTCATCTTTTCCTCCTTCAGATAAAATCCCATCTTTTGTAAGAAACCTTTCTTGATTCCCCCTTAGTGCTAATAATTTCCTCTGTTGACTTTTTCCAATTGTGAATATATCTTGTCTATATGTAATAATTTTTACATTACTTTCAAGTCCCAAATAAAATATCATCTTCTATAAGAAGCCTTTCTTGATCCTCCTTGCTGCTAGCAACTTTCCTCTATTAATTATTTTCAATTTATTATGAATATATCTTATCTATTCACAATTTTATGCTTATCCCCATTAGAACATGAGCTCTCTGAGGGTAAGCATTTCACTTTGCCTTTCTTTGCATTCTTAGTTTTCAGCACAGTACCTGGCACATACTAGGCACTCAATAAATGGACTGAATTACTGACAGATTTGAACATGGGTTCTGTGACTTCAATCTAGCACACATTTCCACTGTACTGTGATCCTAGCTTCTTCCAACTTCATTGGAAAAGGTGGCCAATCTTTTCTTACTGGAGGGCTTAGGTTGGATGAGGGGTAACTGCCACAAGAATTTCAGAGGTTCAGGTCAGTCAGATTTTAAATTGCAACAGCTCCAAAACATAGATTGTATTCTTGCTGGTCCCACAAATGGATTGTATTGAATCCTCATTAGCAATTATTCTAAAAATTCCCTTAAGTACTTAAAGATCCCATATCACCTTAAGAGAATAATGTTCTCTTTACTTTACTGAGAGAATAGTGCTCATTCCTTCATACCCCTACCCCCCCATTTCTACTTTACCCTCCTTCGCTGTACTCTATTTTCTCCTCTGTTCTAGTCTTTGGTGAAGAGGTTGTTCTTTTTCTGATCAAGGCTAATGTCAAAACTTGTGCTTTTTTTTCCCCATCCCTTTGTATCATTCGTCTTTAGGACAGGATACATTGGTGCATACTTGTAGCTAATGAGAACGAAGTCCATGAATAAAAACAAAACAACTAAAGAAGAGAGAAAGATAAGGCTACTGGATCCATGGGCAAGATTCTGAAGAAGACAGAAGAGTGCAATCTGTGTTCCACAGTTGTTACAGCTTCAAATCTTAGCAACCTGAACCTCTAATATTTCCTATGGAAACAGGGTTTACTACACTTTATCCACCCTTTTATCTTCTTTATCCTTTGATCCTCCAATCATTTAGTGACACTTGTCACATCTAACATTTGTCACCTGTTTTCTAATCAGTTTTTACTCTAGATGACGCCCTTATCACCACTCACCCTGACACTGGCAATAGTTTTTTAATTGGTCTCTATATTTCCCAGTCTCTTCTGTCTCTAGGCCATCCTTATTTATTATATATATTATTATTATATTATTATTATATATTAATATTATTATTATATATATGATTATTATATATATTATTATTATATATTATTCAATCAGTCACTCAATGAGCTTTTATTAACTGCCTACTATGCACCTGGCACTGTGTTAAACTCTGGAATACAAAAACAAAGTGCAAACACAATCCCTGACCTCAAAGAGATTACATTATAATGATGAAATAATTATGAAAATAACTATGCATAAAGAAGACATATACAATGTAAGTGAAATGTAATAGTATAGCAAAGAAGCTGCAGCTCTGATGGGTGGGGAAGGAAAATGGTCGACTGCAGAATATGGAACAGGTAGAGTCTTGAAAGAAACCAGGGAATCCCAGAGGTAGTGGTGAGGAAACAGAAAATTTAGCTCTGGATTAGAGTTTTAAATGCCAGAAGGTTTTATATTTTATTCTAGGGATAATGGGGAACTACTGGGACTCATAGAACACAGGAGTGATATGATCAGACTCATGCTATAGAAAAATGACATTGGAAGCTCAGTGGAGATGGATTGGAGGAAGAAGAGACTTGAAATATGGAAACCAATTTTGAGGCTATTGTAATAATCCAGGTGAGAGGTAATGAGGGGCCTAACTAGGGAACTGAAGAGAAGGGGAAATCTATGGGAGAGAGATTTGAAAATGGATTGGATAAGTAAAGTAAATGAACTTGAGTAGAGGATAACACTGAAGTTATGAGCTTCATTAAGTGGGGTGCCACCTCCAAAAGTAGTAGAGATTTTAGGGAACAATTCTGGCAGAAATGTTGAGTTTCAGAGTCCTAGAGTAAGGCAATTTTAGAGCAATGGGGCAGTTAATGATGCATATGACTATAACTTGGGAGAGGAAGTAGGGCTATATACATAGATGAGGGAATCATTTATATAGGCATGATAACTGAATGTATGGGAGCTGATGAGATCACCCAGTGAGATAGTATAAAGGAGTAAGAGAACAACTTCTAGGCCCAAGCCTTCAGGGATAACTACAGTTAGTAGTCATGACACAGATGATGACCCAGCAAAACAGGCTGAGAAGGAGTGGGGGGACAAATAGGAGAAACAGGAGAAAAGAGTGGGAGTGGGAGAAGGAGAGAGAGGGAAAGAGGGAGAGAGAAAGAGAGTATCCAAAGGAGACATTCTTTCACTTATCTGTTGACATTTATTATCCAGTATCATGCAATATGATTTGCCAAAAATTACACTGTTAAAGGGTAATGTCAGAATTTATAACGATCTTTTTAGTTCAAGTTTAGGGATAAAGTACTAATACTCTGTTCAAGAAACTCAAAATATCTTGTGAACAAGGCATAGTTTTAAACAGTCATTCATTAGATATTTCCCTTCATACTTTATTGATGTCCTTAAATGATTATCTAGTTTTATGCTTTTTCAAAAAATATAATATAAGTTCTTTTAAGGCAGAGACTCTTCCCCCCTCCCCACACTTCGTTTCAACATGTTTGTTTGTTTGTGTGTGTGTGTGTGTGTGTGTGTGTGTGTGTGTGTGTGTGTGTGTATGTGTATCCGGTGCTTAGAACATTCTTCCATATAGAAAATACTTCAAGAATACTCCCTGAATTAAATTGACTGGGTCTATCATTTTGTTCATGTGAAATTTAGTTATTATTTAGAAAGCTTTGTTTTAGAAGTACTAGAACATGTGAATTTTGTTAATTGAGTTATATAAAATTTAAGTCATCAAGCATTAAACCCATAATTTGCATGCAAGATTCCATAAAGTAAGATTGTATAGAAGGAACTGATGTTCAGGAAGGATGGGGAGTGATTAAGAATGCAATTCTATAAACACAGAGACAACAAATTCTGAGGAAAAGCAGAAGTTGTCTAAAGAGACTGATGTGGATGGTAATAGAACTCATCAAACAAATTTGATATAAGCAACATACAATGGAATTCAAATATGGCATGACACTATAATTTTCCAGGAGAACTAATAATCTTTGATAATATTTATACAGTGCTTTGAGGCTGGCAGAGCATTTTATTCACATCATCTCTTTTGAACCTCAAAACAATACTGTACAATGTATAATTGGTATTATGCGCCCTATTTGCAGATGTGGGAAAGAATCATACACAAATTGTCAACATCAGAGTTAAGAATTAAATCTTGGTTTCTTCAGATGCTATCATATTTTTTTAATATTCCATGATATTTCTCTAGTAATGAACCATATGATTCTTCCAAATTTCCCTATTCTCCTGAATGGTACCCCCATCCTTCTAGGGACCTAGTCCCTTAACTTTAGCACTATCTTAAATGCTTTACCATCACTCACTCCACATACTCAATCTGTTCCCAAGTCTTAGTGAAATCCCTGACTACCTAATTCTTGTACTGTTGCAATAACCTGCTGTTTGATCTCCCCATTCCAGTGCATCCTCTATTCAGTTGTCAAAATGAGCTTTCTAAAACATGGGTTTGAACATGTTACATCCTTACTCAGAAAATTCTAGTGGTTCCTTATTCCTTCCAGGATCCAATATGAAACCCTCTATTTGATTTTTAAAGCCTTTGATGATCTATCGTCTTCCTACCTTTCTAATCTTCTAATATCTTTACTACACTCTAAATACTTTGACTCTAGTCTCTTTGTTGTTCTACTATGCATTTTCACTTGTCCCTCCCTGCCTAGAATTCTCTCTCTCCTCATTTCCTTCTCCTGTATTCTTTCAAAACTCAGCCCAAATCTTAATTTCTGCAAGAATCCTTTCCCTATTCTATTCTTACTCTTTCCCTCTCTTTAAAATTGCCTCCAATTTACCTTCTACATATCTCTTATAGCATTCTCTCTCCTACACACATACCTATATACGAATACATATATATGTATGTTGTATATGCACATATATATGCACATATATACATATATACACATACACGTGTGTGTGTGTGTGTAATAAATTTTAGCCTCCTTGAGGGCAGGGATTATCTATCTATCTATCGATATATATATATATATATATATATATATATATACATACATACATATATATATATAGATATAGATATAGATATAGATATATATTAAATTCTCAGCACTTATCACAGTATCTGGCCTATATGAAGCACTTAATAAATGCTTAATTGACTATTGACTGAATTTCTTTGTATACAGTTGTTTGCATGTTGTTTCCCCCATTATAATGTGAGTCTCTTGAGTATAGGGACATTTCTTTTGGCTTTTCTTTGTATTCATAGTGTTTAGGCTAGTGTCTAGAACATGGTAAATGCTTAATAAATGCTTGTTGACTTTATTTGACACTGTGCTGATATGGAAAGTCATTTTCCATTGCTGAAGAATTTGTTTTCTTTATTTAAAAACAATTATCTTTTCTGCAAAAATGTATCAAAGAAGCAATGGCATTATTCCTCATGGATTACCATGAAGATGTGAATGACAAAAGAGTACTAACAAAACAGAGTATTAAAATAGACAAAACAGAGTACTAAAATCTTCACTGAATCAGTATCATAGAGCTGTAAGAGAATCCAAACTCCATCTAGTAAAATTCATACCTTAGCAAGAATCCCTACAAAAGACAAGTGGTCATTCAACCTCAGCTGAAAGACTTCCAAGTTGAGGAACCCACTAACATGTAAGGCAACTTACTCCATTTGTATATATCTCTAATTATGGAAGAGAAAGTCTAATACAGTTCAATTTTTAAAAGATACACTAACCACCTATTTTGCTAGTGTATTCTTCTATGGATATAAAGACCCAAACCAAAAATGTCCCATAACCCCCAAGGAAGGTAATATTCTACTGGGGTGTTGTAACTTTGATCCCCAAGTAAGATCATAGGTTAATGTAATTTGAGCTAGAAGGAGTCTAGGAAAGCATGTAGCTAAACCCATTACTTTAGAGATGACAAAACACAAGGTTCATAGAGGTTAAGTGACTCACTTGGGATCAGACAAGCAAAAAGAATAAAAAGCAAGGAACCCAGCCCAGGTCATCTGGTTCCAAAATTCAAAACTCTTTCTACTGTTCTTCCCTGTCCCATATATAAAAATAATAGAGGAAGAATGTCCTTACTTAATAGAGTGATCAGGAATGGTCTTAGGTAGCAGGTGATATATGAGTTTTACTTTGAAGGAGACCAGGGATTCTGTGAGGTGGAGATGATAGGAGACTGTGTTTCAAACCCTGAGGACTTCTTCTACAAGTTCATTGAGGCCAGAGATAGAATGTCATATTTGTAATAACCCTCTGAGATGAACATGATTAGTATTTCCTTTCTTGGGTCAAGGAAACTGGAACAGATAGAAGTCAAGTGACTTTCCAAGGGTCACACAGCTAGCAAGTGCCTGAGGTTGGACCGATATCTTCTTGACTGCAGGGTCCTGGTTCTATATATTTTGTATCTAGTTGCCTCAGATTGGACTTAGGTGGCCTCCAAGGTCCATTCTAATGATGAGAATTTTTGATTCTGTTGGAGTTCTTAAGCCTCCCTCTATTCGTTCATTCTCTATCACTACTACCTATGTGTATCAACAGCTTTGATCATCTTTTTTTTTGTGGGATAAGCAGTATCTTCTAGGAAGCAAGACAGGTACAGAACTAAGAGTGATGACTTAGTTTTGAATTTCTAAGTTTCCTTCAAAATAGTATAAATTATGGAATGTTTTTGTTCAGATGTGATGTCAAAGGTAAAAGAAATGAACAGTGTTAATCTGATACTCTTTATATGATTTTGAAAAATAACATTTATATGAAAAGGAACTACTTCTTCTTCTATTGTTAGGTTACCTCAAGCAACGTTGTGTGTTTAGAAGGCTTTAGGATAGGTACATTTTAAATGACTTAATTTATAATCCTAATTTTACATGGATAACTGATGTCCTATTGAATAATTTTTGTTTAAATGATTTATTGTTTGTAAGAAACATTAAGGGGCGGCTAGGTGGCACAGTGAATAGAGCACCAACCCTGGAGTCAGGAGGACCTGAGTTCAAATCCAGTCTCAGACACTTAACACAAAACTAGCTGTGTAACCATGGGCAAGTCACTTAACCCCAACTGCCCTACCTTCCCCCCTCCAAAAAGCAAATAAAATAAAATAAAATATTTTTTAAAAATGTTTAAAAAAAAAAAGAAACATTAAAACCCTGGAAATAGTATTCTATCAAGACAGTCATTACAGAAAAAAAAATCTTTTATTAACAATATCATCATGGCTTAATGGGCTAATTATGACTTGAGAACCTTGTTGTGTTACCTAATCACTGTAAACAATTTCTTTCTTTCTTTTTCTCCTTTGAAAAACTACTAAGCATATAGGACCATAATTTTTGATTGTCTTGAATGGGGTTATTAAATGTATTTTGTGTTATAACCCAGATTGGCAGTCAGGGGAAGCCCATGGGCTCTCTCAGATGTTCAAAATTTGTATAATTAGATAAATATAATTATAAAACCAATCATATTGAAATAAAGATGTGTGTATGTGTGTATTCCATTCAGTTTCATAAACCTCCTGAAATCTATCCATGGAGCCTTTGAGGATTCAGAAATCTTGGTCCAGAAAGGAGGAACTAGGTTAAAGTCCAGGCTGGCAGTTAGAAGGCAGCAGGATAAGTCATCAGTGGTTTGTTATAGAGACTGGTGAGTTGTACAGAGCTTTCACAAGGGTGGAAGTTAAAGTTTGAACAGGGCAGGGTACCAGGTACAAAAGAACCATCATATCAGGAATGAGGACCACATCTTGGTCTTTGATAGAGAAGGAAGTAAAAAATAGGTTCCCAGTCAGAGTAGGGTGCCCGATCAGGGAAGCTGCTCTGAATGGCCAACAGAAGAGCCTAGTTTCTAGGCAAATGCTCAGAGTAGGACCAGCAGTCAGGGTAACTTGATGCTGAGCAACCTGATCTACTGATCTTTATATTGCCCCTACCTAAATGATTGATCTACCTAGCATCAGAGATAGTTCTAAGCCTAGGTAGGATAGAGCAACTGGGTGTGGGGGAGGAGTGAATCGACATCATGTCATTTATTGTATCAGGCTGGATACAGGAGTGATATTTAAAAAAATCTTAGTTTTGAAAATTTAATGAAATGAAAAGCAGGATTCTGATATTCAAATTCAAGATGCAAATACAAAGGCATAAATTAAAACTAAGAATAAATAGAGAATTAGAAATTACATTCAGACAATGTATACAAGAAATTGAAGACTACAAACAGTAGTACAAAGGGAAAATAAAAAGACCTCATATTAAACAATGGGAAACAAAGGCTGAATGCCAGAAGAAACTTCCTCTATTTTGTAGCACTCAGGACATTTTGCAGGTGTATAGAATAGGTTCTCTTGGTTCCAGCCATTATTATTATTGGAGCTGGGAAAAGGAAGAAAAAAAACCTTGAGACTTAAAACTCTGTTGGATGCAAAAGTAGGTTGGTTTTGGAATTGTTTTAACATTGTGCTCATTTTAAAAGAGCATGAGTTCTAACACCATTAAAAAAAATCTGTATAAGGGCTCAAAAGAGTCTGCTTGTCCTCAAAAATAACAGATCAGACTATTTGCACTGAATATGCTTTCAGCTACAAAAGGGCATTGTATCTGATTTAAATACAATAATGCTTAAATAATGACTGACTTCTCTGGTTAATGTCAGAGGATATTATGCTTTCAGTGGATAACAAAAAAGGCCTGCCTTTGATACTGCAAAGCCCCTTTGTTCATAAGGAATCTAAGATTGTTCTCCAAAATCCTGGTTGTATTCTCAATGCACATACAGTACTATGCATTCCTGATTGATGTCAAGACCCCTTCATTCTTTTTAACCGATTTAGTTTGGACCATTCATTTCAGTTTACAAATGAAAGAAGATACCTGCTGAGAAAAATACACATAATAAATACATCACTAATGGCTTTAGTAAAAAGTAAGAGAAAGCTTTTACTATTAACATCTAGTTGCTCCCTTCCTAGAATGAGATAGTGTGGGTGGAAAATATATTTATATAATTTATTTTACTTTAAAATATATGTATACTTCACTTGCTTCCAAAAAATTTTTTTGAGGCAGCTTATATAGTAGACTTTTAAGACTTTGTTATGGTGGTTGATGGCATGAGTTTATCACCTAAATGGTCTGATTAGAATATCAAAACAAAGAGCGAAATACATTGTAAGTTATAATTTAGATCTTTGATGAACAGAAACTAAAGAAAAGAGAATATGATTTACAAATGTTTTTGTATAAGTACTCTCCTATGTAGATATGTTTATGAAAACAGCATGACTCAGCCTATGTTTTGTTTATAGACACACTTTCTCATGCTGTATCTAATTTTCTTTATATCCCATTTAAGTATACACCTGGCAACACTATTAGGAGCATAGTTTTAGGACCTTAGAGGCCACTAAATCCTATTTCTTATGTGATAGATGGAGAAACTGAAGTTCTGAGAAGTTGAGTTTTGTATCAAAGGTCCTGTAACTGGTAAAGGTCTGAAGCAGAGTTACAACTAGGTTTTTCTGACTCCAAGTCCAGTTCCCTATCTACTACTCTGCTTTGCCTCTAATAAGAGTAGACAACTTTTTTCATATTTCCATGTTCAGTTCAGCATTGAGCAAGTCAAGATTTTAATGCATAGAGGGCTTTGATGTTGTTTTTGTTGTTTCCGAAATAGAGAGCAGACATAGAAAACAAAATAATTCCTTTTGACTTACAGGTGTGAGAAACATGCTTTTGGCATTCACAGGACTTCCAGGTAGGGTCAGGGAGTTAGCCTGGGATGAGCTTCCACTGCCTACTGCTTCCCTTTTTGGGGACCCTTAGGAAGATCGACATGACAAACCCCTTCTCACTGAAAGAACTCTGCAACAGAGTGTGCAGAGGAAGGTGTTTATTATGCTTCCAGCAAGGAAGTGGGTGTGGTACTCACTATGGGCACAAACATACTCATACGGAAGTAGGAATGAGGGTCTACAAGTTCTGTCCTTCCTGGTAGACTTAGGGTTAAATTCCTCAAATTCCTTTCTTTATTCCCCTACCCCTTCTCTCTCTCTCCCTCTCCCCCTCTCCTCCCTTCTCTCTCCTTTTCCCTCCCTCTCTCTCTCTCTCTCTCTGTCTGTCTCTCTGTCTCTCTCTCTGTCTCTGTCTCTCTGTTTCTCTCTCCTGTCACTCTCTCTCCTTCTCCCTCCCTCCCTCCCTCCCTCCCTCTCTCTCTCTCTCTCTCTCTCTCTCTCTCTCTGTCTCTCTGTCTCTCTGTCTCTCTGTCTCTCTCTGTCTCTCTCTCTCTCTCTGTCTCTCTCCACACACACACACACACACACACATCTTCCCCAAGCTTCCCCACAGCTATTGATCATCTCCCAACAACTTTTGTGGGAGCAAAACCAGATACTGTTATATTCCCTCTTACACAGGTCTTCCAAAAAACATTCTAGCTCATATTCTAATGATATATGCAATCAAATATGTAAGACTCTAGGATCACAAAATTTACTTTATTATGATACATGGCTTCTGTAATGTGCAGCTTACTCCCTCTAGATATAACATAATTTTCCAGTTCCTTGAGACTTTCTGGTAGGGCCCCATTCCTAGTGTCACATTCTTCTTTCCTGATTGTTTTTGTTCCTATACACAATATTAGGAACATTAGGGTTTATCTGAATGTGCATTTTCTGTATTTTATTCTTTTAAAAAAATGACTATATTGTTAAAGAAGCTTCTTATATATTTCATACTCATAAAGTTGAGTTCTTTTCTTATATCATTGGAAACCAACCAGATAATTGCTAGGTTGACCCACTTCTTAGCAAAAGTTATAGGAAAGTGTTTGATAGCTAAGATGCAGTTTCCATTTGTTAATTCTTTGGTGAAATTATAACTTTGTATAATTTTCAGATTTCTTAAACTATCTTTCAAATTGTGTGGCATCTTGGCTGTCAGTAGCAGACCTATGAAAGTCATTAATGATAATTATATGTATAGTCATTCAGAAGTGTTTCTCTGTGGACACATTTTTCCCTTTCTCTTTAATTTTCAATTAATTAATTTTGAGTTTTCAATGTTTACTTCCATAATCTTTTGAGTTCTACATTTTCTCCCCCACTCCCTGACAGGGCCCTTCCCCAAGACAGTATGCAATCTGATATGGGCTCTATATATGCATTCATATTAAACATATTTTTACATTAATCATGTTGTAGAAAAGAATTAGAACCAATGGGAGGAACCATAAGGAAGAAAAAAAAAACAAACTAAAAAAGAGACAGTACAAAACGTTTGCCTGAAACTGCAATCTGTCTCCATAGTTCTTTTTCTGGATGTGGATAGCACTTTCCATCATGTACACATTAAAAAAACAACAACTTATTTCATAGCCTAAATCAGTGTTTCCCAAATCAATTTGTAATCGATAATTTTTTGTTTTGTTTTGTCTCTCCCTAGATATACATGGAGTTTTAAATCAACTTGAAACGTTCAGAGATGTGGCTACACTTTTAAAAAAAACCAATTTTAATCTATTCACAAATATTTCCTGATTTCCCCCCTCATCCAAACCATACTTTATCATTTCCCAGGGAGTTAAACCTAAGACTTTGTTTAGAGAAGTTTAGAGACTTACTCTTGGCTACCAAATATCCCAGCCAGGTTTTAATTCAATGTAACAAGCATTTATTGAGATCCTCTTATGTGTTAGCAACTGTAGCAAGCAGTGGGGAACCGATGAAAAACATAACAGTTCCTGCCTTTAAGAACATCATATTCAACTTGAGGAAAACAATATTTATACCTGCATCCTGTGGCCCAAGGGCTCCCTTCCCCTCAGTATATAGCCTTACTCAGATGGAGATTAATAGGGATAATAGGTAAAAGAAGCCCATTCTTTCTTTGGCTTATTGCCCCCACCTGGAGTTATTCCAGGTAAATCTAATATACTTATGGAGCACTTCATGTAAACATTTCCCCAAAGATGGATAGAAGGGTTAGCAGATCCTCTATAATCCACCAAAGTAACTAACGGGAACTGGCCAATGAAAATCCATGTTATATGAATATGCAATCAACTGCATGGTCTCTAGAACATTCATAGGTATATTCTGACTGTTATAGGTGGGTTTCATGGTTGTCTTTTTGACTGGGTACTGAGTTATAACCAACTGTGCATGCAAAAACACATTAACTCACCAAAGTGGGTGTCTTTCCTTGTTCCTTGTTAGCAATGAAGGAGTAGTAGCTATCGTTCATATCTCAGGAGGGGAGAAGTCTTAGGCTGAAAGAGATGAAGGAGTATTGGAGATGGAATGGCTTTTGCTGTGACCTTGTGAGTTTTAAATGATCACAAGAACACAAGATGTGGAAGATGTGGGCTGGAATTTATGGGCAACTGAACCCAATGGAAAGCAAAGCCTTGATAATCCTACCTGACCCAGTCCAACACCAAAACAATGAGACAGTGATTTCTGCAATCTAGGGAATGACATCTTGGTTTTCTCAGTGGCAAAGTAAGTTGTTTCAAAGCAAATCTCCTCAATGACCTAGTCTTAGAAACCTAATAAACAACTATCTCCAACAGATCAGCAATTCCTGGGTCAGGAAATCTTCTTACCAAGCTCCTTTTCACGGAGGTAAGTATATAAAAGATATATACTAAGGACGATTTTTCTTGGAGTTGGAGAAGTAAATGGAGTCAGGACAGGATTCAGTTCATGTCCTGCTTTTGACAGTTATCTATGCAGCCCTCTGCATGTTATTTAAGCTCTGTGAGTCCCAGTTTCTTCATCTGCAATTTAAGAACAATAAAACTTCTCACAGTCTTGCAAGAATCAGATGAAAAAACTTCTGAAACTCTTTGGAAAACTTAAAGGCTATATAAATTTAAGGTGTTATTATATAGTGATGTATTCAGGAGTGCGCTGGAGACAGCTTAAACTGGTTTTAGAGAACTACTTGTTCAATTTTTTGCGTGTGAGCACTGACCACTCCGAAGCTGGCATTGTAGGCTACAAATCTGGGCTTAATTTATTGTGCTTTGAAAATCATCTAGCTTTCATAAAATGATTGAGAAAATATCAATAATACAAATTAAACTTAAAAGTGTCAGGTGATTTTTTTTTGAGAGCTAAGTGTTAAACATTTACAGTATGCTTTTGCTTCTAGTATTATAAAACTATACACAAACATACATATATAAAATATATATTTATACATATATAAAAAGGCATACGTTAGGAGACATACATACATACACATATACATATACATACACACACACCGCACATATCCCCCCTCCTAACATGATTTTACACACCCTGAGGACAGGGTTCAGGTCTAATGTTTCCTCTGTATTCTGTAGAGCATCTAGTGCGATCTAAGAACATAACAGGCACCTAGCAAATGCTTGATAAATTGAATTAAGTCTGCTGAGCTCATGAAAATGAAAAAAAAAAACCCTATAATTTGAAAGCATTAGAACTTTAATGAAGATTTAGTTCTGATAGGATGTAAAAGCAGTAAGAAAGCTACACTGAGCCTGGTTTTGACCTGAGGCACATTAACTCATTTGGGATTGAAGAAGAGATTTTCTCAGAGGTGAAATCTACAAAACCTGCCTGAATTGAAGAGATAAGAAGCCATGTTCTTCCGTTTGTACAGGGTACTGGGAATAACATCAATAGTAAAAAGCTAATCTACTTATTCCCTGTATTTACTGCTGTTTTGTTCATAACAAATGACATTTAATTAGGCCATGCCTAAAATCTTCAAGCTACTCAAACACAGAAGCAAGAATAGATGAATAAATCATCGCACACTTATTTATTTATTTGCTAATGCTTCTTTATGATTTATTTCAAGGAAGTACAATTAGGACTATTTTTCCAGGTCACAAACATTCAAGAAAATTTAGAGTTTATATTTCAAATCCCTTTCATCTCAGTGAATCATATGGCCTGGCTACTCCATGACTTAGAATTTTTGTGTTTCAAATCAAACAGCTCCATCTATCTTACATACTTTTTTTTTTTGCATATAATTTAAGTCATCAAGTGAAAAGTTCATAAGGGAAGATAGATAATATTGCATTGATAATATTTAAATGGATTTAACAAATTCCTTCTTTAAAGCATTTAAAAGCTAGGAGAAAACTAGTGTCATGCATCTGCTTATATTCTAGTTAGTGCCGATAATAATAAAGCAAACTGCATTTAATGAAGATTTATAGACTGTTTAATAATATTAGAGAATGATACTTTAAATGTTTTTAAAGGAATGGTTGCTACACTGTTTGTGATTTCACAAGGTCAGCTTTGCAAGTCTTTTATTTTCTTTATTTAAAAAAAATTTGTATATCTAAGGGCAACTGAAGACAAGGGAGTCCATAAATAATAGTAAAGTCCTAGGCAGGCTGCCATCCTGACAGTATATTTTATAAACAACCATAAATAACACTCACTGCAGCATATCAGAGACAATTATACCATGCCATCAGCTTCATTGTTTTGATTTACTGGGATCTTTGAAGCAAAAGCAATACTTACCTGTCACGCCTAACTGCAGGCCTCTAATATGTTTGCTATTTTTCTAAGGCTTCATTATGCTTGACTTTGATTTTGTAATTTTAATGCTTGTTTTTGTTTGTTTCAAGGATGGTCAAATGAAAACCTGATGTTTATCCTTCTACCTCTTCTTCCCCTCCCTCAAATAAACAAAAAAAGGAATATGAAAAAAGGCACATTACTGTTGTTTTTATTATGATCAGCTTAGTAAGGGGGGGGGGGGAATAGAAATTATTTTTACGTCCTTAACAAAATTATTTTTCTCAGTAAGAGTATTATGTTTCATTTTGAAAAATATCTTAAGGTATCAATTTATACATCACTGATATTTATCCTGTTTCCCCTGCCTGTCTCAGTAAGACCTCCTATGTATATGTGACTATTTTATAACTATGACTATTTTATTAAAAACAATCATATGACTTTTAAACAATTGTAAGAATATTTTACATACAGTGAGATCATCAATAAAGTGAATAATGAATCGGTAGAGCTTTATTTATTTTATTTTGCACTATTTTAAGTTATATTTTTGTTAAATGTAATAATTGTTTCCAACCCAATGGAAATATACAGGGCAAATTGGACTAAGGCAATTACTTCACAAGATTTATTATTCACATTAATCAGGACCTAACTGCATGACATAAAACTCTTTTTTAAAAAGCCTTATCAGAGACTTCCTAGTCAAAGGGAGGTTTTGAGCTTCCTTCCTAATTCTACCTTTTGCATCTTCCTTCTTTCTATAGCCAATAAACCACTACGAACCTTAAAATGAGAAGTATTTCACAGAGGCTCTTTTATTCACCACATCCTGAGGCCTTTGGGGTTTTTGAAGTATAGCAATGGACAGGCACAAAGCTCAACGATCAAACTGAAGTTAAGGAGAAAGATGAGTCTCTTTCTCATCATTAAATCATTAATCTCTCTCTACATGTGGTACTGCACTACAGGAGTAGGTGGGAGGGATTGTTTAAAAGTATGGCATTTGACATCAAATCAATAAAGAAATCCCTGTTCTCTTTTTTGGAAATAAAATTAAATTAGTTGTTATATCTTTATTAAAAAAAAAGATATCAAATATAAACCCAATAAGAACTTCCTGTTCATCACTAGGTTGATCTCAGGGTGATAAATTTTGGGGTCACATTAAAACTGTAAGAATATACATATACTAAGTTGTACATGAGTGGTGGTCTTTGTTGTTTAAGGAAATACTCAAATGGATAAATCATTTATCAGATTTATTTATCAGGTCTTTTTTTTTTTTCATTTATCAAATTTTTCTTAAAGGCCTACTATGTACAAGGCACAGGACACAAATTAAAGACAGATGAGCACTTGCCTCTGAACTCATGGACCTGAGATCCTAGCAACTAAGGTGATCAAGTATTTTTAAGAACCTAATATGCACAAGGTGCCATGCATATCAGGACACTGGCAAAGCTTCGACACTCTGATAGAATATTGATAACATTAATGTGAATATTCACTTCTGTGTTGCAGATCTAAGCAAACTCACTAATCATGCCTGTCCTGTGTGACTGTTGTTCATGTCCTTTCATCAGCCTTCCATAACGGATTCACCTCTTAGTATGTTGACTATTTTCGTCCAGGTTTCTTGAGTTTGTCTGGGTACAATATAGTCAAAGTCTATACACACAACTCTTCATTTTTGCAACATGATCAATTAGTTTTATTTCCATTAAAAAAATTCCAAAGTAATACATCTCTATGATAATATCACTTATGCTTCTCTTGCACAATTCTTCATTCCACTCATCAAATTTTTCACTGCCTTTTGGTCAACTCATATTTCATTCTTCAAAGATTTTTACATTCATAAGTTGTAATTATGTATACTATCACCATAAGAATATTGCTGAGGTGTGTGTGTGTGTATTGATTTTTTTTTTTAACATGGACATTCATTCTGAAAAGAAGCTTGGGTTACAAAGTCCCAAAACAGCAATAATGATATCAACAACAAACAAATTCCAACAACAGTTTCTATCCTCAGCTAATTTGCATTCAAAGGCACAGATTATGATAGTCTGTGTGTGTGTGTGTGTGTGTGTGTGTGTGTGTGTGTGTGAAATGCCATAAGCAAGGGAAGAAATGTTATAAGATTTGAAGGACAGAGATAAAAGATCCATTTGATTGAATAAGGGAAGGCCTTCAAGCAGGAAGTGAGGTTTGAAACTTGTCACAAAGAATAAGAAGGATTTTGAAAGAGATGGAGGGATTACACTCAGGATGGTCATGAATGATAGTGAAGATTAATGAATATAAGGTTCAAACATACTACTCACAGTAGATAGAAAAGTAACACTTTTCTAAACTTGGGAGAAAGGATTTTATTACCATGGGATCATAGGTATGGAACTGGTAATCTATCCCATGACAATCTACTTCGATTCCATCATTTTACCAATGAGGAAACAGTGTCCCAGGGAGATTTGCTGGGACTGAGAATTATCATGCTCTAATGCACCAGTGACTGAGAGGGAAACTTCTGTTTATTTCACAGAAATGGAAGGCCAAATATCCAAGACATAATATCCTTATGAAAATATCATCTTTTGTGGCTTTCCTAAATATCAATGTTATTTATAGAAACTTCCATCAGGACAAAATGATCTTCTGTCTTCCAGGAAATATGTGGGGAGCACTGTGTATAATTCAACAAATTAATGCAAATAGATAGCTATTAGCTGTTGGCCAGCTGGAGAAACAGGAATGCCATAAGAAAAGTTAAATAATATGAGTTTTTAAGAAGCTAAATTCAATAAATTATTTAATTTGTTTTTCTGCTTTCTCCCACAAAGGATGGCCGTAAATATCAACCAGGCATTCTGTGTTATAGATCAGCTAAATTACAGAAATGCATTTACTAACATGTTTAGCATCTGCCAAAAGCGATAACCTTACTTACAGACAGATTGCTAGTCTTTTTGAATCTAGTACTGTATTTAGAAACTGGCCTTCAGTTTAGCAGAGATCATTGGGACATTTTAGTTCATGGGAAATTAATTTGACTACTGAAATGTGATAGATGTACTAACTTTGATAAAGAGGTATCTTGGTTAATTTCCAGAGTGCACCTTGACCTTGATTTTTTAGATACAATAGTAATTCAAAAACAAACCAATCCTCCCCACGATGTGTGTGTGATAACTGAAAGATTTGACTACTTCTTTTCAGATGCTGTTTCATTTTACTAAACAGATTGATTTAAATTGACAACTTAGAATTTTTTTTTTACCAGGTAGGTTTTATGATTAAATGGATTGTAACTTGCTTCTTTTTCATTTTATATTCTTCTGTGCTTACTTTCTAATATCAGCTCACAATTGTGTAAGTTTTTCCCATAGGAATTTTCCTTAGCATGAAGAATATTTAATCTTTTGTATCAATGGTTCTCTGTACAGATGGTTTCAGTGTCATATATGTTATAATTTCTCTGTAAACAATCATTTAATCACATCTGTAGAAGTACTTAAAAGAATTGCATGAATCAGGTTTCTTGACACTTTTCATTGACTAAACATATTGAATATGGAGCTTTAATATTGTAATCCAGTGGAAGGGAAGGATGTACACTGAACAATACTGGTCCTTGGAAAATGTTGAGGTAGTTAAGGAAGTTGTTCTGCATTCCTTATTATCCATATTCATTGTCACTGTCTTACTTTACATTGACATCTGGTGTCCTCAGCATACTTTGCTGTATCATTGTTGATTAGACAGGATTTCAGGTGCCATACCCTCACTTTTTTTTTCTTTCTTCATCATCAAAATATATCAGTTCTTAGTATCATGTCCATAAATTATTGTGCAATAGATGGCAGTCAGGATGATATGCATAGAATGCTCTCTCATCTAGTGTCTAAAGTCCAGACTCCTACATCTTGAGCTGAAGGTTACATGGATACCCTGAGGGTTTGGTGTATCTTTGTCTAATGCCATTGGCTTGAACTCTTATTCAAGACATGTTTCCCAGAGACTTAGATACTAACGACTAACTAGCAACCCAGGTCACTTAGCTATTTAACATCAGTCTGCTTTTACAAAGGGGTATTTAATGTGAGGATAAGAAAACAGTAAAATTATACATATTTCTTTGCAACACCTCTGAGGTACCATCTCCTCTATACCAATGTTGTCTTTGGGGAGATGAAATTGCTCAGCAGAATTTTTACATAGCATTGGTCCCAGTAACTTCTCTTCCAAATACAGTATCACTTACAGATGCATCCTTGTCTTAGTTATTGGTTTGGGTCACTAGGAAAGGTGTTACCTAGCTTCTCACAGCATCTGTTTTTGACTGGTTGCAAAACCTGACATAAAATCCTAGTTCCAGACTCCTGGAGACTTACTCTTTTGATTTCTCAAAAATCAAAGTATTAAAGCCTCTATATTAATCTTAATTATCTAAAACAAACATTGAGGCAAACGACTAGGGTATTTTTTCAGGAAAGTATGCATTATCCTTGGAGGGACAAGAACATAAGACCTCTCCCCTTATTACACTGTCTTTCACTAAACATCATCTGTCAAATAACCAAACCAAGTGGAGAGATCCATCTTTTAAGGAGAATGGTCAATACTCTGCTCAGTTTGTGTCCTTTTCAATATCTCTATGACTAATTAAATATCTTTGCATTTACTGGTTTAGCTGACCAAAATGATTTTCAGAATGTCTGTGCAAGCTCCAACATCTCTCCAACTTTTCCAGATACAGACACCTTGTTTTCTATACTGATAGATGCTATCAGAGGAGATCTGTGCATTTGAAAGTCCTGGTTGCAAATCAAACTAATTAACACTTGTTAATGAGTAATCTAGATAGAGAAATGGACTTAGAATTAAGAGGAGCTGGTTCACATTCTTCCCTCAAAAATACTAGCTGCATGACATTTTTGAGCTTAGTTGTTTTGTTTGTTTTAATCAAATTACCTTTGTCCATAATAAACTTCTCCACTGCCACTTGGGTGGCTCTCAACTTTAATTCTTTAGAGAATATAGTTTTCTATTACTCTTAGATATATTGTATAATAGAGAGCTGACCTTAGCATCAGAGATATCCAGGTTCAAGTCCCAAATGGGACACATAATAGCTGTGTAACTCTAGACAAGTCACAACTTCTTAGTTCCACTCCCTCACCCTCAGCAATCTCTCTAAGACCACAAATTGAAGAGCAGGTATGTATACTGGTAGATAGAATTTTGTCATTGAGATTTTCTTACACTGATATAATCATAGAATAAGGCTAAAATAAGCATGCTAGCTAGATAAATAAGCAAATGGCTAGAGATAAATAGAATGCTAGATAGGTAGGTGATAGACGACAGAAAGATATATGACTGAATAAACATGTAGATAAACAGACAAATGAATAAATACCTATAGAACCTATCTGTGGTAGGCTATGATAGGGTGAATGGACAATAAACACAGAGATTATTTGAGAAGTCTCCACAGGTGAATGCCCTAAGGAATTGGCCCCCTGCATTTTTTTGTCAGTAAGAGGTCCTGTGAGTAATTTTAAATGGGTTGCCAAATCTAGTGCTCAGAGTTCTTTAGACTAATGGAACAGCTGTGTAGGCTATCTCCACCTGGGTTTATTGAACATGCTTTTACAGATAATGGAAGGCCATGGGGGAGTGGGGCTCACTTAATGTGTATTTTTGTACATCAGTAAAAGCAACCACTCAGTTCAAATATCATTGCACCAAGTGTTCTTTCTATGCTAGATCAGAACAAACTGAGACCAAGACATTACATAACTGGCATGTTGTAAGGATCAAATCAGCACTGAAAATGTTAAAGTATTAGATCAAGGTAAGTTAATAATATGCTAGATAGCTAATGTGTTATACCTATCAGGTAATATAATATCTGATCTCAGATAGCCTTTAAGAAATAGTTCATATGACAGGAATCTTCATCATTATGGAAGGCAATTAGAGAAAACTATTCAAATGGGCCTTTCATTTCTAATTCCATTCCCTATATAGACAACTAGCAACTCCACCAACATATTATGTGAGTTGTGGTGCTGAGGTTTTTACTGTATAACCTCCATGTTGTACACCATATTTTTTCCATATAAACTTTGAATAATTTTCCTTTTAAAAATTATGCATTATTTTCAAAAGTAAAAATCTTTTTTTCTCTTCCTTTTACACCAACATCATCCTAAATGAGAACGACAATGTCCTGTTACAAGCATGAAGTAGTTAAACTAAACTAGGTTTCCACATTAACCATGTCCTCCCCCACACTTGCTCCAAATATGTCTCCTTCTTCACTTCTGTATCAGGTGGATGGGAACATATTCCATAAGTGGAATAAACACATGACATATAATCTGAAATTGTAGTTGGTCATTTGCTGATCAGAATTCCTAAGCCGTTCAATGTATATGCTTTTCTATTCACTTCACTCTGCACCAATTCATGTAAGAGTTCCCAGTTTTTTAAATTTTTCTTTCTAATATTTCAACAGTGGTATACAAGGTAACTATGACCTATTTGAGAGGCTAAACAATGAACATTAGAATGAGTTTAGATAGGGAAATGTGCCCTCAAAATGTTTAAGCAGAAACTAAGTGATGATTTATAAAGGATATAAGAGAGGAGATTCACGCATGTTACGAACACAGAATAATGGGCTGCTAGTCCCGTGTCAACTTTATGATTCTGTGACAAAGTAAGCAAATGTTTTTGGGTAATTGATCACTTTTTTTGTTTTGCAAAGAAGCTATGTAAATATCTAGAAGGTGTATGCCCAAATTCTTACAATTATGACAAAAGAAAGATTGCTACTTTAATAAAATAATATTAGCCTCATCTTTCCATTTCTCCAGTAATAAATCCTAGGCAATTTAATTTAATCCAATAGATATTTTAAAAATATTTTAAATTTATTATTTATCTATTTTTAAATACTTTTATTTTTGAGTTCCAAATTATCTTCCTTCTTCCCGTCCCTCCACCTACTGAGAAAGCAAGTAATATGGTATCAATTATACATGTGAAATAATGTAAAACATTTTCCCATATTAGCTACATTTCAAAAAAGCAAGAAAAATCAAGTGAGAAAATTATACTTCAGTTTGCACTCAGGGTTCATCAGTTCTCTCCCTGAAGGTTGATAGAACTTTTTCACTGTGAGTTCTCTGGAATTATCTTGGATCATTGTATTGTTCAGAGTAGCCAAGTTTTTCACAGTTAGTTGATCATTATTATAGCGCAATGAGTTCCCAGTTCTCACTTCACTTTGCATCAGTTCATATAGGTCTTGCCATGTGTTTTGGAAACCACCCCTATTGTCTTTTCCCACAGCACAATATTCCCCCAAAGTATTTATTTTAGGGCAACTGGGTAACCTAGTGGAAGGAGAACTAAACTTGGAGTCAGGAAGAAGAGAGTTCACATCTAGCCTTAGACACTAGCTATGTAACTCTGGGCAAGTCACTTAACCCCATTTGCCTCAGTTTCCTCATCTATAAAATGAGCTGGAGAAGGAAATAGAAAGCCATTCCAATTACCTTTGCCAAGAAAACTGCATTTGGGGTCAGAAAGAGACAGACAGAACTGAAACAACAAATGAGATTTTTTTAAAAATGCAAGTGAGTCTCTACCCTTAAATAGCTTATATGTTACTAGAGGAAAATAACATGGATATAAGTAAGTAAATTCAAAATATATACAAATAAATATAAAATAGTATGGGGAAGAGGGAGAGCACAGATGCCTGGGAGAGACTAGAAAGGATCACATGTAGGAAGTGTGATATGAGCTAAACCTTAAAGGGATCTAGGGATTCCAAGAGACAGAAGTGGGAGGAGGAGAGCATTCTAGATATGAATGACAGCTTGTGCAAATGAATAAAAAAAGATTACATATCATGTGTGTAAAATGAAGAAAATCACAGAATAAAACGTAATAAGTATGTTATAAAATACAATACAACAAAAATATCAATTGGAAATGAAGAATCTCTTTCTCTTCCTTTTCTCTATATCTCTGTCTCTGTCTTTTCTCTGTATCTGTGTCTCTGTTGCTGTGTATCACTCTTTATGTCTCTCTCACTCCATTTCTATCTTTATCTCTCTCTTTGTCTTTTTCAGTCTGTCTCTGTACCTTTCACACTGGATCTTTGTCTCTGTCTACAGAAGTTTTCTGTTGCAGATTTCTACAGTAGCAAACTGTATAATTCATTCTGAAGCATACCCTGAGCACAGTGGGATCTGGGTTGTGAATAAACTAGCAAAGAAGATAATGTATGACTTTCTCTGTTGCTGAACTTGATATTCCAGGCAGTAGCTTTTCTGCTATTGGTGATTAATAGGTCTAATCATGATGGTTGTAGCTACTCCTAGTTTGGCGACATCTCTGTGTCCCTATGGAAGGAAGCTCATACAGTGGTATAATGCTAAATAATTCACTTCTCTGTGTCAGTGACCAAATAGCTCATGAGAAGGTCCTAACATGGTGTCCAGGTCAAATAAATTCAAATAAAAAAAGTAAAATAAAGGACAGTTACTCAAAAAATATTTTTGATTAATAGAATTTAACAAGGGAGAGGAGACAATAAAATGGCTCTGAATGAGGTCATTATTTAAGTGTGAAAATAAAAAGCAAACAAGAAGACAATATTCATTATTTTAAAGGAGAATTGATACCAGTTTCCTGAATTCTAAGTCCTCTAAACAATTTCTAGCTGATAAAATGAGGAACTATGGGTGGAATTGGTGGAATTGATCTATAAACTATAGGATTCAACTCCTCAAATTAGCTAGCATAGGTCTTCATTTGAATAAACTCCCATTCTTAAGACTTTGTGCAGTTTTCAAGAAGGTTTTTTTTTTGCAAGGCTCAGATTTTTTCATAATACATATTTAATATAAATGTATACTTCTTGAGGGTAAGCTGGGGAATAGATGTAGATTCTTTGTAAATGGTAATAGCATGTGCAAAATGGAGACTAAGATGTACTGTAAGGTGAAAGTGAGGAATATCTCTTTTTCTGAGTCTAAAAGTAACCCAATTTGAGGGTATAATGCAATCACTGGAATTATAAATTTAGGTCCTGATTCCCCACCAAATGTGTTTGCATTTATCCAAGTAGCTGTTCACAATGATATTTTTAGATCTTAAAAAATTTTACTTAACATAAAGCAAAAAATATTAATAATAATTATAATTTAAATCAATTTTGGGTTTAAATGATTACATAAGTAATAAAGTATATCATAATTCACACATTAACCTGGATCACATTCTCCCAATAGTGCATTCGCTTTTGGGGGGGGGGGCAATAGACACCCACTTCCAGAAATGTGATAGAGAATCATATGAGGAAGGAAAATCCATTTGTGCGAGGTAACACATAATTGTGGGTTTCAGGATTTGATATTATTGATCCATTCAGAAGCATCTGAACTTCACAGAAATTCTTTACTGGCAATGACTTTCTGTTGGTCTTTGCTATTGTCCAATTGGGCAAGCTCTATTCTCTTCCATTTTTGAACTTACATAGTATTTACCAATTCTTCCAAATTTCAGTTGGGCTAAGAGTTCCTCAAAAGTAAGGAATGTCTTTTACTTTTTTTTTCCAGCATTTAGCACATAATAGATACTTAATAAATGCTTTTTGCCTGACTATTGGCAATTAATCTCAAATGAGTACTGATGTGTTTACCTATTAAATTTGATAGCAATTCTTTTAAGCAAAATAATTATCAAGCTTCAAACTAGTTACCATCAGGTTTCACATATCAGAACAACTGTTTACTTACCAAAAATTTTGTATTATCCAATCAAATTATATCAGAGGTCACAACAAAACTACTTAAGTTGACTCTCTGGGAAACGTAAAAAGAAACCAAAAACAACTAACCAAATTTTCACTTGCCAGAGTTCCACAACAATTAAAACTTAAATTAAAAATAGGAGTTGCAATCATAGTATATAAAATAATAATAAATTATATAATCAATAATAATTATATTAATAATTAAAATTAATTAATAATAACAATAATATAAAAGGAAGTCAACAAGAAAATTACATTGTGCTTAACACAAAACAATGACTATATTTGTATAGTATATTTATAGTGTATATATACTATATAGAGAGTTCTAAGTAGTATTGACCCTTGTATAAAGATTTCTATTTATTTTTCTTTCTTTCTGATGAGGAGGGGAATAAAAATTCCATCAAATATAAATACATAAAGGAAAATTAAAAATTTCACAAAGATGCAATAACATAGTAATGGCAGAAAATTTTAATGTTCCTCTCAGCTGTGTACACATCCATCAGAATCATAAAAAATAAGAGAAATATAGAATTGAAAAAAATTCTGGAGAAACGAGAGCTCCCATTAAAGAAGATAAGTACCATTGGCATTTTTCTAAAAATTGGCCATTGAAAGAGAATGTACCAATAAATAGAAAAGAGAAAGAATTATTAAAGACACAGCTTAAAACCACAATGCCATAAAATATGTAATCAGCTCAGCAATTCCCCCCCAAAAGACAAAGTCTTCAATGGAGACAGAGAAAAGTAAATTCTGGCTACTACCTTATAACATATACCAAAATGAGACTCAAATATTGAAGTGAGTTGTATTAAAAGGGCAGCATTAAAAAAGAAGAGAATGCAAAGTAGAAAACTATCAAAACTGGATAAAATATTCAAATAACCAGTTTGTCAAGGAAGAAATCATTTGAGTATAACCAGATTTTGGTGCATTCAATGATTACCTAAAATGGAAACACCTACATAAGATTCTACGGAAGTATTTCTAGAAGACATTCTTTTTTAGCCAGCCTCGTAGTTGGAAATAGCCTCTTTCTACTAGCTACTGTGATTTAGCAATGAATTTACCAATAGTAGTAATACAATAGTCCTGGTTCGCATTTATGAAGCACTTTAAGTTTTGCTAAGAACTTTACATATATTGTCATTTTATCATCACAACAACACTGGGAGGTGGGTGCTATAATTATCCCCATTTTACAGATAAGATAAATGAGGCACAGGTTAAATGACCTGCCCAGGGTGACACAAATAATAACCTTCTGAGGGAAGATTTGAAACCAGATTTTTCTGGGACCAAGTCAACTACTTAGCTTATATTTTAATGTAAAAAAAAAATACAGACTGTTCTGAACAGTGTTATTAGCTTTGAAGTTATATTATGAAACAGTTGCAAAATGACTTGATACTCATTTTTTAAAAATAGAAAAGTCAATCAGTGGAACAAACTGAAAAAACTCGAAGGCAAGTATTCAATAAATCCTGAAAAAAAACTACTAGAAAAACAATTTTCTATTAAAAATAACCACTTGCAAAACTTGGTTACTTGAAAAAAAAACTTCTGGCCACTACCTTACAGTATATATCACAATGAGACTCAGGTAAAGAAATGAGCTCAATTTAAAAGGAGAGCATTTAAAACATAGAGAATGGAACAAGACACTATTTACAATCGTCAAAACTGGAGAATTCTTAAAGAAACAAAGCATCAAGGTGATCATCTGAAAAATTGTACTTCACCTATATGTAGTAAACAAGCTTTTTCTCCAAAATTGGGTTAATATAATAGCAGCAAATATAGAGAGGAAAATCCATATTAAACATCTTTTATAAAATATCTGATATCTAAGATATATAAGAAATTACTTCAAATAAACATCACTTAAGGTAGAATTTATCAGAAAGGTCCAACTTTCAAAATTAGATAAATTGTTAAGAATAATATTTAATAATAACAATTCATTAAAAAATTTAAACTGAATCAAAGATTTCATCTCTCCCCCCAAAGTTGGAAAAAATGATGAAATTTGAAAATAATATTAGGAGGTATGTGGGAATACCAATTGACTAATAAACATAATAAACTAATAAAGCTTCTAAAAGAATAAATTGATCCAACCGTTTTGTAAAATGATTGAAATATTTTTAAGAAAAGTTACTACAAGTAGAAAGCAGTCTTTAAATTGAACCTTGAAGGGGCGGCTAGGGATTCTGGTAAACAGACTTGAGGGAAAACATAGCCTTCAGTTTACAAAGTTGACAACAGGGGGCAATGACAGATGTTGAAACAACTACAGAAATCACGTAAATTAAATCACTTTTGCTCAGGATGTGAAATTGTTATAGCTATTCTGGAAGGGAATTTGAAACAATTCCATTAAAATCACTAAATCATGAGTACCTTTTATATCCAAAGTCTATATATACTCTGCTAAGTACATATTCTAAAAAAAAAAAAAAGTAAAGGAATTTGAAAGGGACATATATGTACAAGATATTTTAGCAGCTATTTTTGAGTGGTAAAGAAGTAGAAATTAGGTTGATCTGTAGGTTATGGAATGGTTGAACATATTATGGTATACGAATATAAAGGAATACTATTGTAGTTAAGAGATGATGAAAGGGATGGTTTCAGAAAAGAAACAACTTGGTGAGATTTATTTGAACTGATGCAGTGTGAAATAAACAGACAGGAGAACAGTTTATATAATACAAATAACATGAAAAATGTATAACTTTGAAAGACTTAAGAACCGTTATAGACTCAATGACCAACTATGATTTCAGATGACCAGTTGTGAAAAGGGTTATCTACCTCCTAAACTAAATACATCCACAACAAGACATACATTTTTGGTCATACGCAAAATGAGAATTTGTATTGCCCCTCTTAAAAAGATTTTTCTTTTTTCATTCTTTTCTTTTTCCTGGTGGGGACAAAAAAAAATTGTTAATTGAAAAACAAAGCAATATTTAATTTAAAAAATATTACGTGCAACGGAAAACAAGTAGACAAGTTTAATCAAAATGTAGGTCACTTAGGAGAAAATGGGAATAATGTATAATCATCATAGAAAGAGCCAGACTGTGAAGGGCTTTAAATGTCTGAGTTTGCAGTTTGTTTTAGAAACAATCAGGAACTACCGAAACTTCTAGAATAGATAAGTGACATGACCAAGATTCTGGTTTAGAAGCTTCATTTTTCAGTTCTGTGGAGGATAGAAAAAAGAGAAAAGAGGCTGAATGGAAGAAAGTTAAGTAATTCAAGTGAAAGTTAAACAGGGTTTGAATTAGTTTGGTTTCTGGTTTCAAACAAAGAAAAAGGAACAGATGTGTGCTATGCTGTGGATTTTGAATGAATAAATATGATTGCATATGAATGTGAAGGGAGACAAAACTCCAGGAGGAATCATTGTGCTCTTCATAAGAATGTGGAAGTTAGGAATAGGGATTTTTTGGGGGCTTTTTTTTGAAGGGGAAAGGCAGGGCAATTGGGATTAAGTGACGTGCCCAAGGTCACATGGCTAGTTAGTGTTTTAAGTGTCTGAGGCCACATTTGAACTCAGGTCCTTCTGACTCCAGGACCAGTGCTCTATTCATTGTACCGCCTAGCCACCCCATGGAATAGGGATTTTAGGGAAGAAATAATGAAGTCAATTACAGAATATTGAATTTGAGGTACTATGGGACATCTAAGTGAAGAAGTCAAACAAGTAATTGAAGATCAAGGAATGGAGAAAAAGATAGAGCTATGTATTTTGATTTGGAAGTCATTTGCAGAGGGATGATAGTTTGAGACTTGGGAAGGCATTCCATTTTTATTTTTTTTTAAAGAATAGCATGATAAGAATAGTAAACATTTATAGAGTATTTTGTTTTATAAAGTGCTTTATGAATTTTTTTTTTCTTTTTGTCCTCACCACAACCCTGAGAACTAGGTGCTATTCCAATGCACATTTTCCAGATGAAGAAAATGAGGTAGAAAAAAAGGTTAAGTGACTTATCAAGGATCACACATCTAGTAAATACATGAAGCTGAATTTCACCTCAGGCCTTCCTCATTCGACATCTAGAACTCTGCTGCACCAATTAATTGCCTATATTTCTGTATTTTGCATTTCTAATATATATATGGGCTAAAAGTAATCCACCCAGTAATTAAAAATGTTGTGCACCAAGCTGATATTTTGTAAACATAGATGAAGCAAAGATAATTTTTATCAAGTCTTTTGACCAAGAAATAAGAGGTCATAATCTGAGTGGGAGGTAAATTGTAAATTAATCTATTAATTTCTTATACTTGAGGAATTTTTTAAATATTCAAATGACAATTATTATTCTAGTCATGTTTTATTTAAAATGATTAAGCTTAAATAGCTCTTAAAAAGCATCTTCAGTTTTTAAAATGAGATTTCAATTACCTTAATTGCATTTCATTATTTTTTTATACTCAGTAATTGTCTAAGATTCCTTCACAATCTCCTTCATATTTCTGTTTTCTGAAGTACATTCCCTCTGGAGTTTCTGAAGTTGAATACACAGTGAATCATGTTCAAATATTTGCAAATTTTCAAGTCATGATACTCCGAATGTATAAACATTTTGTACTTACTTGTTTCTGTTCCAATGACTTTCAATATTATTGTTTTGATGTTTATCTTTTTTCCCTTCTTTCCTTCCTTCCTTCCTTCCTTTCTTCCTTCCTTCCTCCCAAGAAAAAGGCATCAATGAATAATGCTCATCTTCTAATTTAACTCTTGCCATGATGTTTAGATTAATTTGCTTTTATTGATAAGGACTGTGAAATGTAAATAAATCTTGATATCCTATATGATCCAGAAAGTTGTATTTATTTAAATATAAGTATATTTGAAAACACAGTAAGGGCAGTATAAAAAATTGGAAAAAAATCTGGCATGGTGTTTGTGAATAGTCCAGAGTAGTCCTCAGTAGGCCAGGAAAATGACCATGGACAAAATTATTAACTACTGTGCTTCTGAGCTGAGGTCTCTTTAGTTGAATGGTCTTAAGGACTTCTGAAATTAAACACACTTCTTAAATATTAAAGAGGAAGGCAACAGAAGGTTAAAAGTGCTATGAGCCCTCTATGTAATGAAAGGCTATTAAGGGAGAATTAAGGAGCTTAAAGAGTAGTTATTGTTAAAATTAGTTAAGTCATATATCCACAGGAGTTTGTAGGCTACAGTTAATGACAAATAGTTGTGAAGATCAAAAGATCTGTTTTTATCATCACCTATTTTCATCAAGCAACTATGGCAGAAGCTATATTTGTACTTTATTATTTCAATGTCCAATGAATTCTGTGAACATGTTCCATAGGCACTTAAGAAGATGAAATCTAAAAAACCAAAGCAAAACAAACAAAAAAATAAAACCTGGATGTGGTCAAATATACTTAAAAAAAAGCCATTCTGATGGATGATAATACACTTTAGAGAGACAGAATTTAAAAATATCTCTAGGCAAAGATGATTATTTTGCCTAAAAAACCTCACACATGGCAAATGGAGGAAACCCAAGAGGGGATGAGGGAGGGGTGGCTGGGGCCAGGTGAGTTGATTGTGTAGGGCAGCCTGGTGCAGTAGCTGATCTTGTGGGCCTGGGGGTGTGAAGTGGCTGTCATGGTGGTGCTGGAGAGCCAGCTGAAAAAAAACATTGACTAAGTAAAAATATGGAGACCTAACTATGGGAAATTGTCATTGTTATTACACTGTACAAAGATCTCAAACCTGTACTGGATTCTTATGCCTTTAATGATGCCAATTTTAGGGAGCTAATGAACCTTATTGGAACAATTCCTGAGCCCAATAGAGGCAACCCATACAATATCCCAATAAGCCTGCAGCTGCTCTACACATATCTGTGTAATCCTCCTATCTGTTTTGTTAAACCTACTTGTTCAATGACCGTTAAAAAAAAGGGTAGTATGTTGATTCAAATGGAAAGATCTATCTTCCTTATTCACATGAATGGAAGCATATACATGACTTAATGAATCTGATTCAAGTAATGATTGTGCTGTCTGGAAAGGAGCCTCCAATGTTTTCACATTCTACTCTTTCAGAATCCTATCTACCATACCAAACAACAGTACCATCATATACTTCGCATGTACCAGGTATACCAACTCGAATGACTTCATATGTGTCAGGACACCCTCCCAATCACAGTGGTTTCTCAGGTTAACCTTACCCACCACGTGGACAGCACCCTCTGACAACAAGTTCACAATACCCTTTCCAGCCTCCTGTGACCACTGTTGGTCCCATCAGTGATGGCACAATCCTTGAGGACACTATCTGAGCATCTCTCATTTCAGCAGTTAGAGACAAGTTGAAGAGGCAAATGTAATAGGAAATAGATCATGGCCATGCAGAGGTCAGTGCCTTAAAGAGTACAGAACAAGACCTGTTAAAAAAAAAGTCACCAGAAATTTAAAGAGATTGCAACTGTTTGGATCAGAAAGTGACTGAAGTTCATGAAAAACATTAAATTACTGAAAAAGAAGGATGAAGAGCTCAGTTTTGCATTGGAAAAAATGGAAAATCAGTCTGAAAACAATGACATTGATGAAGTTATCATTCCCACATCCCCATTTTACAGACAGATTCTGAACCTGTATACAGTGGAAAATGCAACTGAGGCTACCATCTTTTACCTATGGAAGTCTTAAGAAGGGGAGTGATTAGACCTAGATGTCTCTCTGAAGCATGTTCAACTTCTATGCAGGAAACAGTTTTGTCTGAGGGTATTAATGCAGAAAGCAAGAAAGATTACAGGTCACAGATATCAGCTGGGGAATGAGCTTTCCCTATGACAACAGTCTTCTTTCTCTTCTCTTTCTGGCAGTAGGTGCTCAGAATAAATTATTGCAGTATGACTTGAATGTAAAATATTTTAAATCAATAATATATTTTCTGTTTTCTTTTAGTAAAAAGACTAGCTTTTATTAATAATGCACTTTCTATTCTCTGGAAACTTTTTGTACTGAGTGTTGGGACTGATTATGCTGAATAAATTTGTTGCATAATAAAGAGAAAAACCTTACACACATAATTTCCATCTTGACTTTATAAAACATTTAAGATGATGACCTACATACATATTGGGGGTATACATAATTAAGGGAGGATGAGGAGGATAAACATTTTGCATACTGAAATAATCTGTAAACACAAGAAAAATATTTATTGTTTGGAGAGCAAAAATGGCAGGCCATTAAGTCCAGCAGAAAGGGAAAATAATTATTAATTTAGTAATTATTGAACTAGTTATCAGAAAGTGCTCTAACATATATTTTCTACCTGTTGACTATTGCAAAGACAGTGCTCCAGTTATACACTCATAGCTTATTTACATAAAATAACATACACATATACAAATATGTATTTGTATGTACACATATGTATATACACATATACACATATACATGCATATAAAAATGTACCATGTGAACAATTGGAATGAGGGCACTATACTATTTAGGCCATATTAAAATAGTATTTTAAAATCTCACTAATGTAAGAGTGATAAAAGAATAACTCATATAAAATATGACATTTTAGGGAGAAAATTTAAGTCCATTCCAGATTTGCCTCATCTTAAATCCATGATCATCTTTCCTAGACAGAAATGCGTATGACTTTCAAATTAAATGTGTCAAACAAAAACCATTGCATACTTATGGATGATATCTATCTATATGGATCCACTGAAAGATAAATCAAACAGCTCCTTCATATTGTGGAAAAATTCTCCAATAATATCAAAATATCATTTGGGCTTTATAAGATTAAAATTTTAAAATATACCAGGAAAGAGAAAATTTCAATGAAAGGTCACATTGAACCAATTGATGAAACTTGTGATCAAACAAGAACATTTATACAATTGTTTTGGAATAAACAGACATCAATTCACCAAGAAATAGAAAAGATAAATGGTAGTTATATATTACTGGATTGGTTGAATGTAAGAAACTTCTTCAAGATACTCTCAGACACACACATGTACACATACACATATGTGCTGATACACTAAACTAACTTAAAATAGGCTTCCCATTGAGCTGAAAATTTAATCAGGGTAAGCTACATTTTTTCATTCATTTTAAAACTGAATTAGTATGGTAACCTATTTTGAATTTCCATTAATTTCAATGGTTTAAGGCCCCAACAAAATTTTAGAGCTTGACAACAATAACATCTTGAGTCAGGTGTATCTGGAGAAACTCACCATTAATAAGTCTTCCTGTATCTTGACTCTGTATGGTATAACCAGTACGACATTGGTTAATATATTTCCATTGTTTATTAATTTGATTTATGTAGACACAGTGAATTTCTAAACAAAGTCATTAACCAAGGCAAAGATCATAGATTTTATAACATTATAACATATGTCATGAAGACTGTATTTGAGCAGAATCTTTAAGACTGGATTTCAATCCACCAAATTGATTTTGTTTACATAAGACTTTTTGAAAATGGGACAACAAACATGTGTCTTCTCTGTACCAGTCAATTTATTGTTGTATTGTAAAAATGTGATTTGCAAAACAAAACCATATGTAGAAAACTGTCTAATCATTATTTTTATCTTTACTAGTGTGTTTCATATTCTTCTCATCTTTTCCAACTTAGCTCAGATAGAAGTAGTGGTGGAGAAAAATCATTATCGTGTATAGTTTATTCATGTTCACTGTCATGTCGGCTGTTCAGAGGCTGATTAACTGCTTTTTGTAGTTGACTTAAAGTATTAGGAAATAAGTTAATCATCCACTATCTCACTAAAAGCATTGTTATTACAACTACAGAAACATACAGAACAATAGATTTGAAGTGCACATTATCCTTTTATGACATAATTTTTATCTCATTGGTCATGTCACTGCATTTTAGAAACTTTTCATTCCATTTATCCTGGAGATTATTAGTCCTTTCTATGGAAATCTCTAATAAAATGTTGTTCCTCATTTTTTTAATGAATCAGCGTTATACCCAGGGGATGTGGGCAACAGTTGGGTCTGTGATAATGGTCTAGTGTCAGCCTAATTTATTTATTAGGTTCCCTAGGATATTTTGGAATCCAAGTTTGTGATATAAGGGTTTTTCTTGGTAAGACCATAAAAGATAGTAAACTTCTGATAAATAATCCTAACCCCTCCAGGTTTTGATATATAATTCTAGTTACAAAGTGTACGCTTGCCAAAAAGACTATTTTATGGAGAATTCACACAGGGCAAGTGTTCACATGGTGGCCAGAAGAAGTCATACAAGGACACTCTCAAGGTCTCTCTCAAGAACTTTGGAATTGATTCTGTGACATTGGAGCTCTGGTCCAGGACTGCTCAGCATGACACACCAACATCAGAGAAGGTGCTGTGTTCTAAGAGCCAAATAGAATTGAAACAGCTCAAAGGAAGCACAGGATGTGGAAATTTAGAGTATCCACTCCAAATGTTCACAAGGACTATTTGTGTCCGACTTGTGGCAGAGCATTCCATATTTGCTGTTATCAGCCATAGTTGGACACAGTGAAGGTTGACTTTAGCATATTGAGGTCATTTTGGTCCTCTTTGAGAATGAAAGGTAACAACCAACCAACTGGGTATTCAGTAGGTGCTAAATGTTTATTTCTTGAATTTACATGTCCTGCAGTCTTTACCTTTTCATTTAATATCAATAAATAAGCTTGTTTCCTAAAAGACAATCCTTCTGCAATTTCTAATGTCAGTTACTTAGTCCTGAATTGACATCAGAACCTCTCCATTTTCATAAAATATTTGCACTCCCATTTGTTTGATAAAACTTTTACAATATATTATTGATCAAAGCCAAATGGGTGGTTTTCTGGGAGAGCCTTTTGTTATCCAGACTGGTAGCTATGGTAGCTATTCTAGCAAAATTACTGAAAGCAGTGGACAAAAACATGGGAAGAACCCATACCCCTAAGGTATCAAGTCATACTATTGAAGTGTTAAGGACTATTATACTGAAACAGCCAAGCTTAACCTTGGCACTTTAAATTATAATAACAAGGTAGAGCCTATTCAAGAGGAAGAAGTAGTACAATAGCCAAGAATTCTAACTAAAGTCATCACACTGAAGTAAGATTAAACTCCATAGCCATGCCCAGTGAAACCATGCTGTAACATTCTTTTCTGGGTTAGCAGATCAGTGTCTGGTTATAACAATCTTTCAAGCACAGGCAATTCATTCTTTAAGAGAGAAAGATGACAACATATCTAGTAGACATTGGCAATCCATGCATGCAAGAAGCATGAGTTTAGAACCATAGAATTTGAAGGTAGGAAAACCTTTCTCAGCCATTTAATCCAAACTATATATCAAAGAAACCTCGTGAAAATTCATCCAACAAGTAGCCTTTCAGGACCTGATTGAAGATCTCCAAGGAAGAGAGACTCACTGAAGTAACATCCTTAATGATAGTAGTTGTTTTAATGTTTAACTTTGTAAGATCAGCATGTTGCAGTGCTAGGAACCCTGAAATTCAAGAGCAAAAGTCACAGGTCCTACCTCAACAGAATTTGACTCAAGCTTTCTTTCAGACAGATATAAGGCTTATTGTTACAACAATAGAAGCTGGTGAGACTTTTAAGAACCAGCACTGTTCGTGATGCTTGTATTGACAGACTCTTTTATAAGGAATTTGAGCAATTTGGGAGACAGGTTGACCTTTATTGTATTGTGACCAATGGCTTGGGGTGACTGGGAGGTAACAGACCCAGAGGTAACAGAGAAGGGGTCTAGATGGGATTAAGGAGTGGTGGTCTAAGGTGGGGGCAGGTGTCCAATGATGAGGGCCACAATGAAAGGACAGTCGAAAGGGTTTTTAACTGGGAAGGGTCAGAGACCCCAGCTGAACACCAGAGACCTGGGCCATGTGGGAAAGTCCAGGGCTTTTCAGGGGTCCATCATTAGTGTCCCATCAAGCACAGTAGACTTCTTTGCATTCTTTAGGTACTAAATATATATTTAATGAATCAAAAATGGACTAGAAGTGTCAACATATCAGAAATGAACAGCTAGCTGCTCTACCTGAACAGATATCTAGAAATGATATAAATGTATACCATGAGTTTATATCATATATGAATGCTTAAGAAATATGTTTTCAGTTGATATATATTTTTCTACACAAAGATTTATATTTTATAATATTATTTTTCTATAATATATATAATTTATTATTTTATTTTATATTTATATAAATATATAAATAAATACTTATTTATGTTTTAATGTGTATTTGATACATAAGGAAAGCTTTATTCTTTTGCTGCTTTCAGCAACAGAACTTA
>CM053584.1:341057849-341081693 GCA_028627135.1 Pseudochirops cupreus | reverse complement strand
AGAATAGGTTAGAAATAAGTTGTCACCCTAGTGTCATTTTTCTTTTTATTGCTTCCTGAGTTTTTTTATGTTTAAATCAGAAGTAGATGAATTCAACTATAAGAGGCAGATTGCCCATCAGAAAGCTCAGAACGTCTGAAGTGGTGGCTGACTGAAGGGACAGAAAGACTATAGGTCAAGTGATATTATGCACTAGATGAAAATCAATTGAATTCCTTTTTGGTATTGACAAAGCTTAAAATTTCTCAACCAATGTATTTGTGTTATGTGACTGTTTAGAGGAATAGTTTCAAGGGTATATTCAACTAACAAATGTCAGTGAAAGCCTACCATGAAACCCCTTAGTTCTGTGCTAGGTGTTGTGAGGGAAATAAAAGAACAACATGGCAGGGTTCCAACCCTTGGTACATACAAATGAGCTAATATTCTTAACACATTTTTTAAGGCACCCTCCACAACACTGAGAGATACCCTCCCTTAAGTGCCCCAAGGCATGACATGCATCTGGGGAGTAAAGTACACCTTAGTCCTCACTCATGCTTGCAACCTGGTGAAAATTGGCTGTTGAGTGAGATGCTTTTCTGAGTCTTCCTTTTATCTGGGACTTATTAACATGATTCCAAATATTTGGGGCCCCTTCAAATTTTTTTTATTTGCTTCCGTTGAATGAAGCTTATATGTGACTAAAAGAATTAAAACTATGTTTTGCAAGGAGAAGTCGCATGATAGAGAGAGCCATAGTTAGAGAGCCATCCCTCTTAGGGGAAAGAACTAGATTTAAGCCCATTCCCTTAGATACACTGACTGTGTCATCCTGTTTAAGTCATTCAGCTTTTCAATGACCCTTGGTGAGTATCCAAGAGTACAGTCCCAATTTGCATTTGTTGAAGGAGTTTCTTCACAGATGTTCCTTAGGGGCATGAAACACATATCTGATAACCCCCATCCCCAAATAGTCAATGTTATTCTCAGCTTTCTGAAAGAGAAAAGTGAGACATTTAACATTCACAAAAATAATTAGGTCTTAAACTGAACAAAAAAGAATTTTCCAATGATAGAAATTGAAATAAGGCAGAAGTCCCAAAGGACTAGATTAGTTGAGGAAAATTTGAGCTGAGAGACAGAGGCAAGATTTTGGAGAAGCAGGAAGAAGTATAACCTAGGTTCTTCAGCACAACCTATTCACAAAGATATAGAAAATATATCAGAATAAGTCCTGACTGGGAAAATGAAGGGAAAAAAATAAGTGAATCATTGTTCTAGCCAGGTTGGTATAGAGAAACTAAGATGTCTGTGCACATTGAGGACGAGGTCTGTACAGGGACATATGTAGAAGAGTATTTCAGCATGCAGAAACTGATAAAAGACTGAAGCTGCTCATTGGGGCAAGGAGTCTTCCCATAGGGACCTTGATCATGTGTAGCAATTGGCAACAGGTCCAAAATTTCAACTCTGCCACTTACTACCCAGTCTTGGATGACAGATCTAGGGAGGACTGAAAAGAGGACCTGCATCTAAAGATAGCATTTAGTTTTGCCAACATGAGACTGTGTCCTAGACTGAGAACATGCTCAAAAACAAACAGAGTTGTGTGGTTCTGACCCCAGGGGTAGGTTAAGATCTCATTTGGATGATATAGCTCTATTTGATAATTATAAAGACAAGATAAGGGTAGAAATATTAGACCAAAGGGGAGTTTATAATTCTGTCTCCCAGAACAGCTAGCTAGCTAATGATGAATAACTCCAGCTACAGTCATTGGGATTTTCAACTGGGAACTAACCAACAAGTATAATGTCCAGATATAAACTTGAGTTGGAAACTTGCAGAGTTCCTATCAGGAGGACAAAAATCCAGATTCCCAGGATCAAACTACTTTAGGAGATCTAAAAGCTTGCAAGTCCCTAAACTGAACTGTGCCAAGATCTTGGAATAATGTAACAATACCTCAAGAAATCATCATAGGGACCTAAGAGGACCAAAGTCTAGCTCAGTCATTCTTTGCTTTCCAGAAGTGTGCATTGCTGGTCATTAATAACAATTTCAAAGTCAGGAAGTAAACTGGAAGAATGAACCACAACAAATGTTTCTACCCTGAAGAGCTATCATGTTAGAATAGATGCTCAAAATACAAACCTAGGAAATAATAATTTCAAAACATCTATGAGCAAATCCTCAAAGAAATCCCAGGGTAGGCAAAAGTTAAAATAGATTTCCTAAAAAAGATAAAGAAAGAATTATTATTTAGAAAGAGCTAATAATTGTTTGAAAAAAAAGACTTTCAAATGAGGAAGACTTTAATAGAGGAAATGGTAAAATAAATAACAACTTTGTAAAAAGGTTTGGAAAGAGAATAAATATTCAGAACAAGACATACAAAACTTGACACAAAAGGAATAAAGGGAAACACTTTGAAAAATTGAATTAATCAAATAGAAGATAATACCACATGAGATAAAAAGAAATATTAAAACCAAGTAAGGGAGGGCAGATTCAAGATGGTGGAGTAAAAGCAAGAGCTTTTCTGAGCTATTGCCCCACCCATCTTCAATACCTGTAAAATATGACTCTAAACAAATTTTAGAGCCACAGAAGCCACAAAATGACAGAGAGAAACAAATCTCCCACTGAAGTCAGCCTGGCAGGGGGACAGGAAGAATCTATCACACCAAGCTGGGAACCAAGTGCTATACCCCCTGGCGTGGCCCTGACCAGCTGCACAGACCAGCCAAGGGTCAGGGTCAAAGTAGAAAATAGAATAAGTAGGGAGGTGGGATAGGATGGAGGGAAATATAGTTAGTCTTTCACAATATAACTACTATGGAAATGTTTTGGGGAACTACACATGTACAACCTATATTGAATTGCTTATCTTCCCAGTGGGGGTGGGTCAGGAGGGAAGAAGGGAAAGAATCTGGAAATCAAAATCTTAAAAACAAATGTAAAAAAAAAGTGTTTTTTTTACATGCAAGTAGGAAATAAAATATACAGGCACTAGAGTATAGAAAGCCATCTTGCCCTGCTAGAATGTTAGAGGGGGATGGGAAAGGATATAACAGAAAGCAGATTAGAGTAAGGGGTATTCAGTAGGCTTTCTGTCTTGGGGTAGGTGATAGGGGAAAGATGGGGAGAAAATTTGTAACTCAAAATTTTGTGGAAATGAATGTTGAAAACTAAAAAAAAACCAAAGTAAAAAAGAATTAAAAATAGAAGAAAATATAAAGTATCACATGGCAAATAACTGACATAGAAACTAGGTTGAGTAGAGATAATTTAAGAATCATTGAAATACCTAAAAACCATGACCAAAAGAAAAAGAACTTAGATATTTCCAAAAAGAAAACTGTTCGCATCTGTTAGAACCAGAGGGAAAAGTAAAAGTAGACACTATTGGTCACTTCCTGAAAGACAAAAGAAAATGCATAGGAATGTTACAGATAAAATAAAGATCTTCCAAGACAAAGGAAAAAAAATGACTGAAACCAGTCAATAAGAAAGAATTCAAATAGCAAGGATCCAGAGTTAGGTTCACACACAATTTAGCAGCCATCTCTCTAAAGGTTTGGAAAGTTTGGATTACAATTTTCTAGAATGCAAACACATAGATACATACATACACACATACAACAACACAACAAAACAACAAAAAACAACAACAACAAAAAAACAGCTGAGCAGAAATTTTGAAATCCAAATGCATTTCTAGAGGGAGGGACTAAACAAGTATGAACTTTTTATTTTTCACTTTTTAACATGAAAGAGACGAAACATTTATTCCCTCAGAATTGTCCTCATCAGTGATAATTGAGGTAGTTTAATTAAGTAGAAGACTTGAGAGTGTTTCTGTTATATTTTGATGATCTTAAAGAAATGATGGAGGGGAAAGAGCCAAGATGACACAAAGAAGCCAGGGAATTGACTAATCTCTCAAGAGTTTCCCTCAGAAACATTAAATCAAGGCTCTAAAGGATTTTGGAATAACAGAACCCAGAAAAAGATGCAGTGGAACAATTTTCCAGCTTAAAATAATGTAGAAGAACTTCAGGAAAGGTCAGCCTCATTTGAGGAAAAGGGGAGTGATCACAGGTTTTGTGAAAATCAAAGAGGAGATTAATAAAGTTGAAAGTTAGAAAAGTATTGAAATAAATAAAACTAAGAGCTAGTTTTATGAAAAAGACAACAAAATAGATAAACCATTGGTTAATTTGATTAAACAAAAGAAAATCGAATTACCAGTATCAAAAATGAAAGGAGCAAATTCACCATCAATGAAGAAGAAATTAAAACAATAATTAGGAGCTCTTTTGCATAGTTGTGTGCCAATAAATCTGACAAACTAAGGAAAGTGGATAAATATTTACAATACTATATATTGCCCAGATTAACAGAAGAAGAAATAATATATTTAACTCCTTTTTAGTAAAGAAGAAATTGAATAAACCATCATTGAACTCCCTAGGAAAAAATCTCCAGGGTGGGATTGATTTGCAAATGAATTCTGCCAAACATTTAAAGAACAATTAGTTCCAATAGTATATAAACTATTTGGAAAAATAGATGAAGAAAGAGTCCTACCAAATTCCTTTTATGACACAATTATGGTGCTGATACCTAAACCAGGAAGAGCTAAAACAGAAAAAGAAAATTACACACCAATTTCCCTAAAGACTATTGATGCAAAATTTGAAATAAAATATTAGCAAAGAGATTACAGCAATTTATCATCAGAATATTATATTACCAGTTGAGATTCATACTAGGAATGCAGGACTGTTTCAATATTAGCAAAACTATTAACATAATTGACCATATCAATAAAAAAAATTACAAAATCGTATCTCAATAGGTGCAGAAAAAAACTTTTGACAAATATCATACCCATTCCTAAGAAGAACACCAGAGAGCGTAGGATTAAGTGGAGTTTTCCTAAAAATGATAAGTAATATCTATCCAAAACCATCAGCAAGCATTACATGTAATGGGAATAAGCTAGTAGCATGCTCAGTAAGATCAGGGGTAAAACATGAATGCCTATTATCATTACTATTGTTCAATATAGTACTAGAAATATTAACTTTATCAATAAGAGAAGAAAAAGAAATTGAAGGAATTTGAATAGACAATAAATAAACAAAACTATCACTCTTTGCAAATGATTTGATGATAAACTTAGAGAATCAAGTTAAAAAAATACTACTTGAAACAATCAACTTTAACAAAGTTGCAGTATATAAAATAAACCCACATAAGTCATCAGTATTTCTATATATTTCCAACAAAGCTCAGCAAGAAGAGACAGAAATAGAAATTCCATTCAAAATAACTGTAGACAATATAAAATATTTGGGAATCTACTTGACAAGACAAACATAGAAACTGTATGAACACAATTATAAAACACTTTTCACACAGAGGAAGTCAGATCTAAACAATTGGAAAGAGCTAATACGACTAAAAATGACAATTATACCTAAATTAATTGTTCTGTGCTATGCCAATCAAACTACTAAAAATTATTTTGTAGCATTAGAAAAAAATATAAAAAAATTTAACTGGATGTACAAAAATATCTAGAATATCAAGGGAATTAATGGAAAAAAATACAAGCAATGTGCTCTAGCTGTACTAGACTTAAACTATGTTATAAAGCATGAATTATTAAAACTATTTGGTGAAGGCTAAGAAATAGAATGGTGGTTAACTGGGACAGGTTAGGAACATAAGACAGTAGTAAATCACTATAGTAATCTACTTTTTGACAAACTCAAAGACTTCATCTTCTAGGATAAAATCTTTAGTATATGACAAAAGTGCTTGGAAAACTGGTTGATAGTGTGGCAAAAAACTAGGCATAGACCAACAACTCACACCCTATACCAAGATAAGTTTGAAATGAGTACATGATTTAGATATAACAGTTGATAGCAGGAGCAAATCAGGGAAGCATAGGATAGTTTACCTGTCAGATCCATGGAGAAGGGAAGAATTTATGATCAGACAAGAGGTAGAGAACATCATGTTATCCAAAATGGATAATTTTGATTACATTACATTAAAAAGTTTTGGCGCAACCCAAACCAATACAGCCAAGATTAGAAGTAAAGCAGAAAGATGGGAAACAATTTTTACAGCAATTGTTTCTGATAAAGTCCTCATTTCTCAAATATAAAGGCTTAAGTCAAATTTACAAGAATACAAATCAATCCCCAATTGACAAATGGTCAAAGGATATAGACAAGCAGTTTTCAGATGATGAAGTTAAAGTTATCTCTAAAAATACAAATAAAATGCTCTAAATTACCATTGCTTAGAGAAATGCCAACAGCTCTGAGGCACCACCTAAGACCTATCAGAATGGCTAACATGACAGAAAAGGAAAATAATAAATTTTGGAGATGTTGGAAAATTAGAATACTAATGTATTGTTGGTGAAATTGTGAATTGATCCATATTAGAAAATAATCTGTTTGTACACCCAAAGGGTTATAATACTGCATATCCTTTGTTGTAGTAATAGCACTGCTAGGTCTGTATTCATAAAAAAGGAAAAAGGGCCCACATGTACAAAAATATTTATAGCAGCTCTTTTTGTGGTGGCAAAAAACTGGAAATTGAAGGGATGCCTATCAATTGGGCAATGGCTGAGCGAACTGAAGCATATGAATGTAATGGAATACTATTGTTCTGTAAGAAAAGGTGAGCAGGTGGATTTTAGAAAAACCTGGAAAAACTTACATGGACTGATGCTGAGTGAAGTGAAGAGAACTAGGAAAATGTTGTACACAATAACAGCAACATTGTGCAATGATCAACTATGACAGACTTAGCACTTGTCGAAAATATAATTTTCTAAGACAATTCCAAAAGACTCCTGATGGAAAATACTATCCACATCCAGAGAAAGAATTATGGAGTATGAATTCAGATGGAAGCATACTACATTCACATTGTTGTGTTTTTTCTTTCTTGTGATTTTTCTTTTTTGTTTTGATTCTTCTTTCACATCATGACTGATGTGGAAATATGTTTTACATGAATCTCCATGTATAACCTATATGAGATTTTTGCCATCTTGGGGAGGAAGAAGAGGAGGAGAGAGAGGGAGAAAAAATGGCATTTAAAATCTTACAAAAATGAATGCAGAAAACTATTTTTATATATATTTTGAAAAATAAAATATTAAGTAAAAAACAAAATTAAAATTAAAAAAAAGAATAATGGGAAGAGAAGAAAAGAAGACTATATTGGGGTTTTAAGGAGAGAAGCATGGGGGAAATTATCTCACATAATTGGGATACCTGAAAGAAGTCTGTACAGACAAGGAGAAAAAAGCAGAGGCAGCTGACAACACTTGAACTTCACTCTCATCTGACTTGGTCAAAGGAAGGGGGAAAAATATACATACATACACACACACACAACTGCATACAGAAATGTATTTTCCTCAATGGAGAAACAAGAGAGAAAAGAGACAAGGGAAATTGAAGAATCAGAAGATTTTAAGATTTGCTAAATAAATTATTAAGGTAGGAATTGGGAAACAGAGAATAAGAAGTATAAGAAAATAGGATGAAGGGAAATACGCTATTAATTATTATCACTATGAAATTTAATAGGTTGAAGTCATTCACAAGATATTAGAAGAAACCAGAATGGACTAGAAAGTGAAATAATGGTAATTTTTTAAATAAATAAACACACTTGAAATAGAAAAAAAGGCAGAGTTAAAATAAGAGGATAGAGAAAAATTTAACTATGCTTTATCTATTCTAGAGTAAGCAAAAGAAGGTAGGAACTGTAATCATAACTTCAGACAAAATAACAGCAAAAATAAACTTAATCCAAAGAGATAAATATGGAAAGTTCTAGAAATAATGAATCAAAGTAAATTTTAAATATGTATGGAAAAATGGAATGGCATCAAAATTCGTAGAGGAATAATTAGTAAATTTCTAATGATTAAAAAGAAAAAAATAGGAAGCAGAACTATAATAGTGAGGGACCCCAATTTATATGGATAGCAAGGTAGTACAGTCAATAGAGCACTGGACCTGGGCTCAGTAATACCTGAGTTTGATTCAGAGTTACAGCACTTACTAATTGTGTGTCCCTGAGCAATGCTCTACATTTTTTTGCCTCAGTTTCCTAATCTTTCAAATGAACTGGAGAAGGTAAAGGTAAACCATTCCAGTATCTTTGCCAAGAAAATCCCAAATGGGTTCATAAATAGTCAGACATGACTGAAAAACCACTGAACAACAACCAATTTACAATTCTTGGCTCTAGATATATCTAACAAGAAACAGCAACAAATACAGAAATGAAGAATTTGAATAAAATGATTGAGAAGTTAAACATGAGAAACCTTAGGAATAATGAATGGGTAAAGGAGTAAAGGAGTATACATATAACTCAGTTATGCATGAAGCTTTCACAAAAAAAAATCACATATATTATGACATAAAACTCTCACAAACAAATGCATAGAAGCAAAAATTTTAAATACATTTTTAATGTATTGATACAATAAAATTATGTTAAAGGAAAGGCCTTTGAAACAATGACTTAAATTAATTGGAGACTAAACAACTTAATCTTAAACAATAGGTAACTCAAAGAGCAAATCATGAAAAAATCAATAATTTCCTTAAAGATAATGACAACAATGAGTTACTATACCAAAAAAATTTAAGAAGCAGCTAAAGCATTACTTAAGGAAAAATTTATATCTATAAATCTGTTCATTATAAAAAGAAAGATCAGATCAATGGGTTGGGAATGCAACTAAAAAATAAAGCTAATAAAAAGTTTAAAATCCAACTAAATACCAAAATTGAAAGGCTGAAAAATCAAAAAAATTTAACAAAATTAAAAACAAAAAAAAATTCACTTAAAATTGCTAATTATTTGTCAGCAAAACAAACAAAAGGAATTATCCTGTAATGAGAGTGACATTTATGAGCTATACTCTCTTTGACTGCTGCGTATAAATGTAGAGTAAATTAGTACATTTTGTAATTAGAAATGATATTTAAAGAGAATCTCCTGGCATTGAGGGTTGTTAAATACTAGTTGCTAATTGTATTATGGGACTTGTTTCTCTGAAAATATGGCCTCTTCTCAGGTGAAGGTACAAAATAAAGGAGATGATAGTTTCCTTAGAGATGATTATTTATTTAGGGTTCCTCATTGTTGTAGTGGGGAAAAGTGGAAACTCATAAGTCAGAATTTAGAATCTAGCAGTTTCATTCTAAATGTTAATATAAAAGACATAAAGGAACATCAAGTTGATTGACAATGTATCCTCTGTAATCCAAGTAAACTCATATCGTAAGCCATTTATAATACACATATAATATACATATACATATATACATATTGTATGTGTATGTGTGTATATATGTATGTGTGTATATATATATATATATATATATATATACTGAGAGAGAGAAAGACAGAGAGAGAGAGAGAGAGAGAGAGAGAGACATTTTAGTTAGGTTATAAACTGTATGCTGGTGGCCTAGGAATTAGGATGGCCCAGTTTATTTCTTTTAGGGTGAGAGAACAGAAACTGGATAATCTGTTGTAGGTCATCAGGTACATCTTCAAAAAGAAAAGAAATGGAGTTAAAACAGAAACACAGGAAGTGGAAATGTTTCTGTTGCTGTTCAGTCATTTTTCAGTGCTGTCCTATTCTTTATGACTCCATTTGGGATTTTCTTGATAAAAACACTGGAGTGACTTACCATTCCCTTCTCTAACCCATTTTATAAAGGAAAGAACTGAGGCAAACAGGATTATGTGATTATGTGATCACAAAACTACTAAGTGTCTGAAGGTGAATTTGAATTTAGGAAGATAATTCTTCCTGACTCCAGTCCAGGCACTCTATCCACCATACCACCTAGTTGCCCCAGTCAAAAGTATAGATGGGTTTCCCTGGACACCTTTAGATTATAACAGATTTCAGTGGTATTGTGTTGATCTATGGTCAATGACCATGGAATTTCTTGTTATGTGTGACAGTGTTGCTTACTGATCAGTGTCTTTTTTAACTCACTGAGTAAAAGAAATAATAACTCAGTAATTTTAAAAGATAAGGAATTATATGGCAGTTTGCATAACAAAGCCAGTTAAAATGTGCTGTCTTTGATAATTCATCTCCCTTTTACATTCATCATATTCATTAAAGAAAAATTATAGGTTTGAAAACATTACATACGCATCCTTAATTTGGATATCAGCTAAGGAGCTAGCTAAGGTTAGTAAATTGCCTCTGGAATCTTGGAAACACAATTAAATTATCTTCATTTCAAGAGGAGGCCTGGTTCTCTGTTTAGAAATATATTATCTGCATTTGGTATTTATCTCCAACAAGTTAAATCAGTTAAACTGCTTCTTTCTCAGACAAAGCAAATTAACATGTAAATGAAATTGATAGCACTAAATAGGAACACAAAGAATTATACTTTTGTTATTCCTGATAATAAAAAAAAATCCAGAAAATTTACAGATTCTATATTACCTTCTAGATGAACAACTGTGCAGCCTATTTAAAACATAACGTTAATATATCTAATTATATTTGGGTGCTATTTTTTGTCTATAGTTAAATCATGTTTAAATAAACTAATAGATTTGACCAGTTCATCGTAATCTGCCTTGCCTCAATTGTTTTACTGAAGTTTTGTTTTCTTCTGATTACTGAATATAAAAAGCTAAATATGCTCTCTTATTCCAAAGTTTCTTTATGGCAGTAATCACTGTTTCATATGATTACATAGGACCTTCATTGTTTTTTTTTTTCCAGAATGTTTCATGAATTGTCACCATATAATAATCACTTTTGGAATCTATTTGATATTTTTCTTCAAAACGTTGTGGTAATTTCATCGTTCTGAAAAAAAAATCCTAACTTGGACATATTCATTTATGGAAGAAAAATAAAAGACATTTTCTTCTTATACCTATACTTTCTTATTCTTTTAAATTATTGTCTGATTGAGTCATCCTAAAATGCTAAGCAAAAGACCTACCTTTAAAATAGGATCTTTGAAAAAAAATATAGATGGACATCACTTTTACATTGTATTAAGTTTCACACCTCGAGCTATATCTTATGAGTTAACAAGAAATGTCTTTTCCTCTTGAAAGCAATTATGCCCTCTTTCAAAAGCTACTCTATCTCCTCTTCTTCAGGAAATTTCAGCTGACTGACAAGTGCTATTGTGAATGAAACGGAGTATGGGAATGTTGTCATTATGTAAAAATGCCTAGTTGTCCTATTTTGAAACTTAGTGCTTTCAATCAAAAAGCTCAATGTCCTAAGCTTATAATTTATATAGCTTTACAAATCTATCCAAAGCTTTAAGGGCACTGTTTGGGTCATTGTGCCTATAATTCTATCCATGTAGGCCACCAAAAGAAAAAAAAATAAAGGTAAAAAGAAGCGACGAGATCTTGGGAGATATAAATTTTACAAAATTGGAGAGAGAATTTAAGTATGTGTCCTCCTTTCCTCCCATTCACCACATCTCTGTGACTCTCTTTTTCCACAAGCTTTAGAATGAGGATCTGGATAGGCTGATGGAAGCCTAATAAAGCTGTCCCTAGCCCTAATGTTCTAACTTTCTTATGGGTCTCATTGAATAACATGAATATCCTGATTTAACCACATAATCTGGAATTAACCACACTTCTGCCACCAAACTCAATCATAGGTGTCACTGAATAGCAGGCCCACTGCCTCTACATAGCTATTTGCCCCCACTCCCACTCAATATCATAACTTGCTCATTTATGCCTCACTGCCTCACTAGAACAGCAGGCATGTCCATGAACTCGTGCCCCATTAGAATAGCAGACATGCCCATGTAATGGAATCCCAGTTACTACCTCTAGCTAGCCACTGCCCCCAGACCAGTTCCTCATATTTCCCACCAAAACAACAAATGCGTCCATGCACTCAACCACAATCACATCTCAGACAGGACCACAATAGCCAGCCAACCAGAAAGCAGCACCACCAGAATGCCAAGCAAGATGTAGACTGCAAAACAATAGAAGGGACATTCCCTAAGTTGGTATCTATGTAAGAATAGCAAAAGCTGTCCTTCAGGTGAACTTATGACATAGAGAGGCTTATCATAATATCATTATCATACATTCATGCCCTCCCGTGGGTTTTTCTATATGTATCATAGGTAATTGCATGTGCAATTCACCAAGTCTGGGACCCCTCCCCTATTGCTTAATCCCTTGACAAACCCCTTTTGTCTTTTGATTATTCATAATTTCTATTGTGTAATGAGCATTATCACACTATAAAATTTCTTGTCTTATTCTTACTGAAGTTGCTGATTCCTCTTGGAGTTCATCTCATTGGACAGAGTAGTTCTCAATAAATACCTTTGATTAGATTGGAGATGATCTAAGTTTGAACTTTCTGAGATGACCCACATAACACACCATGAAACTGCAATAATGTGATTTCATTGATATAAGGGATTCCTAAACGAGGAAACATCCTCCATAAATGTAGATAGAGGGCTATGCATAGATCCAAGAAGAGTTAGGTTCAAAGACTTGCTTGGTCACTTAAGAGCTATGTGGGACAAGTCATTTAACCTCTATGTCCATCAAGTGATTCCCTAGGATTTATTGGCTATGTCATATACTAATGATAGTCTAAATTTATGGAGTATGTTTCCATTGCAAACATTTCCCTTGTTGAATTAAAGAGTCTTTACATGTCCAGATATTATTGGAACACTAATACACTGTGGATAAATAGGAAGCAAAACTAACTGTGTTTTACCTTGGAAGGGCCACAAGAGTAGATCATATAGTTAAAGATTTAGAGTTGGAAGGAATATCAGAGGTCAGTTATCCCCCTTATATTTCTTTTATAGCTGAGGCATCGAGACCCAGAAAAATTAGGTTACTTTCCAAGATCATACAAGTAGCAAGAGACAGAAGTGGATTTAAACCCAAATACTCTGAATCCATATTCTGCATCTATACTCTGCTGCCTCCAAGTAGTTAATATACCCTCTCCAAAGGCCCCTAAAGTAGTCTCACCTTAACAGTAGATTTTTCTGTGACTGCATAGTGGATCTAGTGCTAGGCTTAAAGCCAAGAAGACTCAAGTTCAAATCCAGACTCCTAAGCTTGCTAACTGTATGGCCCTAAACAAGTCACCTTGGTTTTCCTCAGTTTACTCAACTGTAAAATGAGAATCATAATAGCACCTGCTTCCCAGCAAATTATATTTCTTTTTGAGATAAGAACAGGAACAACTGCAACTACAACTAAAACTCCAACATTTAGATACACTCCAAGCAACAGCAACTCTCTAATGCAGCGGTTCTCAACCTGTGGGTCGCGACCCTTTTGGGGTCAAATGACCCTTTCACGGGGATTGCCTAAGACTATCAGAGAAAAAAATTACAGTTATGAAGTAGCAACAAAAATAATTTTATGGTTGGGGGTCACCACAACATGAGGAACTGGACTAAAGGGTCACGGCATCAGGAAGGTTGAGAACCACTGCTCTAATGAATGTATTTGTCATATGTGTTTCTGCCTTATACCTCTGATCATTCCACAAAGCTATGGGTTATGTTTTATGTAACTTTTGTATATCCTTCTTTTGGGGATTTGAGAGGCTCAAAAGAGCACTTTGTAAGCCTTAAAATAACAAATAAATTCCTGTTATCATTATTGTTCTTCCTATTGTTATCATTATGATTGTTAGTATACAGTCACAAGCCCTTTTGTGTAATGATGACTTCACTCTCTCAGCTTCCTACTGTATTCCCAGCAAGCTCAAGCAAGCTCTGTGATTTCGACTTTTGTCCTGTCACTGGAACTCAGTAACTTTGGAAGAGAGATTGAGGCTGATGACTTTGCAAAACTGTCACATTTAAACCCTATCCACTCACAAGTCAAATCAAGAGCTCAGACAATGTTTGTGGAACAATAGGGAAATATGTTGGTAAATTTTTAATAACTGGAACTCACAAAAATCTACACACTTTTATGTTTATTCTTCATTATTAACACTTTTTTTAGTATAGACAGTCTACATAGCAATAATTTGTAATTTATCTGGTTTTCTGAAATGTAAATGCTTATGCTGCAAATTTAATATAAACTTAAGAGCCAGTTATAGCTAGCTCCAGCACATATCTGTCTTTTCTATTTAGTATTAATATTATACACAGTTGATATTTTGTTGTTGTTGTTGTATGAATGACACATTTCAAACAATCTTTCATGGAGTATTTTTAAGAAAGCATAAAAAGGAATTACACAGTATAAGGTATGGATGCTTTGTCATCTTTCCTGTGGTGGGGTGAGGAAACCATATGAAAAAAATTGAAAATCCATTGCAGTTGTGAAAGAATTTGCAGATCCTATTCTTGATTGCATGCCACCATGGGAGGGGAGGAGGAAGGGGAGAAAATTTGAAACTCAAGGAATTGTGGGACTGAAACTTGTAAATGAAAAGTAAACAAACAAATCAATAAAAAAATTTAAAAAAAAGAAAATCCATTGCAGTTGATGTTGAACAAATGAACGAATTGTTTATTATGAAAATTTCAACAAGTTAATTAAAAATCATTTAATAAAAATGTCTTGATTTTTTGTTGTACAGCAGAGATTATTTGAGAGAATTCATACTTGTTCCTCCCTTGAGTGGCAGCATAGTACAAAGGAAAGATAGATGGATTTATTGTTAGAAGACTTGGATTGACATAATGATTCTGTAACTTAAAACCTATTTGACTTCAGACAAGTCACTTAACTTCTCTGGGACTTATATGTCTCCATTATTTAAAAAATTAGGGAGCTGGAAAATATACTCCCCAGAGCCTCTTCTATCTCTAAATCTATGATCTTTTGATATAATCTACCTGAATAAAACATGTTGTTGTTTTGTGAGCACATGTATAGCATAAGCTGTCTGATATTCCTCAAAAAAATATGTAGACTCCATTCCAAGGGTCATAGATCTAGAGTAGGAAAGGAGTGACAGAGGTTGTCCATTAAATTATCTAGATGACGAAATGGAGACTCAATAATTTTAAAGGACTTGCCCAAAGTCATACAAGTAGAAACAATCAAAGTCAAGATTTGAAACCAGTTACTTTGACTCATAAGCAAATGTTCTTTCCATAGCTTTAATATACTTCATTTTTTGGATGGAGAGGTGTAATGCTAATGGGAATCTGAAGATCTTCCCTGCCTTTTGGTCCCTTGATAGGCTTAAGTGAATCTGAGAACCTTCCCTGATTTGAAAGTATAGTATGCCCCCTAACAGGCTGAATGTGGACACATGCAGCCTGCAGCAGGAGGATTGTCTTTTCAGGGATGCTCAGATCTTGTTGCTTTGTGATTGGGGAGGTCAAGAGGGTTGTGACATTCTCTGACCCAGGAGAAGGCTATACATTCCCTAATGTGAGCTTTTGCTTTGGGGCTCACTTTGGGAAGAGTTGTGTGATTTGGCCAGAGGAGACTCTAGGCAGCCATTGAGCCCCCGGGCTTTGAAAACCCAGATGTTGGTGCTTCCCTCTCTGGTAACTAACTAGTATGGATGTAATGGTCAGATAGCTAGAAGCCCTGTCTGCTTTTCTGTTTCTCTGTCCCTATTTTTTTGTCTATTTGAAACTTCTGTTTATAGTCTCTGAAGTTCAGGGTGCTGACTTTTCCCTCTGAACTAGGTAAATGATATATGTTTGATTAAAGTAAGACTGTTAATCCATTTTGAGTTCCTTTCCTTTAGAAAAGCAGATCTAAGAACCTGTGCTAGCCACCATCCTGGGTATGCTAGAGTGCTTGTTGCTACAAGAGAGTACAGGAAAAGTTGAAGGTGGGTTCAGATGTGTGATTCCATCATTGTGGAGAATGTCTGTTGTGATGATTCCCTCTATGACTTGCACAAAATTCAAGTTTAAATTATAAATGTAACTTAAAATTTAGAGTTGGCTAGAAAGTTGGTTCCAAGACTAATCTACCAATGGTGCCACAATGCCTTCTCTTGATGAACTCTGTTGAAAGAGAATATTCTTTCAGAAATATGATCACAATGTGTTCATTGTGAATTTTTTTGGTGGACAAATTTTCCCTAATTTAAAAATCACATTTTAAAGCTATTTTGTAAAAATGATTTGCTCCCAAAGCAAATAATTATCACAAGAATTTGAATGACAGACACAATCTGGGGTGGAACATGTACCTAGATAGGTAGGGGTGCTCAACTTCTTTGTACAAGAAGTGAATTACAGCAATTCATTTTTAACTAATGCAACTTATTCCTAACAAAATTACCAGGACTCAAGTAACATTGATATAATTCACTATGCAAAGTTATCATCATCACTGTTCTTATCTTTTTAGATGAGAGTCAGATAGAAATGGTCTGAGAAGTTACTATCTTATACTTTCTTATTTAGTTCTTTGTAGAAAATTACACTAGTGGACAGAATGAGCTTTGTGCCTTTAAATAAAATTTTGAAAATGTAAACTTATCTTCCTAAGAAACACTGAAAACACCTTTGAGACCATTCCAGTAGCAGACAGAATAGTAGGAAAGCTATTTACCTCATTGTTTTTCCCCTCATGATTTTATTTTCTTTTTCTATGCCTCTATCTATTGAAGGTTTTCCATTCAAAATAATTTGGAATTTTTGAGTATTCAGCATGGTGACTTTTATTAAAAAGCATTTCCCAAAATGTTTATGGAATAATGTTATCTCTGGGCTTTTGTGGAGTTTTCTGGTTCAGTTATAGTTTGTTTGCTGAATTCTAATGATGTTTTAGGGTTTACATTCATAGAATGAAGAGTTGTTGTCTATTCATTTGTTAAAAAATAAAGCAGACAAAGAAAAAAGCAGTGTTTCTAGTAACCTGATGATGCCTTTCTTGATCTTCAAAAGAAAAAAAAAGGATAAACTCAACAATTTAATGCTTATAGACCTTTTGTTTCTTTAATCTCTACCAGGCAGAAGAACCTCTCCACCTCTTGAAGTAATGCATTCCACTTCTGCATAACTGAAGTTGTTGGGTATTTTTTTCCTTTTAAATGAAGACTAAATTTGCCTCTTGACAATTTCTGCCCATTGTTTCTAGTTCCATCTCTGATAATATAAGTTATGATTGACCTTTAAGTGTTTGTATGTGATTGTCATGTAAACACTCTAGCACAGCTCCTCACCACCACAGCCACCTGGCCATCGAATGCCCTTTCCAAGCTAAATATCCTAAAGTACTTCAGCTTATACTTATATGACATGGGCTAATGGCCTCTCAGCACCCTTGTTGCTGTTCTCTGGCTTATCAATGCCTTTTCTAAAATAAGGTACCCAGGATAAATACATCTGTTAAATATTTCTGAATGCAATACAGTGCGCATATGTAAAGCCAAACACTAGCAGCTCTCCTGAGGACTGCTGCTGTGAATAACTTTAAGGTTCTAATTGCATAGTATAGTGAATTCTCTATTCATCAATAAACTAAAGCATAACATTCAAGCACAACATTCACAACAATGTACCATAACAACTTATTACTAAGATAACCACATTGTCTTAAACAAAATATATAATTCAGTAAGTTACAGTCTCCTTAGTCAATATAGAGTGTCCAAATAAAGTCTTCTTTCATCTTGACTCAAGGCTGGCTTCCAATCATCCTTAAATCAGTTATCATTAAGGGGTAGCAGAAAGTACAAACACCACCCACCACTAGGTCACAGTAAGTCACAATGTCATAAGTTAATACAGAGTAACCAAGTAAACTCTTCTTTCGTCTTAACAGGAGGCTGACTTCCAAATTGGGGAGGTAAATTAATTTCCATTACCTGCCTTTCCTAAATAAAAGGTTACTTCTACATGGCTAGCAAATTCCCTTTTAGCTCTAGATTTGTGATTCTGGTATCTATTTTTCTACCATTTTAATTGGTTTCTGTTCATTTTTAATATTATTTTTAAAATCACCTTTGTGGATTTCGACTGATTTGGACTAGCTACCACTCTCTTCTCCCCTTTATATCCCAAGAAATCTTGATCTATATTTTTTTCATAACTCTCCAATAGAATGTCCATGCTATATTCCTGATGCCTTTCTCCCTCCCACCCCAGTCCTGCATCTAGTGAGTACCAATACACTTCTAATGCTGTCCATCAATTATTATCTTTTTAAATAAATTGTTGGGACCATTGTGTTATTCATTTATACATTTCTTCACTAAGAATGCTAATGAATCTTTTCACAGAAAAGTTACAATTGGTCAAATGATGAAATTTACTTATGTCCATACTACTGAATTCCTTTTTCTACTAAATTCTAAATTCACCCACTTATCTATACAGCCTATGATTACAAGATACAAACATTGATGGAGTAATGCGACAGCAACCTGTCCAACTGCATGTCATAATCTGGTTGTATGTCTATGTTTAACTCAAATTTGTTTTTAAAGTGTTGTGATTGATTTCACCCTAGAGGATTTGTTAGTGTTCCAAGCCTTGATGACATTAATAAATGCCTGCAGAGAGAACTTCACCATTTAATGTCAATTTTGTCTTAGTTAATCCTTTTTTTTTAAAGTAAGTAGTTTATTAATTCTAAATTTAATGTACTTTAGGAACATAAATTGTTTTTGTTGGGGGGGGGAGTGTCATATTAAATTTAATTTTGATGCAACAAACATTTTCTTTGTATAGAACATGGTGCTAGGCCGTGGGAGAAATAAAAGGTTGAGCTAGGATTGCCATCATGGAGTTTTCAGTTTGACTGGGTACATAACACTGGAACAGATTACTATAATGTAAACTAATGTATAATGAATTCATTAGAGACATAAGAATGAAGTTGTACATGAAATCCAAATGTAAGAGAAAGGGAAAGCTAGAAAAAAAAATGATAACATCTAAATTTCAAACATGTGAGACAACATGAATGGGAATATCACTAGCAAAAAATATTGAATTCATATAAATCAAATTCAAGAAGTCCAGTCTTGGAAGGATCAGTCTCTCAATATTGACCTCTCAATGGGACCTCTCAACTGTTAGAACTGAGTCAAATCATGCCACTTTGAATCTACAGCCCCATTTAACCTTAACTCCAAGATGCTCCCAAGCCAGGTGGAACCTGGTGTCACACTCTACCCCAGTTCCTTCAGCTTCCTCATGTTAGTGTTCCTTCCCCATTAAATTGTAAGCTCCTTGAAGACAAGCAATGTTTTTTTTTTCCCCTTATTTGTATTCCCAGAACTTTGCCCAATGCCTGGCACATAGTGGTGCTTATTAAATACTTATTTAATTGCATGATTGCATAGTGGGAAATGCTTTAGATCTGTAGATTTAACACATGAATTCAAATTCAGACTGCTTATTTTTTCTGGTTTGACTATGGGCAGATGACTTAAGCTCTCTGGATCTCTGTTTTCTCATTTGTAAGACAAAAGGGTTGTAGTAGAAGATATCAAATGTCCTTGTCAGCTCCATGATTCAATTGGAGAGGCCCTGTAAACATTTAGAAGTATTGGTTTGGAGAACACAGGGATGTGATTAGATTTAGAAGTTGTCCACATAAAAATAATGATGAAATTTTGGGAGAGAAAAAAGACTGGCCAGGTCTTCATCCCCCCTTAGCTTTTGACATTAGACTTTTTTTTCCTCCTCATAGAAAATTTTTTTCTTTCTCTTCTATGACAGTTTTATCTTCTCAGAATTGTCTTATGTAAATGACTGAAGACTGAAGACTGAAAAATTTGAAAAGGAACAAGTGTGATTAGAAGAATACAACCAATATAGAATTAAATATTTTTTCTTTTTACATTCCTTTAAAATTATTTCATTGTCAAAATTCCCAAGGCATAAAAACTTCTAAAAAGCCCAGTTAGATAGAGAAATGTACATCTCACTTTGAGTTACATTTGGACCAAGTACAAGTTCTCATGAGTTACAATTGCCTCTACAAATAAATGAATGCATATTGCTATTCAAATAAGGATGAAATGGAAGCCTTTCAAGGTTATTACATCTTGGATACTGTACCATATTGTTAATCTTATGTAAATATTATTCTTTAACAAAAGTTTATAGCTTTTAAATAATGTAGACACAAGCTCCTATGTTCATTAAGCATATTGATCAACTGGAAGCATAATGTTAAGCTTGATGTTAGTAATATTATATCTTGCATAAGAGTAAAGTTTCAAATGTATAATTCACGTATCTTTATAAAGTATCTAAAATGCATTTTGTGTGGAAAATGATACCAATGGTTCTCAATTTTCCTGCACAGTATACCATAATGAATGTCAGTACATTATGGAAATACATATTTTGTTAAACTTCGGAAGTAAAATAAAGCTTCTTTTTGAAAATCCAGTTTGAAAGAGCATGACTATTAGTTAAATTCGTAATATCTAGAAATTTAGGGCAGATTGGGCCAAGAACTAAATGCTGAATATTTGTAGAGGAAGCAAAGGTATGTCAGAGTTTTTTATGGCCGTAAAATAAAGCTGTTGATGTGAACAGATAACTGTTTATAAAGTACTTGTGATATAGAATAGTAAACAACAAATTTTTCCAACAAATGTAAAATAATAATTTTTATTTTTCTAGATCACGTACAGAAGCACAGGTAGTTACTATCACCCTATTCCTTTAATACATATATTTCTTTTGTAAGCATTTCTTTAAAAAATAACTATATGAATTTCAGCTTCCTCTCTCTATGGAATGCAAGCTTCTTGCAAAAAGAGATATACTATTTTTCTTTGTATACCTAATGCATGATACTTAATGCATACCTGTTAATTGTTGATAATACGTTTGATGATATTAAGAGTTTAAAAAAATAAATTGATTCTCACAAGAATCCATAGCTAAAGATTAAACTCTTCAGTGATCTATAACAATCCTTTCCTTTGAAATCAAGTGGCAGAAACATAAAGGAGCTGCTTTCTTTTATTTGATGAAAGTTCGTGTGTGTGTGTGTGTATACATACATATATATATATATATATATATATATATATATATATATACATATAGTAGGACTCATTAATTACTTTTTATGAAGTGAATGAACAGGTAATAAAATTTATTAGAATTTCATAACCCTGTGATTCAGTTAGACCAAAATACCTCCTGGGAAAACCTTACCACTATTGACACATTTTAAATAATGGGAAGGTAGGAATCTTTGCTCACTTTACTCTAACCTTGTTAGATTGCAGGGATTTCAAGCTTCCCCCATCTGCCTATTTTGGTGCCTTTAAGGAGAGGTAATGATGAGCAAAAATGCTTAGGAGTCTGGTTTTAGAATTCATACATATATAGATACCCAAACCACTGAGGACAGTATAACTGTAAATGTGTGATGAAATAAAAAAAAATTATTGTGGAAAGAGCTCTCAATATGAAGTTAGATGACTTGGATTGTAATACTGGTTCTGCTTTTTTATATCTGAGCAAGTCACAATTTGTGGTGCTCTACTTCCTTATCTTTAAAGTGAAAGGGTTAACTTGAGTTACCTCTAAGTCCCCCACTACTCTAAATCTCAATGTTCCTAGTGCTATCCTTCAAGTCCTTCAGGCCTGCAACCAAGTAATTGTCCTGGGCTCCTCATTATCTCTCACCATCCCACCCAATTTCACCCCATTATTAAGTTATAGCACAGCAAGTTGATTTCACCTTTTCAGTATCTCCCAAATACCCCAATCCCTTTCTCTTCTTTGACATAGCCAGACCCTCATTATTTCACTCATGGATTATTGCAATTGGTGCTGGTTACAACTGTCTGCCTCAAAATTCCCTCATCCTAATCCATCCTCCATTCATCTACTAATGTGATTTTCCTAACATTCATGTCTGATAATGTCATCCTCTCTGTTCAATAAACTCAGATGGCTTCTTACTGCGTCCAGGAACAAATACAAAATTTTCTGTTCGGTATTCAAAGCCCTCCATAACCTCCCTCCCTCCTACCTTTCCAGTCTTGTTACATCCCTACCACATACTCTTTGATCCAGTGACACTGGCCTCCTCGCTATTTCTCTCCTAGCATCTTCTCTGGCTATCCCCCATGCTTGGAACACTATCTCTCCTTCCCTCTGATGACTGAATTTTTTGATTTTCTTTAAGTCCCTAATAAGTCCTACCTTCTACAAGAAGCCTTTTCCAATCCCTCTTTTTAAGATCCATTTTAAATTTCTGGAATAAAACAAGCATTTCCATAACATAGTACAATAAAAAGATGAAACTGCAAATCTACTATTCACAGCTTTCTATTCCTTTCAAATACACAACAAAATTATCTTGTGAATTACTTTTTTTTCTTCCCTCCCCTAGTTATTAACTATTTATTCTGCTAATTCTACTTTGTATACATTTGTTTCTATGTTGTTTCCTTCAAATAAGACTGTATGTTTCTCTAAGGCAGGGATGGCCTTTTTTTTTATCCCCAGTGCTTAGCACAGTGTCCGACACATATTAAAAACTTATAAATGCTTATTGACTAATTAATCACTTAATGAACAAATACATTTTAGCCTCTTTCTAAGGTGGTCATCAACTATTTACACCAACTTTGTTTTCCTTTTTACTTATCTTCTGCCTTCTTCTTCTCTTTGTTAGGGATAACTAACACAAGGTAATTCACAATTTTCATGTCCTGTATTTGTGCTGTTTCATGTTTTCATAGTGTTATCCTAGTGCTTTGCCATAAGAAGAATCTGCTTTTAACAAAACCTGCTGGAGATGATAAATTAGGTCATCCTACATTTCTACAATTTCTTAATGAATACGCCACAGGAGAATAAGATGACTGTAGGTCCAATTCATTGTATGTCATACTCAGTATAAAAGCTAACAAAATGGTGTTACATTAAGCGATCACATGCCTTTTAATGAAGATGAACAGTGCTTTGGGAGCCTATTGAACATCTTAGTGATATCATTTATCTGTAGATACATAGATCCACAGAAAGGGGAACTTCTAGCAAGTTGTTGTCTGTTTTTGTTTCTCTGTGTCTGTTTCTTCTTGTTGTTGCTGAAATAGAGTCTCTTCAAGACAAAGTGATGATGGATACTAACTCTTTTTTTTCCTAATGACATTTTCCCTCTGCTTATTGCCTTTCTCTAAATCATAGTTACAGCATAACTACCATCATTTTTATAACCTTTAAACATAAAGCAGGTTTTTAAAATGAGCATTTTGCTCCTTATATATTATTATCTGGTCTCCTATGAATTACATCTATGAAAGAAGACTATACAACCCAGGAGCATTTATTTGCATTCAGGAAAAAATGACAAGAATATTCAAATGATTATCCTCTAAAGTTGCCACGGTAACACTAACTGCTTATGGCATTATAAGTCACACATGAGGATTTTTATCAGGATTTTAAAGAATACAAAACCAATGGGAAGAGAAGCTTTCTTCCATTTATAGAAAGCCTCAGTGTCATCTTTATAATGTTCACCTCTCCAATTTCTTAGCCCACAGAAGGACAACAGATACCTAAAATCAGTTATTTCCCACATATTTGAACATTTTCTTCCCATTTAGTTAGAAATATTAATTCCCCCTTATCTCATCTCCATTTTATTAACTGAGTCACCAGCACTGTTTTCCTTATTATAAATAAAAATCATCATTGAATTATTATTTCTCAATCTTGTTTTCCCTCAAATGAGAATCATATGTTATTGTAATTGATACTAGTTTGAAAATTTTAACAATTCAAATTTTTGTTTTATTTTCTTCATGTACCCTCTTTCTCCTGAAGGAGTATATTAACTATTACTTTGATAATACCT
>CM053584.1:341021797-341057349 GCA_028627135.1 Pseudochirops cupreus | reverse complement strand
CAACATAGATCAGCATCACAAGAATGTTAATGTACTTTCTGCATTTTTGGAGAAGAGAAGTGCTTCCTATTCAGGTGAGTTTCTGGATAACACACATTCTCCTTCAAGTGACCTCCAATTTCTACAAGCAAGTTCAATAATTGGGGTCAAAGTATTCTCAAAATCTGTAAAGCCAAAGTTAAATGCACAGAGAGATGTTCTTTCTTATTTAACTGCATTTAGATGCAAACTTCCCTTAAAGGCGATGTAATTACAATATTCATTACTTTGGAAATTGGTAAAACTCAATACTAGAACCTTGAGGGACCAATAGTAATACAATAATAAATGAAAATTTCCCTATGAAATCAGGCTGCTGCCTATGTATCTGTATCAGGAATAAGCCATTATTATTGAAAAGAGTCATTTAGCTGAAATATTCTAAAAATGTCCATTTTTTTTGCCAGCAAGTAAGCTATTAGAAGAGACAATGAAAAGACAGACCCCCATTCCCCCAGGGGGATGTATGGATGATATGTCCTAGATGGATATTGAAAATGATTATTTTTTCTGTTTACAAATGCTCCCCCCACCCATTCTGGTCAATGGCACATATATCTCGCTATAGTCCTTCCAACCTCGTATTCCTTACTGGACTTATGCAGGACTATCGTAGAGGAATTCAAATCCCAGCCCATCTGGCAACTGACAGAACAGGGCAAAGGTCAAGGGCCTTTGAAATAGAGAGTAGTAGTCCTGCTGCTTCACCTTAATGTCCTTCACTGTATTTTTCATCTTTTTTTTTTTTAAGACTGGTACTTTGTTCCATGAACTTGTCAATTCCTGTTGCCTGGAAACATTTAAATTCAAACCTTTGTTTTATAATGGTTTTATCTATAAGATGTGACCTCTTCATGCAAATTGTCCTATGTTGGGGAGGAGTACACATACATAATACACATAAATATATATATGTTATAACATTATATGTATATATGCATATATATGTTACATGTAAAGCATATAAACTAAGTAACAGTTCTTGGGTAATATAAACAAATCTTCAAATTCCAATAATTTTTTAAAAATTTATTTTTCAGAAATTAATGTATAAACTCTATTCATCCTGCAGGGTTTTAAAATAAAATGTACACTAAACAGGAAAGGCCACAAATTTTTCAAATATAAATTTTTGTAAATGATAAAATGGAAACTGAATTTACAATTATACACTTAACCACTCTGCTTATTGTCAAACTTTGCAGGGTGTGCTGAGGTTGAAGTTCACTTTTCAATCACCAGTAATGATGACAGGAGTAATGGAATTCATTCAAAATATGCAAAAATAAAATACTATTGTAGCTTTATTTTTTTTAGAGAGGACTTTGTAAAATGAAATGGAATAATTTTCTCTTATTAATGTTTAGGTAGAGGCTTTTTTCCAGAATAAAATTTAATGTAACTTAATTATTTTAATGGAAAATCTGTTTCATAATCTAGGCAACATGTCCTCTCTCTGACACATATTGGCTGTGTCATTAATTTCTTGGTGCCATAGGGGACTGATTCTGTAAGCAAACAAGTTACAAAGCAAGTACTCATCTTCATAGGCAGGGTAAGGATACTAAGGATGCTATTTTCCTATGAAATAATAGGAATTACAAAAAATGATTATGATTTTAAAGTGAAGTCAAAGTATCATAGTCTCACAGATTCAGAGTTGGCAAGGTAGATATCAGAAATCTTCTCATTGGAAGGTGTCATTTTATAGATGAGTAAAGGTGCAAGTGACTTGTCTAAGGTCACACAGGCTCTGAATGGCAGAGCTGAGCTTTAAACCCTGTTGCCCCTACATTAGACCCACTAATGTTTCTACTTCACAATGCTGCCTAATTATTAAAGAGAAATGTATCACTTATTTCAAAAAATATCTAAAAATTATGAGGGACTGGATGCCTTCCTAGAAAGATAATTGGAAGGTAAGTATCTATAAAGTTTTTCCCAGTTATTTTTTCTATTAATGTTAATTTTTCAATTAGAGGTGGGAAAAAAGGGGGAGAAGGTTAAGCCCTAGAAAGAGGTTATCAGCTATAGTGACCATCTGGAAATCACAATCTAATTTAAATAATATTTCTTAAACATTAGTAATGGTAAGTCACAAATTATTAGGATGAAAAGTATTTTAACATTTGCAAAGAACTTTATAGACCTTATATTATTTGATCTTTACAACATCCTTGTGGAATAGGTGATATTATTTTGTAAATAATGAAATTGAGAGAGATTATTGACTTTTCTATGGTCACACAACAAGTAAGTGACTGAGGGAACATTGGATTTAGGTATCTCTATTTCCGGTGCTTTATCTATTATGCCACAAAGTTCATTCATCTATTTTTTTTGTATTTTAAAACTAACTTTGTCTTTAAAAGCTTATCTTTGAATATCAATTTAAAAAAACTAAACTTGCTTAGTATCATTTTACCTTTAAATTAATTTCAATCCAGAAATTATCATAATACTATTTCAGTCTAAGTCCTATTAGCATCATTTGTTCCTTTATTCTTAGTCAGTTTTTTCTCATATGGTCACAAGTAGTTTACTGCTTGCTTCTTTTTCATTTTTCCTTATTTTATAGTGATTTCTACAGATTTCATTTTATATATTATACTTTTTTGCTGTGGTTGAATCAAAGTATTCAATTATATTAATGAGTTATGATTTATTTTACCATTTTTCCATTATTGAACATTTACCTTGTTTATTTTTTGCAATTATATGCAATAAAACTATGAAAATCTTTGAAAGGATGTTCCCATTAGCATAATTATTTTGTAGAATGTTTTTCAGAGGATGCTTTAAGTAGTGTTCAAATTACTTGGGTCAACATCACTGCAATAAGATCTATTTTGGCAGCTTAGTCTAATACAATGAAAAAAATTAACAGATATTTGGGGGAAAGCCATACTTTAAATTAATTCTGTATCTCTTCTAGCAGCTGCATCACATCTTGGCTTTTTATTTTTCTTTTACTGTCATGAATCTCTCCATAGCTCTTCTGGTTTAATCAGTGTTAAGTCTATTTGGCAGATCAGAGAGATGGGACTGAAATTCACTTGGGTTTGACCACTGACTAGTGGGGAGGAAAATAACTTGTTTCATTTAGCCCGGTAATAATGGACTCATATTTGCTGAACAGTCAAGCCTCACTGTCTTTATTGAAGAATAAATTTAAGATAGCGAGTGTGGGCCTTATATTATTTTACTGTATTTGGGCCAGCATGAGAAAATTACTTGGCAATTGGTGATATCTTTGCAAGTAGCTTCTAATTTCTATTAAAATCTTATTCCTGACATGCATGAATCAAAGTCAAGGAAAGAAATTTCTGCAATATTTCAGGCTCAGGAAAGGATTAGGGGAACTAATTCATGCCTTAGCTTAAAGATTGTTTGACCAAGAGATGAGATACCTGGGTACTAGTCTCAGACCTGTTATCAACTAGATGTTTTATCTTGGACAAGTCACTTGACCTCTGTGGGCCTCAGTTTTCTCAAGTTAAAAAAAGGGACATGGGCTAAATAATCCCTAAAATCCTTATGATTCTAAAGTTGTTTCACTTTGAAAATAATCTCTTTCTGAATTTCAATTTCTTTCTCTGAAAACAAGAGAGCAAAAAAAAGTACTTTTGAAGATCATTTCTAGCACATGAGAGTAGAATAGATACCAAATTTAGAATCAGAATCAAAGAACAAAAAATTAGGAGGCCTTTACAATGTGACAGTCACTATGCTATATTATGGGACTAGAGAAGCAAAAGACAAGAAGGTTTTGGACTTGTTCCTTACTCGGTCTTTTACTAGTAATGGCTGTCAACAAATCACATTCTGTCTGTGTCATTCTCTTCAGGGGAATAAAAACATAACAAAAACCATGACATTAACAATAACAACATTGGCAGTAGCTAACATTTACATATGGTTGGCTATGTGCCAGGCACTATTCTAAGTGTTTTACAATTATAATTTTATTTGATCCTCAGAACAACCCGAGGAGGTAGGTGCTACTATGATTCTCATCTTACAGTTGAGGAAACGGGTAAAAAGAAGTTAAGTGACATATCCAGGGTTATACAACTAGTTAATGTCTGAGGCCAGATTTGAACCCAGGTCTCTCTGACTGCAGATCTAACATTCTAGGGTCATAATAATGATGAAATAAGATAATATACCCCTTTTTAAAAAAAAAAACCTATAAGAATTTGAATTTTAATGAATCTATTATGGGAAACTAAAAACAAGAAAGTTTGAAATAGCAGTATCTATATTTGATGTTGTATTAAGAGAGTTATAAGTATAGGATGGGGCAGCTAGGTAATACAGTGGATAGAGTGCTGGGACTTACTAACTGTGTTACCTTGGGAAAGTCACTTAACCCAATGTACCTTATCTGCAAAATGAAGAGGAAAAGAAAATGGCAAGCTGTTCCAGCATCTTTGCCAAGAAAATCCCATATGGGTCATAAAGAGTCAGATACAACTGGAAAAAACCAACAACACAAAGTGTACATATTTTCTTCATTTTTATTTTCTTAAAAGTTGGTTATGAATCTTAGGTGTTTGATTCCTGCTTTCTTCTTAGCTATGCAATTTGTGCTGTTTCCTTACATTCCAAACCCCCTTTCCTCTCTCTTCTCTCCTTAGGTATCTCTCTCTAAGAATTCAAAAGTATAAAGGTGGGGGCCAACTGAGTCATCTCATTTACAATATCTGATACCTTTATCAGGTTAGACCATATCTCAATTGAATAATTAATCAGAGGAGTGAACTTGGTGTGAGTAAAATCTGGATATTTCTGTTCAATCAGGTCATTCCAGGCAGAATGCATAAGGAGTCTATATAAGTTGGTTTAGTTACTTGGTCACATCCTAAGGAACTGTATAAAACTAGAAACTAATTTAGTATAGGAAAATTCAGTATCTAACATTTTAGTGGTAGAAGGCTCTAGATAATTCTGAGAGAAGGAACTATTTGGTGTGGAAGAGAATGGCTGGACTTCAGAGGACTAGAGAACTAGGGCTTTCATCATAATCACAGTATACCTAGAAAAGCAATGACTACCACCAATGTCTATATGAAGAGCTTAGGATAACAAGACAGTATGAAGAAAGGCAGATTCAGGATTGGACAAGAAGTTCAGTTGAAAAGCTACTCCCTCCCTAAAGGAAACATTTAGAGCACTCCAACAGAAGACTTTCATGAACTCTGACTTATTTCTTATCACAAGTACTCATAAGTTTGAGCTCATTTTTCACCAGACCTATTATATATCAGTGGGAAAGCATGTCACATAATTTTTAGGGGGAGAAGTTTTATACCAATTGTTCTTAATATACTCCTTTAGTAAATATTCACTTTTAAAGGCTGAGGCTGGGTGACTAATTCATAACTCCTAAGAGAGGATTATGAGATCCTTCATAGGATGGTGGTGGGGATATCCCCCAACCCCCACCCCCGCCCACTCCCTAAGGCCTAACATTACTTTTAGATTGTAAAAAGAGACTTCATAGTTACCTTGTGAGGCTAGCCTGTCAATGAAAATGGGAGTTTGAAAGAGTAAGTTCAAAACATGCCTATAGCAAACAAGCTTCTTCCAAATCACTTGGCTTTCCTGACACACTATTTGGTAATTATTTTTATTCTGGATTAATTTTGTTTTGTCACAGCAGATTAAAACCAAACTCATCAATGATGTCTATAGAATACATTCTGAGACAACAATTAAGCAAATTAACATTAAAGAGTGATTGCACATATTAATAAGGCTAAATTTATTAATTAAAATATAACTTTAAAAGGATCCTATTGATTAAAAGAAAGGAATAATGTGTGCTTTAATTTAAAAGAGTCAATATTCACATAATCTCTTTCACTTGACCTGTTTTGGTTTTTTTTTGGTCACTTCCTGTTGTCTTAATTAGCAAAGCTGCCATCTTTTTGTTTGATTATTCTAGGTGTGATTTGGTTTTGCCTTTTCATGCTTCACTTGGCATCAATTCACAGAATTCGATATCTTGATATTAGAAGGAACACTTGTTACCATCAAATCTAACCCAAACTTGAACAAAAAGTTTCTCTACAATAGCTCCAATTACTGGGCCTCAAGCTTCCTCTTGATAGCCCCTAATGATGAACAATTATCACTTCATGAAATACTCAGTCAAGGTATTCTTCCTTCTGATTAGTAAACCAAAATCTGCCTTCTTGCAATTTTAACTCACTGCTCCAAATTTAGCTGTCTGGACACACACAGAATAAGTTTAATCTCTCTTCTATGTGATATCACTTATGATAATTAAAAAGCAGTGATTATGTCTCTCATAGATCTTTTGTATCCCCCAGCTAAAATTCCTGGCATCTTCAATTTGTCTTTTATAACCTAGTCTCCCATATCCTTCTTATTCTATTGTCTTCCTTTGATTCATTACGTATGTTATTCGAATAGCCAAGCAACTTAATTACCAAGTTGTCTGACTCTCTACCCCTATTCTGAACCTGATTCAAGAATCTTCTTCCTTAAATAAAAGTTTTACTATTGTCACCTTATTGATCAGAAATTTTCAGCATCTTCCTTGACTATATCATGAAATCTAAACTTCTCTACTTGGAATTCAAAGTTCTCTATGAGAAGCATTAACTTTACCTCTCCAATCATTTTTTACCCTCCCCAGCATACAATTGAATTGAATAAGTATTTAGTAAATAGACTTGCACATACTAGTTGAGTTAATCTTGTTGGGGTCCCCCCCCTCAATATATTGATTCTTTTTTTTAAAATTAATTGATTTGTTTATTTGCTTTTAGTTTACAAGATTCAGTTCCACAATCCCTTGAGTTTCAAATGTTCTCCCTTCCTTCCTCCCCTTCCTCCCCCCTGCCCCAACCCCAGCCTTGGTGGCATGTAATCAAGTACAGGATCTGCAAATACTTTCACATTGGACATTAGTCTGGTTGTATAGATGAGTTGTGACCAATGGAGTGAACAATGGGAAAGAAGAAACAAAACCAAACATGGAAAAGAACGAGAGCATGTAGTTTGCTTCAGTTTCCATTTAAACTCCATTCTTTCTAGCCAACATGTTGATTCTTGTTTGCAATACTTCGTTTGCCTTTGGTTTATCCAAAGTTTATTCATTCTTCATAATATTTTCAGGGGTGAGAATAGCACATAAATAAAAGCCAAAAAAAGGTTTCTATATATTTTTTAATGTTTCAAATTTAAATTAATGGGAAAAATATTGATAACCATGCCAGGCACTGTGTAAAAAGCTGAGAATACAATTGCAAATTGAAAGACAATGGCTACCCAGAAGTTTATTCATTCCTTCATCCATTAATCTATCTACCTATTTATTTATTATGGAAGAGATTATACACAAAGGGAAATGGGACCAAAGAGGGACATTTTGGCTGAAAATGTTATAGAGATAGATGATGAGTGGGTGCCAGGGGGAGTAGATCGATATACTTTACAGTACAATAATATTCAATTCCATCCAAATACACAATTTGTTCAACTATTCCTCTCATTAGTGGTCACTTATTTTTTTTCTAACTCTTTTCTATTAAAAATAATATGTACTTGATTATGTTATTGGATGAAGAAACATACTCTGCCTATGCAGGTGGGCTTATTCTTTGTAACTTATCATTTCACAGATTTATTTAAGGTACCCAGAGGGTAAATGACTGGTTCAGAGTCACAGAGTAAATATATTTCAGAAGTCAGAGTCAAGCCGAGATCTTCTTGATTTGGAGGTTAACTTTTTATACATTAGGCGTATTAACTGTTACCATAGTTTATGCTAATTCTGCTCTAAGTATATGTTTATATATATATATAAAGTGGCCTTTCCTTACTGCCATTAATCTCATTCTTGAATAAAAATAGTCTTGGTATTAATGATCCAAAGGGTATGCACACCTTGGTATTTGTTCTTAAATATTTCCAAATTAGTCCTACAAATTAAAACTCCACTGGTGATGAGTACAGTAGCCTGATTATTTTCTCAACATTCTTGCAGCATTAAATTTTCCCACCTTTCTATTTTTTCCAGTTTAAATGAGGAATTGGGTAGTGAGAGCTGGGCTTGTTCTTGAAGTATAAATTTCAACATTTAGATGTTGAACATTGATCAAAGCAGCAACAAATGACTGGATTTGCTACAGTAAATATCTTGATATAGATTGAAAGTGTATTTAATCCAAGAGGTTCACTTAAATCAGAGACAATGTCTTATGAAAAACTGGGATAAACAGTGGAATCTTATTACCAACTCCCTAATGCTTTGATTTCCTTTCATTTCACAATTAGAGATAATACTTCCAATGAAAGTTCCCCTAAGAGAGTTATTGTCTAATTTTATTTGTAGTGAATTGTAAATGCCTGATATAAGAACTTTTGTTGGGAGTAAAAAGATGTAGAGCAGAGTTAAATGACAATATGGAGAGAAGTATCCTGGAAAGCGACGGAAAATCAGTGGATGGACATTATGCCCATCAACCAAGCTTGAATAATAGTTTCTCTTCCTTTAAATGTTCATCTAAATGGGTGAATAGGTTAATAAGTTTGAATTCAAGAAATGCACATAATTTTTCAGATTGGGAAAAGTAAACCCTATTTTCACTGTTCCAGTCAGATGTTCTTGACTTGGTTTGAAGCCTGTAGTTTCATTATCTTCAGTTGAGAGAACAGGGTGAGTCATGAATACAATATCATCACCAAAAACAGCAACAAAAGCCATAAAATTCTAGGGCTATGTTTTTGGCATGATGAACATTTTCAATTGTCTAAAACTCTACTCTGGAATCTCCATTCTTAATACTAAGTCTTCCCTCCAAGATGTGAAAGACCTTTTCCTGCCTAACTCCCAGAATCTAATCAAATATAAAATAGATTTTTGGTTCTTGTTCTTGTTCTTGTTTTTGGTTTTGGTTTTATTTTTATTTTTTAAACTATGCTACTAATCATTTGTTTAATACTTTCTACTCTTCATTATACTTGGACTGAGCCAATTCCATCTAGAAAGACTTTATAACTCCATAATTCCCAGAACACTGCCATTCTTCTCCTGTCCTAGAGAGGGTAGGGAAATGTGATATTACGTCTTGTATTCTTAGATTGTTTCATTAAGCAACTTTTATTTCACATCTCAACAACTTTCTGCCATTGTTCTCTTGCTTTCCCTTGCCTCCTGGCAGGAAACCAAAAGTATCTAATTCATTCCAGCCCATGGGCAACTCTTCTGTTCCTCCATGATGATGGGGTAGGTTTCTGAGCCTTTTCTGGGCATATACACTTGCTCAGCACCATTTGGATGAGCAGTGCTCACCAACTCCAAAGCCTCTGCTAAAATGGGTAGGGTTGTTTTTTGCCCTTTGTGATCAAAGAGGATCAAAATGACATCACAATGTTGAAGTCAATGTACAGTGTGTCAGGCTGTAGCTGTTCATATTAGTATGATCTCAGAAGGCTCTACCACACATTGGGCACCAACAGTCTCTATATTTGAGAGGGAGGTGCCTCCAAATTTGCACACCTCCCATTTATTTTGAGCTATCATGATTCTGCTATGCTCATAGAACACAGTGCCTTCTTTTCTGCCAACATGACATGCTGGATGATCCTGTGCCTGTGGTTTCCATGTCTCAAAAGTGGCACCAAAGTTAGTTACAGAGACATTGAGAGTGTCCTTGGTTCTTTTCTTCTGACCACAATGTGAGTGCCTGCCTTATGTGAATTCTCTGTAAAATAGTCTTTTAGGTGAATGCACTTTTGGCAATTGAGCAACTAGGTCAGCTCATCAGGGTTGCACTCTCTGGTATAGAGTTTGAATGCTTAGCAGTTCAGCTTCAGTGTTTGATACCTTATCTTACCAGGTGATCTTCAGAATCTGCCTAAGACAATTCAAATGGAAGCAGTTCAATTTTTTGGCATGACTCTGACATACTGTCCAGGATTCACAAGTTTACAACAGTGAAGTCAGTCCAATGAATCTGTAGACCTTTAGTTTGGTAGACAGTCTGATATTTCTTCTTTCCCACACATTCTCTTGTAACCTCCTAAATGGTGAACTAGTTCTGGCAATGCATGAGTCAACCTTACCATTTATGTGTGCATTCCTGAAAAGTATACTCTCAAGATAAATGAATTCATCTATAGTATTTAAAATTTCTCTATGATATATGGTTCCATATATGGATGATATAGTGCTTGCTGGTGGAAAACCTCTGTTTTCTTGGTGTTAATTGTTAGGCCAAAATTAACACAAGCAGCAAGGATCAATCCATACATTATTGTATCACAGCCTCAGAGGCTGCACTGAATGCACAATCATCTGCAAACCAAAAATTCACCAACTCTCCTTCCACTTTAGTCTTGGTTTGTAGCCTTTGTAAGTTAAATAATTTAATGTCAGTGTGATAGCTGACCTAAATGCTGTTTTTGTCCTGGTTGAAGAATTCTGAAAAAATTGCTGAAAATATCATACTAAAAAGTATGCGATCAAGCATGCAACCCTCTTCACTCCATTGGCAATTGGGAAATCATGAGAGCATTGTCGATTTTATACAACTTGTGCAGACATACTGTCATGAAACTGACAATAATACTGATGAACTTCTATGGGCAACCAAGTTTTGCCAAGATATTCCACAACCTCTCACAACTGGCAGTAGCAAAGACCTTGGTTAAATCAACAAGCATTGCATACAGACTTCTATTCTGCTTCTGGCATTTCTCCTGGAGTTATCTGGGAAGCAAATACCAGATGAACCATTCCTTGGCCTTTTCTGAAACCATCAGCTTTCAAGTAGATGATCATCTTCCAGGTGAATGATGAGCCTATCAAGGAGGATTCTGGCAAGAATCTTGCTAGCAATGACTAAGAGAGAGACTTCATTGTGTTTGTTACAGGAAAACCTATTTCCATCTCCTTTATATTGATGGACAATTGTAAAGCAAGTCATGAACAGCTCTACTGAGGAACGCAGCTCTGAATAACTTTAAGGATCTAATCACATAGTATAGTGAACCCTCTATTTACTGAGCAATAAACAAAAGCAAAACATTCAAGAAACCAAAGCACAACATTCACAACAATATAAGGTAACAACTTATTACTAAGGTTGCCACACAGTCTAAAACAAACATATCATTCAGTAAGTCACAATCTCCTCAATCAATATAGAGTGCCCAAGTCAAGTCTTTCATCTTGACTTCAGGCTGGTTTCCAATCATCCTTAAGTCAGTCATCCTTAACGATAGCAGGAAGTACAAACACCATCCACCCCTAGGTCATAGCAAGTCACAATCTTATCAATCAATGAAGAATAACCAAATAAATTCCTCTTTCATGTTAAGTCAAAGCTGGTTTCCAAACCCCACAGCCCCTCTTCCATGAGCTGACAGCTCCTTGCTCTTGCCTGGAATCACACATAGGCAGCTTTCTGTTCTACTTCTGTATCTCAATGTACTGCTCCACTTCATGGTCTTTGAAGTTTGTTTCTAGGAAGATGAAGCTTAACAGAGCTACAATCATATTTACACACATTGTAGGCACTATCATCTCAATTCACTTTCTGTCTATAAAGTCAAGTATGAGCAGCTATCCAGAGGACTGCTGCTGTGAATAACTCTAAGGTTCTGATCATATAGTATAGTCAACTCTCTGTTTATTTCAGCAGTAAACTAAAGCAAAACATTCACAGAAACCAAAGTACAGCATTCACAATGATATCATATAAGAGCTTATCAGTAAAGTGGCCACATAGTTTTAAACAAAAGATGTCATTCAGGATACAAAATATAAAGGTCTCCCATCCCACAGTCACACTGTCTTAATCTCATCAGTCAGAATGTCTTCTTTCTTTTTGATTGGATACTAGCTTAACTCAATCCTTAACTCAATCATCCTTAAGGGGTACAAAGTACAAAGTATAAAGATCTCCCACCCTAGGTCACAGTAAATCATGATCTTGTCAGTCAGCACTAAGTACCCAAAGAAAGGTCTTTTCATCTGGGTTTCAGGCTGGCTCCCAAGTTCCATGGTTTCTTTTCCATTCTGCCAGCTCTTGCCTGAGTTCACCCAACCATCACCTGGATTCATAGATAGGCAGCTATTAGCTCCTTGTCCGGTTCCCATTCCATATTGAAGTTTACGGTGACCAGTCCACCTCAAGCCCTTTGCAGTTTCTGTTTCTGGGAAGACAAAGCTTAACAGAGGCACAACAACATTCATGCCCATTGCCAGCACCATCATCAATTCATTTTCTGCCTGTGAAATCAACAGAGACCTACAAACAGGGTCTGAGAAATCAGCACAAATTATCAGTATAGTCCCAGGATCTCTGAAACATCAGTGAAACCCTCCTCCAGTACTTCTGTAAGTAGACAGCAAGAAAATCCTCTTTCAGGGCTTCTGGACCAGCAGTAAGGTCCCAGGGCTTCTGTAACAATAGCAATGTCCTCTATCAGCAGACAGATCTGACAAAGTAACATTAACACAGATAGACAAAGTACTCAGCAGCCACATGCTTCCTCCCAGTTCTTCTCAGTCCCAGTGATGAGGTAAAGGCTCTGGGAACCCCCTTGAGCTCTCCTTGAATCTTTGAGGTATAGGCTCTGGGAAACCCCTTGAACTCTGATTGAATCTTCCCACTTGATGTGGCATTTGCAGAGATCATAATCTTCTCATTGTGGCTCTGCCCAGACCTCTGTTACTAGCCGAGCCCTCCATTGTCCATCTACTTTCCACCCTTGAGCCTATGAAAATATCAATCCAACCTTGAACTGTCCTAGCACACCATTGTCTGTAAATCCGGGTAGCTTCTAGCAGCTTCCCACCCTTAATCACTCATTGACCTCATTAACTCATCCTGAAGACCCTCCCCAAACTCATTACTGGAGTCTGACCTCATTGACTCCTCCTGAAAACCGTCTCCAAACTTCTCCTCCAGACCACCCTTAGATTCCTCCCACAACCTTTCTATATATAAGATCACATCTTGCCTCCATGTGTGACAATTTTCTAGCACAGACTTGCTCTGTGTCCAATACAGGCAAACTTTTAATAAACTTTGCTTTTCTTCGGCTGAGAGAAGACTTGAATTGAATTCATTTGGCAGGACCAAATGTGTTGGTATTTTGGGGTCTCAAGCAACCCTAACCCTCTACATTTTATGGGTAGCCATATCACCAGCTTGTGCTCCTGCTTTTATATGTTTTTTTAGCTCTTTGCAGCTCTGCCCACCTCTTATGTCCTTCCTGTTCCAGTCTTTGGCAAGACCCTTCCACTGTGGGCTTCACAGGTTCTGTTTCCAACAAAGACTTGATACAATCATATTCAAGACTCAAAGAGGCTTGAACTGAAACAAGATTTTAAGTGCTCCTTTGCTTGCCATTACACTGTCTGACAAGGTAACACAAACCAAAGTACAAAGCTTCTATCTGATAAATCAAACACAAATCAACAGTAAATCCCAGGACTTCTGTAGACAGCAGTAAAGTCCTCTTTCAGGGCTTCTGGTAAAGTCCTCTTTCAACAGACAGATTGATTCATTCTGACAAAGTAACATCAACACAGAAGGAACAGACAGAGTACTGGACTTCACAAACATTCTCTCTCTCAGTTCTCCTTGGTCCCAGATCCTGCTTGAGCTTTTCTCTGCTCTGCTCCTTCTGTCTCCACCCTTCCTATTCTACCCTTTTGGCAAGCTCCTACCACCTTGGGCTCCATGTGATGACTCTTAAGCCTATTAAGAGTAGGGAAGGTTTCCAAACTCCCTTAGGCCTATTAAGGGCAGCACAGTGCATATTGTTTTCAACAAAGACTTGATAGAATCAAAAGCAAGGTTCAAAGGCACTACTGAAACAAGCAGCAAAGTATTATTTTGCTTGCCATTGCAACAATGGAGGCATCTTTGATCTACTGGTTGATAAACTCATCTTGCTATATAACCCAGAAGATTTCTGTGAGCAGTGGAGCTTCTGCCTTGTAGATCTATGCTGGAATGAAAACAGTACCAGTGTGTTGGCCACACAGAAGGAATCTGCAACTTTCCAATCTCCTTCTTCAGTTGGAAGTTTTGCTAGTGAGAGATTCCCTCAACCTGAGGTAAGTGGTCTTCAACTTTGATTGATGACAGTTTGTTGAGAACAATATGGGAGTGTTTAGCCTATCTCTCCAGGATTATACCCTTTTTGATCAATATGGCTCCCATCAGCAGTGAGTAGTTGAGATGTATCAAAGGTCTTTGGCCCACAAATCACCTTCAGGACATTATAAAAAAATTCTTTGGATAGATACAATAAGCAAAAAACTGAATGTCACCTGCCTTCTTATTGGCCTAAGAATCCTACACTTCTGTAAGCTGGTTGTACTTTACTTTTTGATGGAGTTAAACATTGCCTCTTTAGAGAAAGATTAACTATCCTGCACGGAAAAAATATATTCTCATGCTTCATTTAGTTGCTTCCAAATTTCCCCATTATTTTCAACAAATGAATCCTGATATTTGTGTTTATACTAGCCTAGATGGGTAAATATGATACTGTACACCAAATCTCTGAAGTCTGCCTACTCCTTTTCTGCTCCCTCTTACCAAAAGTATGTTGTCTCAGCTTTCTCTCCAAGGCAGTAACAATATTCACACATGGAGAAGCACTGTATCCTTATTGACATTGACTGAGTCTTCTGATAGTCATGATTTTGAGACACCACTTTTTTTTTAATTGGAATATTTCACTTGGAGAGGATAAGTCTTTGATCAGTCCAGCACTCTATTCCATACATCACCTTCATCATTCTCACAATTCTGTCAGTCCATCCTTCTTACAATGGCATAGTTTATCAAATGCCAGTGATTGCTGCAAAGGTGTATCCATGAATTTTTCTTGCATTTAGGTAAATGAAAGACAGCATTGGTAATGAGGAAATCATTAGATGCAAAATCTTCAATATTAAATTACTATTCTATAGCTGTTGCTGCTTCTGACTCGAATTCTCCCAAGGACTTCCTACAATAATTGATAGTCTGTGACTAATCTGGTTTTAAAGTCACTCAGAATAACAAACGTGTCCTCTATCAGAAAATTAAAGGTAAAGAGACTCTGGGTTTTTATTTTTAATAAATTTTATTTTTAAAAATAATAGTTAAAATCCATTTAAAAATGAATTCCAAATTCTCTCCCTCCCTGATGAATTTAATTGAACAGAATGACACCTATTTATACCCGTTTCTAAGGTATAGAATGTTACCTTGTCATCACAACACAAACAGAATGTTACCTTGTCATCTTAAAATGACATTATAATTTATGTAATTTCATTCTGTATTGCAATACCTACAATACTTTGAGAAACTCTTAATATTTTAATTTTAAAGACATTAATTGATTTTCTCAGAAAGGTTAATTTATTATTAAGTTAATATAAACAATCAATTGAAAAGCAAGAACAAAAATATCACTTGCATTTATTCTTAGGCTAGAAATATTTTAACTGAAAAATATTAGCATCTTGTCTATTATGTTATATATTATATATGCACACACATATGTGTGTATAAGTAAAACTAGCTATAAGAATGCTTTATTTAAAAAGAATTTTTATAAACATATGAATTATTGTCCATAAAGCTTTTTTATAAGGCTAATATTTGAAATAATACCTTTTAAAGTCTTCTGCAATGATCTGAGAAAAGGTATTCTATAAATCATTAGGTACATAAGGATGAATTTTAGCCAGAAGTATAATGTAATCCACAATACAATAAGGATTTAGGAAATGTGACAGTATAATACACATATACCATATAAAATGTATATAGATATATGTGTATATATGTAATATATAAAATAAACATATGTGCACATATACATTGCCCATGTATTCATATATAATATATTTTTAGATAGATTATGGATGATAGATAGATACATAACTAGACAGACATAAAGATAGGCAGATGATCAATAGATGATAAATTCCTTCTTCCCTTTCAAAAAGAGGTAAATTTTCCAAGAGTTGGGCATGCATTCTATTTCTGCAATAATTAATGGATTCAAACTAATGCTGCCATTTCACAGTAGAAGCAGAGAACAGTAACATAAATACATTCAGATTTTAATTAATTGCATTTTTCACTTAATAATTTAAGGTAATTTTTAATGATTTCTGAGAAATTCTTAGCTTTCTAGGATTTTAATAGATCTTCTAATTATTTCCTTCCCTGAATTTTGCAGTTCATTCATTAATAGAAATTCAAGCAATTCCTACTTTATGTGAAGACCGTTGCTAAATTATCTCTCTCAGTGTTTATTTTAAGAGATTTATTTTATATGACCTGACAGATATCTCTGAATAAATTTGTACATATCGTTGTGTATTTTCTCATCTTTTGGAACTTCAGATTAAAAGCTGTAGTTTCTCTCTTTTTTAGGTTATTCTAATAAAAGACCTTGTCAGTGTAATTAATTGTATTTTATTTACTTCTAAATATACAAAAGCAATTGCTAATTAAAATGTGTTGTCATCAGTGTAACAAGAAAAAATCTATTGACTAACCAATTGGTATCTGAATATTCATTATCTTTATAACTTAACATTATGTGCAACTTACAAGTATGTACAACATCATTACATTAAGACTTTCACTGAGGAATATCAGATTTTGTTAGATTTTTTTTTTTGCAAAGTTATCATTGGTTATAGGGTAGCTAACTGGCACAGTAAATAAAGTGTCAGGCATGGAGTTAAGAAGACTTCTTCCTGAATTCAAATCATACCTAAGACACTTACTATCTGTGAGACCCTATGCAAGTCACTTAATCTTATGTGCCCCAATTGCCTCATCTTTAAATGAGCTGAAGAAGGAAATGGCAAATACTCTTTGCAAAGAAAACAGCCAATGGGGTCACAAAGAGACACATATGATTGAAAAATGACTGAACAACAAAATCAATGATTATAGACACTTCCATTTATACAACAGCACTTAAGTAAAAGCAAAAGAACTAGTTTAACAAACACATAACAAATGAAAATGACAAGTATCCTATGAATTTGCTGATTTTTATGCACATCTTTTTTTCTTTTATTTATTGGTAAATTCACAATGTATTTTGTCCTTATAAAAGTGTCACTAGAAATATCACTATTTTACTCTTAAATGAGACTATATTTTGATTCAGTTCTTCCCAATTTCTTTGATGACAACATTCAAAAGATATAAAATAAAAGTAATGGGACACAGTATCATTTAAGAAATATTAGTCTCCAGATTTTGAGTCAGAGAACCTGGATTAAATCCTAACTCTGCCACTTAACTAGTTGCGTTATCTTGGCCAAATACCTTCAACTTTTGGGCTTTGGTTTCCTCATGTACAAACAAAAGAGATTGACCTAGATAAAAGGAGTTTGAGTCAAATAGAAATAATCTTGTTTGTCACCCACTGAGTTTGGAAATTCTGGAATGAATCACCACTGAATTTGTCTTAGACTTAAATCTATTATTTTTATTATTCTGTTACAGTAATTAAAAATGAAATAATTCTTCAATGCTATTCAATTAAACAAATGTTTATTAATCTTCAGTTGTGATCAAGAGAAACATTAAAGATATCCCAGCTTCTGAGAACTCTCCCAGTAATCAGAAGATAACTTCTGGTCCAATGCTTTATTAGGCACTCACTACATGCAGGCGCTGTGATAAGTGCTGGGGATGCATTTAATAAGAAGGACAACCCCTACCCTCAAAAAGCTCATAATCTAAGAATTTCTGATAAATAACAACAAAAAAAAAACCCATACACACAATTCTGTCAATGGTTCTTCTTTCCCCCTTTTACCCAGAAGTGACTGAATTTTCTTCAGAAGAAGGCAGATTTAAGGTTACAGGGACCCTTTTAGGCCATCTAGTCTAGCAATGGTAATTTATATTCAGTATAAGGGAACAATATACCAGAGATTTTAAATGACTTTCCCTACTTATCATTGACACTAATTGATAGAGTTAAATTTGAGCCAAGGATATGTAATACTAGATTCCATACGTTTCCTGTCATAACAAGTTTCTACTTGTTTATTATTCATCTACTAGAGAGATATGATGGCACCATACAGATAAAGAATGGAGCTCTAACAAACATCAGCAATCTACATTATTTTCCATTTGGATGGCACATTATTGGTCATTAAAATTTTCTGGGTTATGTGTTGAAACAAAAGCTGCCATTCTATTGTCAACAAGAGAAACAATCCTTAATTCCTACATCAAAATTTCCAAACAGTTGCCAAATTCAAATAGAAGAGCAGCTAAATCTAAGATAAATTATAAGGAGTTTGGAGGATCCATAGTTCTGATTATTTTCTTCTTAGGAAATTAATTTTATCTGCAACAGATTTATGGTGAAGTCTGCTTGCAATATATTAATTCCATAATGGTGAAATGAAATTGATAGAGGTAAATTTATGGAGGATATGCTCATCTATAACCTTGAACCAAAAAGAGGAAAGGTTCCAGAGCATCAGATAGATGTTCCATGTAAAATTTGTGGGGGTATAAGGAAGAGTATAAATAAAAGTACAGTCAATCATTCCATTTATGACCATTTATTAAACATCTAAGTAACTTATGCAGGTCCTAGAGAGTCAAAGAAATATAACAAATATATGTATCCTTAAGGAGTTTAGATAAATAGATAGAAATACATAGAAAATAAATATACACTAGTTGGAGTGATTATCACTTGACAATCCGAAAAGGTCTAGTGTAAGAATGTGTGCTTGAACAGAACATTGAAAGAGGTGAGGAATAAGAAGAGGAGGTGAGAAGAGATGAGAATTGAAAAATGTGTGTAGACCTGGAATTAGACTATCTGTATCACTTGGAAAAAAAATAGCTGCACCATTGCTGTTAAGGGCTCTGCTATAGCATGAAGGTAAGAAAATGTAAATATAATATTATATTGTTTCCACTGCACAAGTTAGGTAGTTCAACTATTATCTCAAATTCTCACAATATAGGTAGATGACTTCCTTTTCCAGACACGCTCATTTTAATAAGGTCATTCACATATTTCTGAAACTTCTGTCATTGATTTATTTGTTTGCTTATGCCCATCATCCATCTGTTCATTGCATTTTCTTCTAAGCTTTTAGTGTGTACCATTTATTCTCGGCTAAATAATATCAAATGATTTAAAGAAAAGTCGTTACAGAAGTTGACATATTAGGATCATTGAAAACATTAAGTAATTTATTAAATGCAATTCAGTCCAAAATCTTCCTCCTACTCAGGTTGACACTCTACTCATTTATCCATCTACAACACCACTGTAAGATATACTTGTTTGTGGACTAATGCAACAGCCATTTTGTTTTTCACCTGTAGATGGTTCCTGTAGTTTTCACTGAAAATATTTTCTCCATGCCTCAAGGTAATTAATATGATCTCATATACAAATGAGAACATTTAAGTAAGGGTAATAAAAAGTGGGGAAATGTGTGGTTTGTTCATTTTTTTAAACAGGACATCTTCTACTAGAAGTATTCTCGAAACCTTTCCTACTTGACACACCTAGCATAGAATACAGTGACATAGCCTTTGGAACTTTTGTGACACCCCCATAAAACAGTGGAATCAGCAATATTACTTTAGCAGGAGTTTTAGAAACTCCTATTTAAAAAAAAGATTTATTTAGCACATAATACTTTAAGGCAGAATGCATGAAATATGACATCTATCTCCAAAAAATTCATACGAGATGATAGATATTTTATTAAGCAAATAGACTTACATGTTCTAACTAAGCAACTATATTAGTGAAACCATCAAAACAATATGAGAGTGGATTATAACTAGGTGCCAAATTATCATTATAAGCAAATAGGATTTAGGATTAACAGAGAAAGTGACTAACTGTAGGATAAATTCAATTGAATTCAGTAAGCATTTATCATGGTTATTAGTGTACATATGGCTATATGGAAAGTACTATGCTAGGTGATGGTGATAAAAAGGTAAAAATGAAACAGTCCAAGTCTTTAAGGAACACACAACCTAGTGGGGATGGAGGCAGGTACAGATCTAGGACTCTGGTTAAGACAGTTAAAGAAGGAGATATGGTAAGATAAGTTTTGACACAATCAGGTTGTTGGACCTTCCTTTTTAAGTCACTGCACCCTTGAATAGTCCCTACACAAAACACAAGCTCTTTGCTACTCAACTGACTACTTGAATATGTTATATCAAGTCCAAAAAACATGGACTTTTTATTTCTCTAATTTTAAATATAATTCCATCTTAACTTCCCTTAAAAAGTATGCCTCCGTAGAATGTTTAAATCTTCTATTTGTGTTGGTTTTATTCTATCATTTTCCCATAATAACTGTATAATATCACATCATTTCCTAGTGTTTATAGGAGGCAGATGGATATTACATAAGTATGACCTACATATACCATTATTCTATTTCTTATGTTTCTATGACTGCTTCACTTAATTTTTTTGAAAAAATAGTCTGAGTTTCACTGCAATGTTCAAGTCTTTATGCATATGTAAAAATGACTTTGGAATGGCTGCCAAAGGTTATGAAGAGATTTGGCATTGCTATCAATGCAACAGTTTATGGGATTAAAAACACTAAACTTGAAAAAAAAAGCAACCACATATTACTGATCTTATAGCTGTAAACTGCTTGCTTTGTTCCAAATAATGGGATGAAGACAAGATTTTACATTGATGGTCTCATTGATTTTCAAATTCCACATCCTACCTTATGTCAAAATCATTTGTTAATAATGAAACTGGCTATTGATTGAAAATAACAGTCTAGTTCTTAAGGTATATAGGCTATTTCATTATTTTTACATTTTATTCCTTATTAATGTTATAATAATATTTATATTATATTAGATATTATAATATTATATATAATTATAATATTATATAATATATTATTATAATATTATATATATAATATATAATTATAGTATAATATATAATATAATATATAATAATATAATATGATATAATAATATTTTTTAGTTAAAAGTGATAGTAGAAGTCATTAAAGTACCAGAGAAAAATATTTGTGTGTCCCAGGTCAAAATTTCCAACTCATCTTTTCCCCTTTGCAATAGCTAAAAAATATAGTTATTCTTTACAAATTATTTATAGGAATATAAATATAATCCCTAGAATGTAATAGAGACTTAGCATTATTCAAACAAATTTTGTTCTTTTGTTTTCTGACTGTAATGGCTACAGTAAATATAAGGAAATGATGTCTTCCTAAGCTTTGCAATCAAAATTCATACTTTCCCAGAGAGGTTATCATGTAACAGCACCTTATTAAGAATTATGAGTGAAATAACTGGTGAATTTCCTACAAGAGTATGCCTTTGTACTACATAGTGTCTTATGTAGGGGTAATCAAATAACTGAACTTTAAATAAGGCAACTCAAATGGACAGTTAAGGCTCCTTCAGGTGGTGAAGTTATATCCTAAGAGACTTGGTAAGGAAATATAGAGTCAGTGAAATTTTTGTACTACATTCTGAGCAGTGAAAAACTGACACTGTATTCTATAACATCTTATTGAGGAACATTGAGTATAAAACCTCTATGTATTAAAGGCAGGCTGACAGATCCATAGAAAGCTACAAGCTACCACATCTAGCTTAAGGGCATCACAGACAAAATAACATCAATCAAAGTGAAGCAAAGCAAACCAAGAAACCAAAGAAACAACAACAAAACCCTCCAGTTTGACTTTCTTAGCAAAAGTCTATGATGTCTTTTTAACTTTCTGTCCCTTTTGCTAATTATAAAGACATGACCCCAGGCAAATGGAAGCTAATGACTCCATGAGAAATGTAGAATCAGTCAAATTCAAAAGAGTCAAAAAATAGAAGAAAATGCAAAATATTGTATTGGAAAAAAAAATAAAACAACTGACCTGGAAAAGAGATCTAAGAGAGAAAATGTGAGAATCACTGGACTACCTAAAAGCCATAATCATAAGCATGACCTAGACAATATCTTTCAAGAAATTGTCTATGAAAACTGCTCTGATATCCTGGAACCAGAGGGCAAAATAGGCATCAAAAGAATCTACTGAGTATCTCAGTAAAGAGATGTTAAAAGCAAACAAACAAACAACAAAAAAGCTCCAAGGAAAAGTATGGGGTGAAGGGATAAAAACAACACTCCAAGTAAACCAAAAGGAACAATTCAAATATTGGGGCAGCCACAATCAGTATTACACAGGATTTAGCAGCTACAACATTAAAGGATCTGAAGTCATGGAACGTGATAATCTGGAAGAAAAAGGAGTTAGCACTATAACCAAGAATCATGTAGTTGGTGAAATTAAGCATAATACATTAAGGGGAAAATGGTAATTCAATGAAATAGAAGGATTTCAAGTCTCCATAAGGAGAAAACCAGAACTGAACAAAACATTCTGTCTCCAATATGAAGACCCAAGAGAAGCATAACCAGGTAAATAGGGGAAAAAATAAAGGAATTCAATGGAATTGAACTCCATTCTTACATGGGAAGAAGATACTTGTAATTCTTAAAAATTGTACCTCTAATAGTAGAATATACATAGACAAAGAGTACAAGTATAAAGTGAATTTGACAGAATGACATAAAAATAATTAAGTGATGAGAAAGAGGAATATACTAGGTGCAGACAGAAGGGAGAGGTAGAATGGGATAAATTATTTCACATTAAAAGAGATGAAAGGCATATTACAGTGGAATGGAAGATGAGAGAGTGAGCAATGGACGTTGCTTGAAATTTACTCTCATCTGTATTAGCTCAAAGACGGACTAATATACATAATCTTTTGAATATAAAAATCTATCATACCTGACAGGAAAGTAGGAGAGGAGGAAATTAAGTAAAGGTGGGAAGGAGACTGAAAGAAGGGAAGGAAGATCAGGAAAGGTGATGGAAGTAAAACACTGGTAGGAAGCAATAGGGTGAAAAGAGAGGGAAGACAAATAGGAGTAAGAATAGAATGGAGGGAAATACACAAGTAATAATCATAACTGTGAATTGGATGAACTCTCCCATAAAACAGAAGTGAATAGCAGAGGTGACCAAAAACCAGAATCCTGCAGTATGTTGTTGTTGTTTTTACAAGAAACACACTTGAAGCAGAGAGCAGGCACAGAGTAAAGGTAAGGGCCTAGAGCAGAATCTATTATACTTCAGTTAAAGTTAACAAAAAAGCAAGAGTAGCAATCTTAATTTCAGATGAAGTAAAAGTGAAAATAGACCTACTTAAAATAGATAAAGAAAGAAACTCTATCTAACTATAAACTATCATAAACAATGAAGCAATATCAATACTAAACATATATGCACCAAGTGGCATAGCATCCAAAGGAGAAGTTAAGTGATTTACAGGAAGAAATAGGTAGCAAAACTATACTAGTGGAGGAAGTCAATTGTCTCCCCTCACAGAATATGAGAAATCCAACCAAAAATAAACAAGAAAGAAACTAAAGAGCTAAATTGAATATTAGAAAATTTAGATTTGACAGACCTTGGAGGAAAAGTGAATGGGAACAGAAAAGAATATACCTATTTCTTGGCAGCATATGGCACCTACACACACACACACACACACACACACATACATGTGAACACACACAATGATCATGTATAGGACATAAATACCATAAAATAAAATGTAGAAAGGCAGAAATATTAATGTGGATCATAATGCAGTAAAATTACATTCAATAAAGGCATTGGAAAAATAGATTAAAAATTAATTGGAAACTAAATAATCTAATCCTAAAGAACAAGTAGGTCAAAGAACAAATCAAAGAAACAATTAAAATTTTCATTAAGGAAAATGATAACAATGAGATAATATACCAACATTTATGGGATGTCGCCAAAACAGTATTCAGGGGAAAATTTTCTCTAAATTTTTATATAAACAAGATGGAAAAAGAACAGAACAGTGACTTGGGCATGCAATGAAAATAAAACTAGGGGAAAATGCAAATTAAGAATCCCCAGTTGAGCACCAAATGGGAAATTCTGAAAATCAAAGGTGAGATTAATAAGATTGAAAGAAAGAAACACTATTAAGCTAATACACAAATCTATGAGCTGGTTTTATGAAAAAAAAATAAGACAAAAAAGGTATTGGTTAATTTGATTTAAAAAAAGAAAGAAGAAAAGCAAATTATCCAGCATAAAAATGAAAAGGGTAAAATCACTACCAATGAAGAATAAATTAAAGCGGTCATTAGGAAATATTGTGCTCAGTTATATGCCAATAAACCTGACAATTGAAGGTGGCCTCAAAGTACCAGATCTCAAACAAGCTCTATTATAAAGCAGCAATCATCAGAACTACTTGACACTGGCGAAGAAATGGAGTGGTGGATCAGTGGAATAGATTAAGTACACAAGACACAGTAGTCAATGACCATAGTAATTTAGTATGTGATAAATCCCAGCCTTTGGTATAAGTATTCACTATTTGACAAAACTGCTGGGAAAATTTGAAAAAAAATAGGGACACAAATGAGGTATAGACCAACATCTTATACCATATACCAAGATCAGGGCAAATTAGTGCAGTATTTATACATAAAGGGTGACATCATAAGCAAATCAGAAAAGCAAGGAATAGTATACCTGTCAGATCTATGGTGAAGGAAAGAATTCATGACCAAACAAGTGATAGCATTATAAAATGCGAAATTATGTAATTTTGATTATATTAAAATAAAAAAGCTTTTGTACAAACAAAAGCAGTGCAAACAAAATCAGAAGGAAAGCAAAAGTTTGGGAAACAATTTTTACAGTAAGTGTCTCTGATAAAGTCCTCATTTCCCAAATATATAGAGCACTGAGTCAAATTTATAAGACTACAGGCCATTTACCAATTGATAAATTGTCAAAGACCATTTTCAAATGAAGAAATCAAAGTGATCTATAGGCATATGAAGAAGTGCTTTAATTCACTTTTTATTAGAGAAAAGCAAATTAAAACAACTCTGGGGTATGACCTCATGACCATCAGATTGAATAATGTGACAGAAAAGGAAAATGATAAATGTTGGAAAGGACATACAAAAATTGGTAACGTGATGTGCTGTTGGTAGAGTTGTGAATTGATCGATCTATTCTAGAGAGCAATTTGGAACTATGCTCAAAGGGCAAACAAACTCAAGTACTCAGCCAAAAGAGGAATTCCATCAATTTGGGATGAATAACATCAACAATAAGATCAGAATTTGTTTCTCTTATCAAGACAAGCTCAAAGCTGAAACTGTACATCTGATACTTTGATGTACTACAGAGTCTTCTCCATTTCTTATATCTAAACTCACAAAGGACAAAGGATCTCCACCACAATATATTAAATAAGTGATTATTTAGTACGAGATTGAAAAACTGTAATTAGGGGGAACCTACTATATTCTGAAGAAGCCCATTTCAAATCAAGACGGCACTATTAAGAAGTTATTCCTGACGTCAAGCCCAAATTTCACCCATTTACAATGCTTGCCTGAATTTTCTCAACTTATCCCTAACCACTTTTCTTACAGCTTTACTTCATCCGATGATCTTCTTCCCTTCCAAATTGATCAAGATTTTTTTAAAATATAAGCATCCATCACTTATTTATTTAATGGATACATATGGAGAAAATATCATGTGTAGAATATACAAGGGATCCATGGAATAGAAATACCTTAGAGGAATTTCTAATCTAGATTTCCTTATTTCTTTCAAGGTCACCACTATTCTAGTCACACAGTTTCTCAAAACCTTCCTCGGTTCTTTACTTTAACTAATCCTCTCCTATATCCATTCAGTTGACAAATTGTGTTTATTCTATCTCTATACTATCTTTTACATTTGTCCCCTTTTCTCCTTTCACAACACAAGCACCCTAGTTTGGTCCTTCTTTATCTCTCATGTTCCTTAATTGATCTCCCTATAGCCAACCTCTCCCCTCTTCAACCCACCCTCCCCACAACTGCTAAATTGAAATTTCTCAAAACATAAATCTTAACTTGTCACTCTCCTGCTCAAAAATTTTCAGTGACTCCTTCTGATCTCTAGAATAAAATACAAATTATTCCATTTGATATTCAAATCCCTCCATAATGTGACTACAACATACCTGTCTAAGCTTATTGGACATTCTCCTTGTACCCAGTTTTCCAGTGAAACTCATTGGCTTTCTATGTCCTTCATCCAAAATCCCCTTTCCCAACTCCTTTCTTTTACACAAGCTGCTTCCCATGTCCAAAGAGTTTCCCTCCTTATCTTTGACTCTCTAAGCTCCTCCTCCTTTCAAAGCTCAGCTGTATTCCATCTGACTATTGTCTTCCTTCTTAGTGATTGCTATTCCCTGCAATTACTGCATATTGATTTTATACTTACTTGACTGCATGCATGTTATTTCTGACTAGGAAAAATGTGAGGTCTTTGAGGGCAAGGACAATTGTATTTTTGTCTCCAAATACCCCAAAACCTTACCACGATGTTTGTTACATAAATGATAAAAAACATCCTTGTTCAATTATATTGAATTGAATCTCTTAGGGGTATTATACAATATTATTTCCCATTTATCTAACCCTCTTTCACTTTTTGGGGTAGGGGCTGTACTTTTTTCATTATACTGTGATGTATATCAAGTTTAAAGTGACTAGGAAATGCAAGAAAAGCCCACCAGAGTAACATTAGATTATTTCAAATAAATGATGCAAAATAAAGCTAATTGTTCCCTATGGCATCATCTATCTTTGTATCATATTATATTTTAACAGTAATATGCAAAACTGTTTCTTTTCTTTAATAGGTTTTTAGAACTAATGGACATTGCTAGCATGCATGACTTACAATTTAGTTGCTTGATAATGCTCTTTATACCTGAAATAGTGAATACATCTTTAAAGGTCACATTAAGCCACTGGATGATTGTATTTAGTGAATCCTGCATATTCTTTCCCCTCACCCACTTCCTCTGAGATCAAACCATCTGCATATATGTACACAGAAGGCAGGTATGAGCACTGTGTTGAGAATAACTGAAACTAACAAATGGAATGAGAGAATCACCCTATATTGCATAAAGTTTTACTTACTGTAATTTAATGAATTAAATATAGCAGTAATTTTATTATGAGGTTACAGAGTAGAGAGAGTTTTGTGTTCTGCTCCTATCAAATAAAAAAAGCAGGCTAATGTAGTCAATTACAGTTCTCAATGAAATGAGTGATATAGCTTGCAGAGAAAAGTTCAGGGTATGCTTAAATGTGAAATTATGAGAAAATATTGGCAAGGGGATTCCATTTCACATTAATCTTATATATGAACAGTTCACCATTACCTATATCATCAATAATTGAAAACAATACAATTCAGTTCAGGAAACATTGTCATTATATGTTCTATGTTACATTCAGAGATAAAATTTAGACAGATTCCATCAATCAAATACGCACTTGAGAGCTTACTATGTTCAAGGGATTTTGCTTGTTAATGTCAAAGGTATTAAGATATAAAATTCAAAAATCCCTACTTTAAAAAAAATGTTTGCTCTAGTTGGATAGTCAAAATAACCCTGCAATTATTTGTGTGATAATACGTAAATCATTTATACTTTCTGGACATCAATCTCATCATCTGACAACATGCTGTGCAGGTATAGGTGACATCTAGGTCCCTTCCATGATTCAGTGATATATTCAGTCAAAATAACATTTAATAATGTAAGGAAGTAAATAACAAATACCATCTGTTTAATTTAGGCTAAGAATGCTTTAAAAGCTCTACATAGGGAGAGATTGGCTTTGACTTTGGGTAATCATTGACAGTTTTACTAATGAAGGACATTGATAAATAGGAAAAGTTTTAATGTAGAGCAACAGAGTAGTCACGAATAGATGTAACTAGAGGCTCAATTGAAAGGATTAGGGATGTTTCATGGAGAAGAGGAGATTAATGGATATGTGATAGCTAAGTTACAGGATTTGTGAAAAAGAGATTAGATTTTTGCTTTGCTGTAAAGGAAAATAATGAGTGGAAGCTGTAAATGGGGGAAATTTGGACTTGATGTCGGGAATAACTTCAAAGAACCATCCTGATGCATCATAGGCTTCTTCAGGACATAGAGGGTTTCCCCTTATTGAAGTTTTTCAATCACATGCTAGATAACCACTTATTTCAAGTATTGAGGATGGAGATTCTTTGTCTTTTGTAAGTTTGGAATTCTGTTGTACTAAGTCTATATGTTTTGTTGTTTGTTTGTTTTAGATGGAATTTGAATTGGGAATTGAAAGAGGAATAAAACTTGACTAGCTTGAGAAGAATAAATACTACCTTAAACAAAAGTCCCAAGGTGAGAATACACAAGATATATTTTAGGGAATAGCAGATAGAGAGAAGAGAGTCCTTCTTACCAGGGAAAAGGAAAAGATAAATGTCAGTATAAGAAATGGAGAAGAATGTACAATACATCACAGTATCAGATGTTCAGTTTCAGTTTTGAGTTTTTCTTAATATGATAAATGGACACCAATCTTATTGTTGTTGATGTTATTCATCCCAATTCAATGGAATTCCTCCTTTGGCTGAGGACTTGAGCTAATTCACTAGGCATATTTTTTTGCAAATAATCTAGCAAAACTTAATATTTTAGTCCATACACATAGGTATGTATATTTATATATGTATGTGTATAGGGGTGTGTGTGTGTATTTGTTATAGCTCATTGATTTCTGAATATATCCTTTCCCTAAACACTGCATCATCTTATCTACCTAATATTTTCTAAAAAGCTTTTTAACTAAATATATATGACAACCATGTCTGATAGTATATGCAACATTCTATATCTGCAATCCTTTATATCTGTGTAACAACAATTAATTTAGCAGGTACTTGGTCCTTAGTAACTAAAAGCTAAGTATTTTTGTAAAAGAGGCAGAGGGTGTGAACTCTGTCTCCTGTGTGAAAGAAGCACAAGATATGAACTCTGTCTCCTGTGTGAACAGAGGGCATGAACTCTATCTCCTGTTCCTGACGTGGCAGGAGGGGGTTGGCTGAGACAGGAGGCAAGTGTATGTATATAAGAAGAATTCCAGAGACAGAGAATCAGAATCAGGAATGTTTCTCCTGGTGGCTCCTGGGAGGAGAAATCTAGGAGACTGAAGCCAGCTGAGAGAGAGACAGAGAGACAGAGAGAGAGAGGGAGACAGAGAGGAAGGAAGAGAGAGAGAGAGAGAGACAGAGAGAGAGACAGAGAGACAGAGAGAGAGAGAGAGAGAGAGAGAGAGAGAGAGAGAAAGAGAGACAGAGACAGAGACAGAGAGTTTCTCTCCCGGCATCTGGAAGCTGACCGAGAACTGAGTTGGAATTTTTTCAAGACCAGAATCTGGTGAAGGCTTAATGTGCTGCCACCTAGAAGTCTGAGATTCCTCCTGAGTCTTAGGGCCAGCTGAACTGCTGGAGGACTGAAGAAGCATGACCAGGATAAGCCTTTGTTTGTGGCTTGGTGGATCCTTGAGTTCCCAGTGGTGAAGGGTTTGAGATGTGCTAGACCCTATGAACTTCAGTGTGTAACAAGAACTGCCCAGAGGACTGGATGATAACCTGAGAGCTGTCTGCCTCTGAATCCAGGTGACTGTTTGGTGGATTCAGATAGGAGCTGGGACCATGGAAGGGAATCCAGGAAATCTAAGAGACCACCCTGAGTCAAGATGAAGAAAAGGCCTCCCCTTGGATATGGAGACGTATGGTGAAATTGAAGTTTGCTAGACACTGTGGAGAGTTTGTGTAATTTTCTAATGATTATATTTAGTAATTAATGATACTCAGTAATTGTGAATCTAGATAAGTGACTGATTAATTTAATGTATTATTTCCCCATGAGTGGAAGATTGATTATTGTATTATGAAATGACTGAATGATTAAGTAAGGAGAGTTCCCCCCACCTTAGGGAAACCAGATGATTTTTCATTTGTTCTTTGTTCTAAATATTGTGGCCACTATAGTGAAAACTATGTGGCCATTCTAATGTTAAGCTGTTTTGAACACTATATTGTGATTTTCTGTGATAAGATGTGGTGTTGTGAATATTATACTGTACCTTGATTTTCTGAGAATGTTTGCCTTGATTTGTAATGGAATAAATGGAGTGTTCACTATATTATGTAATCTGAACCTTAAAAGCTATTCACAGTAGCATTCTTTTGGGAAGCTTCTTATGCATGGCAATACAATCTGCAATGAAGAGAAGGAGACATATTTCTCACCTTTTACCCAAGACCAAGTTTGGTCATTATTGTATCATGTAGAGTTCTCAAATTAAACATTTCCAGAAATTAATTCATTGTTTTTCAGCCAATTGTTTCCTCTTTCTAACTTTCTGATTCCTTACAATTTGCATTGTTGTAGTAATTGTCTGTGTGTTTTTCCAGGTTCTTCTACTTAACTTTGCATCAGTTTATATGTTTTCCTACTTTTTTTCCTGAATCTTCCTATTTGTCATTCATCCTGTGCAGTTAGTATTTCATTTACCTCATAAACATCATTATGATTGGCTTTATACTAGAAAAAACTTTCAATATCTATAGGAAAATAAGTGATAAGCCAGAGAAAACTCAACTTTATTTTTATTATTTTTCCTATTTGCTTTTCAAAGTGTACATTGTAATAGTTTTAATCTCATGTTATAAATGTGGCTGAAAGTTGTTTATTATTGTCATATTTCTAATTCATATTGCCTGCTTTAAAAATATTCTAATATATACTTCCCCCTCTCTTACCCAGCAAGCCATATCTTCTAGCCAAAGCAATTGGTTTTTTGTATGTCATATCATATCATATCATATCGTATCATATCATATCATATCACATCATATCAATATAATATCATATCATTTTAACATATCTATCTATCTATCTATCTATCTATCAATCTATGACTAAGTCTCCTTATCTCATTCCAGAGGGACATGAAGGAGTTATTGATACATCTAATTCAACCATGATTGACTTAGAATATGTGACCTGCTCCATTTTTGAATTGTGTAGGTGGACCCCTCTTTAGAGAACCTGCCTCCAATCCTCCATTCCTGGAGACATGTCATATCAATGGCGTACTTTTTGTCAATGCCTCAGTAGCTGGGATTACATGTTTCTGTCAACAAGAAAGATATTGTTTTAATGGAAGATAAAGAAAGAAGCAGTTCATTCAGCAAGATCAACAACATATCAGATATGTTTGATAGAATATGCAGTATTCTCTACGTGTTGTTTTCCATGTCTACCAAGAACTGAGAGTAGTCCAATTCTTCAAATTCTCATGCTTTGACTTTATACAGGAATCATTTTTCTTTTGTGTGTTTTCTTTTTTTCAGAATGGGATCATTCTCACTAAATATACTGTCGCAAGTACCTTACCAACATGCAAACATTAGGACACAAAATTATCACATATGGAGGTTCACAATGCATTGTTGGAAAAAGTAAATTATCATTAAGTCAATTATCCTCTAATTTTTTTCCACTGAACTCTGAATTAAAGACAATGTTGAGGGTAGAAAAGATAGAACCTTACTTTCACTTAGATAATAAGAAAGTTTGTTCAAAAATAAAAGATCCTTCCACCAAAAACAAATGAATCTAAAGTACATTCTTAAGCAACAGTAATCTATATTAGACCAGACCCATGTGTTCAATGTTTGTGTAATTTGGGCATTCCTGAATTCAGCAGACACTTTTAGGCTTATAAAAAATTCTAGATCTGTTCTCTCCACATAATCTGTGAAACTAAGAAAGGCATTGGTTCCAAATTAATGATTCACTTGATCACTGAAATTTCTTCTTGGTAGCATGAAATTATTTCAATTTCATTATTTCATTTTAATAATGCCCATATTTTCTGTGTGTGAATATTCCCATTCTAGCTCATATACTACTCAGAGATATTTTTTCTTATCATTAGGCATCACATTTATAGATTTTTTGTAAAATTATGCATCTGGGGCAACAGTAGATCATACCAGAAACACTACCCTCTTTACTATTTCTCACTCATGATACTCCATTTCCAAGTTCTGAACACTTTCACTGGGTATCTCCAATGCCAGGAACTCTCTCCCTTCTCATCTTTCCCCCCTAACTTCATTGGTTTTCTTCCAGTTTCAGCTAAAGTTCCAAATATGAGAAACTTTTCCTGGTCTAGTTTAATACTAGTGCTTTACCTTTGTTAAGTATATATAATAAATTGTGTGTATGTGTGTGTGTGTGTAATTGTGTTTGTAATTTGTTGTCTTCCCTATTAAATTCTGAATTCCTTGAGTTCTTGGATTATTTTTCTACTTTCTTTTATATTCACAATGCTTAGTGCAGTGCTTGGAACACAGTAGGGATTTAGAAAATGCTAATTGCATGCCTGACTGATTTAATTCATCCTGGGGCCTCTCTGTTTAGGGACTTGTAAGTCCTACCATTGATAATAACTCTCTCTCTCTTTCTCTCTCGCTATGACTAAGAGAATTTCTTTTACTCTCATAAATGTTGCACTCTAGTAATATATAGAGAAAATACTGGAATACATGAAAAAATGCATAGTGGGAGAGGTGGAGCCAAGATGGTGGAGAAAAGGCAGGAAGTCGCCCGAGTTCTCCCCAATTTTCCTGAAAACAACTTAAAATTAAGTCCCAAAATGAATTCTAGAGCAAAAGAATGAGGTGAAAAAATTTTCCAGTTCAAGATCATTTAAAAGGACTTCAGGAAAAATCTGTGTAAAAGCAAAATACAGCACAGTGGAGGCAGAATCCAGGCAAGCCAGTAGCAGGCCCCTAACCTCAGCACAGATGAACAACTGAGGTCAGATGATTTGGCTGAACAGGGCAGCAGTACAGTGGATCAGTTTTGAGCTCTCAAGCCCTGGTGCAGCAGGCCAGTGATCAGACCTAGGAGACATGGAGCAGGTGCAACTGGGCCAGGTGACCCCAGCATAGCAAGAGAACCATCAACTCATAAGACCCCAGCTTAACAGATGATCTAACAGATTCAGAGGCCCTAGCACAATAAAGCAGTGATACAAGTATCAAAAATGAAAAGAGTGTATTCACCAACACTGAGGAGGAAATTTAAACATTAATTAGTAACTAGTTTGTACAATTGCATGCCAATAAATTTGATGAACTAAGTGAAATGGATAAATATTTCCAGAAATATAAATTTCCCAGATTAACAGAAGAGTAATAGAATACTTAAATAACCCTATCTTAGAAAAAGAAATTGAACAATCCATCAATGATTTCTTTAAGAAAAAAATCCCCAGGATGAGAGGGATTTACAAATAAATTCTACCAAACATTTAAAGAATGATTAATTCAATATTATATAAACTGTTTGAGAAAATAGGCAAAGAAAAAGTCCTACCAAATTCCTTTTATGATACAATAATTGTGCTGATAGCTAAAGCAGGAATAGTGAAACTATATCTCCATGTATGATTTATATCGGGAGTTCAGGGTTGTTTCATAAATAGGAAAACTATCAGAATAATTGACCATATCAATAACAAAATCAATAGAAATCATATGATGATCTCAATAGATTCAGAAAAAGGATTTTTACAAAATATAGCAACCATGCCTATTAAAAACATTAGAGGGCATAGGAATAAAGTGAGAGTCCTTTAAAATGTTAAGTAGCATCTATCTAAGACCATTAGCAAGCATCCTCTGTAAGGGAGATAAAAAAGAAGGCTTTCCCAAAAAATCAGGGATGAAACAGGGATATCATCACTATTATTCAATATTGTTCTAGAAATGCTAACATTAGCAATAGGAGAAGAAAAAGAAATTGAAAGAATTAGAATATAGAAAAAAGAAACAAAACTATCACTCTTTGTGGATGATATATGATGGTATACTTAGAGAATCCTAGAGAATCAACTAAAAAAATAGTTGAAATAATTAACTACTTAAGCAAAGTTGCAGGATATTAAAAAATCCACATAAATCATCCAAATTACTGTAATTACCAATAAAGCCCAGTAGTAAAAGATAGAAAAAAAATTTAAAATAACTATAAACAATAAAAAATACCCGGAAGTCTACCTGCCAAGAGAAACCCAGGAAGTTTATGAACATAATTATAAAACTTTTTTTTTTCACAAAAATACAGTCAGATCTAAATAACTGGGAAAAAAATGGATTCTTCGTGTATAGACCAAGTCATTAAAATAAAAATGACAGTGCTACCTAAATTAATTTACTTGTTCAGTGCCATACCAATCAAACTATCAAAATTATTTTTAGAGCTAGTCATTCCCCAATTGATAAATGGTCTATGGATATGAACAGGAAATTTTCAGACAAAGTAATTAAAGCTACCTAGTCATATTAAGAAATGCTCTAAGTCATCATTGATTAGATGTAGGCAAATTAAAACAACTCTGAAGTACCACTTCACACCAATTAGATTGGCTAATATGACAGAAACAGAAAATTATAAATATTGGAAATAGTGTGAGAAAAAATAGGATATTAATGCATTGTTGGTGGAGTTGTGAAGTGATCCAACCATTCTAGAAAGTAATTTGGAACTATGTAGAGGGCCAGTACTGAGCCGGTCCAGTCATGGATAGAGTCTGGGTCAGGATTTCCCTAGACCTCACTCCCTGTGAGGGCTAAATTATTGCTCAGGGTGTTGGCTCATCATCCTTCCACGATTAGCAAGGGAACAGGGCATGATAACTGAGAAGTGATTGCATGTGCACACAATGGAATAAAGTACAAGGAAGAAGAATATAGGATGTAACCTCTCTTGCTGTAGTTCTTACCCTCAGATGAATAAAAGGACTGCCTAGACAGCTTCTGTTTGGCTCCTGTCTCATCATTCCACACTTTCCCACTCGTGTAGTGTTTCCTTGGTGCAGGCATCAGAACTATCGCCAAAGAGTATTAAAATTGTACATACCCTTTGATATGGTAATAAGGTCTATATCCCAAAGAAATTAAAAAGAAAGAAAAGGATGCATATGTATAATAATGTTTGTAGAAGTTCTTTTTTGTGGTGGCAAACATTTAGAAATTCAGGAGACACCAATCAATTGGGGAATAGATAAATGAGTTGTGGTACGTAAATGTAATGAAATACTATTATGCTATAACAACAAGCACAGCGTGGCTAGGTGGTACAGTAAATAGAGCACTGGCCCTAGAATCAGGAGGACCTGGGTTAAAATCTGGCCTTATTAACACTTACTAGCCATGTGACCTTGGGCAAGTCACTTAACCCCAATTGCCCTGCCTCCCCCCCTCTACAACAGCAAAAAATAAAAATAAAAAAAAAAACAGTAAAAAAACAGTTAACAAGCAGGCAGATTGCAGAAAAACCTGGAAAGGCTTACATGACTTGCACAAACTGTTGCAAAGTGACATGAACAGAACCAGGAAAACATTGTACACAGAAATTGCAATATTATGTGAT
>CM053584.1:340984391-341021297 GCA_028627135.1 Pseudochirops cupreus | reverse complement strand
ATCCTCTCTTACTCTTGCCCAGGTCATCTCAAAAATTCATTGCAGGATTTATGCCCACTTAGCAGAATCCCTTCCTCACTTTCTCCCAACATTATGAGGATAACAACTAAACACATAAGTTTTCTGATAGATACCCTTTGCTATTGTGATGTGGCCTGATCACTTTTTAAAATTATACAGTCTTTGATAATTTACATTTTTCTTCTCTTTCATCTTAGGTCCTTATTTCTCATACATCACAGCCTATGTAGCTCTGCACTATTCCTTGAGTAATACCATTTTTTATTCTTTGGTGACTGTGGTGTTCTATGACTCAACTCTCCAATTTTGTCTGTTTTTAAAAAAGATATAGTTTTCCTTTTGGAATTAATTTGGCCTAATTAAAGGATTTTTCTGTTTCCTGTAGATGATCTCCAGTTTAATTCTGATATCAATATCTTCACTTCTGTTATCTATCTAAGATCAATTCATATAGTCAATAATCAATAGAAGTTTTTAAAGCATCCACTATGTTTTAAGAAATTTACATAGTGCCAGACACTGTGATAAATGATGAGGATATAAATATAAAAATAAAGAAAATCCCTGCTTTGAAGGAGCATACAATTTTATAGTGGAAGACAATGCATAAAAGAAGACTGAAAATCAGGGTGTGACAATATGCAACACTAGGCATAGAGAAATTAATCAAGTGCAAAATTAATGCAATCAAAGAAGTCAAAAAATTCAAAACCAGTGAACTTGATGGGAAACAAGGAGATATCTCTGATCTTCCCTCCTTATTGAGAGGTTGAGTTCATGTCTACACCTTCCAATCAGTGGGGCAGAGGATATAAATTAGGTGAGAGTACAAAGGTCTACTGGTTCTTGCAAGGAAAATGAAAATTCACAATTATAAGTTTCCTGGGGCATTGTGAAGCCAAAGCCAAAAATCATTGCAACCAGATGGAGAATAAGACTGTGTCTTATGTGTCTCTGTGTCTCTTTTCATCTATGTATCTATAAAACTATCTATATGTGGTGGGTATAAGTTAATGAACAGGGAGTCTTGGATGACACATCCCCACATGGAAAAGCCTTGGGAGCCTTCTTTTGGGAGACTTGTGATGATATGTCTTGGAAATGAGAGAGAGAGAAAGAGAGAGAGGCAGAGACAGAGAGACAGAGAAAATTTGTAACCACTTCCAGTTAATTATATGACTAGGAAAGGCCTTTTTGATTGGCTATATATCCAGAACTGCGAGGTGATTTAATAAGTCACAAGTAACTAGAATATTTTCCACAAAGAGTATTTATTCTTTAACTCCCCTCTCATACTTTTACTCCCTCCATAACAACATCTATTAAGAGACAGCTCTGTAAGGGTAGAGGCTTTGAATCATTTTTTCTCTAACTCTAAATGAACCAATACCTTGGTTCTTGCTCTGTATTTAGTCTTTCCTATATTAGGTAAAGGGAATAGAATGCAACACTGAATTTTGAAAGTTCAACAAAGTAAGACTTCATGATTTGGGGTATTGTCTCTTTCAAACTAAGCTCCCAGTGGTTGTGCTTCTCCTACTTCTGAATGGTAGCCCTATTTGACTATCATCACCAAAGGATCCTAATTTTGAATGTATAGCAAGAACAAAAAGACAAACATTTGCCTCCCCACAAACCCCAGAAAAAATACCATCTCAATCACTGGGGAGAATATGGTCATTCTTGGTGCACTTTCTTTATAATGTTGGGCCCATCAAACTAATACTGACATGTGAAATGACTCATAGATATAAGTCTTTCAACTGCCATTGAGTTAGGGCCCAAAAGTAATTGCATAACCTAAGTCTTTGTTACTTGGTGCCTCCATGCTTTCAAAAATATAAAACTTATAATGCTGAGACCCAGGGATGCTGATATACTAGAACACTGGGGAAGTCAAAAGATCAGAAACTCTGATCCCTTCACCTAAAACAGAAAAGAAGAAATGCTAAGGGCAAGAACTGGGACCTAATTATCTGTTTGGGTCAAATGTTGTCATTTAAAATTTGGAGATTCGAGTGCTATCCTCATTTCATTATGTATATTTGTTACAAGGTTTGTGTATTTCTTTTCTATTTCTTTCAATGGGGTGGAATGTAAGAGGAAAATAAAATAGATTTCTTTTCATTTAAAAAATAAAAATAGGTGTGAAGAGTGCTATCAAAATGGGATGTTACATGTACTTTGTGATTCATTCTGATGTTCATTTTACTTTTTTAACAAGAGAGCCCCATCGTGGAGTAGGGGTAATCTGAAAATGTTTGTAATGTAAAAACAAAACACATTAATAACACTTTTTTTTATTAAAGATGTTGATCAATTAGTTACAGAGGTTTCTGTTAGAAATATAATGTTATCCTCAAAGCCATGCAATTATACCTATTAACTTCATATTTTATTTAAAAAAATCACAGCAGAAACTGTTTTAATCATCAGAATGATCTTTCTTTTGTGCTTCTTTAAAAGAATCCCCATGCTTTAACTGGTGCATTAGAGAGCTTGCCTGACATAATTTTCAACTAATTCATGCTTTGCTCATTCTTTTTAAGATATCAACTCTGATAAAGGAGCAAATGTAGGTCATTTGCTCACAGGATGATGAATTTAATCACATGTGATGTTCTGCAAAGTGTCAATTTCATTATCACTGTATTCCTAAAGTAAGCATAACACATTTGCCAACTTACACAAAATCCTCTATTCTATGGGTTGTTAAGCCCGTCATTTCTTTCATAAACTATGAAAGTCAAGCAATCTGTCACTCTGCCAAATGAATGATTTCTTACCAATCACATCACATTTTACAATCTAGCTCCTGGAGGTGAAGAGGGATACTTCTTAAGCAATCTACAGATATTAATTAAGTTTCAGTGCAGTTTAAGATCAAGAGGAGGAAGGAAAAGGACCACTCTATTATTTTGACATTTGCTCAGTAGATATTTTTTTAAAATAAGATTGATAAACAATTCTCCATAGGTCTTTGTGTGAGCCACCCAACTGCTTGTTTGTAATCCTGGTGAACAGGAAAAGTACTTCATCCAGTTGATTAGTGAAAAAATATAAATTTTTCTTATGTCAAAATAATTTAATGCAATTAATGTCCTTGTAGTGGTGAATTTCTTGCCAGCAGGATACCAAGTAACAGAAGTGAAAAAAGCAATTAAGACAACCTAATAATCTAATAATCAGATAAGAAGACTATATTTTCATAACTTTGTAGAGACCATTTTATTTAGACATTTTTGATTCCATTACCATACCTATTTTTCAATAAGAACAACAAAATTCCTTTAACATTTTCAAATTGGAGGACAGAGCCACAATGGCAGAGAAAAAGCTAGGAATCACCTGAGCTCTTCTCCAAACCTCAAAACAAAATCTAGAGCAGCAGAAAACAAAAAAGGACAGGGTGAAACAATTTTCCAGCACAAGAAAATTTAAAAGCTTGTCAAGAAAGGTCTGTTGCACTGGGGCGAGAATGGAATGCAATCCAGTGCACACACTAGCAAAACATCAGTAGGCCTTGGGGGATACTGAATCAATGACTGCAATGGCAGTTGCCAGATCTCTTAGGCCACAGATGGTAAGATTGGTAGACAACTGGTTACAAGGAGATTGCAAGAGTCCCTTTAATAGGGACCAGGTGCAGGACTCTGTGCATTACCAATAGTTGGATCTGGGTCACAATCTTGGGTCTCAGTCCAAGGGTAAGGAAGAACATTAGCACACCAGAGTATGTGGTAACAGGGGAATGGGAACTCTGATCACAGTTTCAGCAAATAAAGAAGTGCTTGTGATTGCTCACAGACCAGAGCACAGGCCAGGAGAATACAAAACACACTTCATACCACCTTAGAAGAACCAAAACCTTTCAGCTCCCCAGAATTATCTGTGAATATAGGCAGATTGGTGGAAGCTGTAGTCAGAAGCAAAACACTGTTGAGGAGGGACAGGGTGAAAGGAGAAAGATGGTAGGATAAATGTGGAAAATAGGATGAAGAGAGATACATAGTTGGCAATCATTAACATAAAAAAAATTACAGCAAATTTCTCTGATAAAGATCTCATTTCTTAAATATGTTGAGAACTGAGTCAAATTTATATAAATGGGCTATTCACCAATTGATAAATGGTCAAAAGATATGAACAGGCAGTTTTCACACAGCAAAGTTATCAGTAGTCATATGAAAAATGCTCTTAATCACTATTGATTAGAGAAATGGTCATTAAAACAACTCTCAGCTACCAACCCTCACCTATCAGATTGTCTAATATGACAGAAAGAAAAATGACACATGTTGGAGTGGATGTGAGAAAATTGAGATGCAATTATACTGTTGGTGAAGTTGTATACTGATTTGACCATTTTGTGGAATAATTTAGAACTCTGCCCAAGGAAATATAAAAGCATGTGCAGCCTTTGACCAAGCAAAATCACTACTAGGTCTGTATCCCAAAGAGATAAAAAAATAAAAAGGAAAAGGAAATACGCACACACACACACACACACACACACACACACACACACACAAACATATTCTTAACAGCTCTTTTAGTGACGGCAAAGAATTAAAAATTAAGCTGATATCCACCAATTGGGGAACGGCTGAACAAGTTGTTGTATATGATTAAGATACTATCATGCTATATGAAATGATGAGCAAAATGCTCTCAGAAAAACAGGGAAAGACATACATGAACTTAAGGCAAGCAAAATGAGCTAAACCAGGAGAACATTATAGATAGTAACAGTAATATTTCATGATGATCAATTGTAAATGACAGCTCTTCTCAGCAGTACAATGATCCAAGACAATTCTGAAAAAAAAAAGTATGACAAAAAATGGTATTTATCTCCAGAGAAAAGAACTGAAGGGTCTAAATGCCTATCAAGTCATATTTTTCCTTTACTTTCTCAATTTCTCTTCTTATTTGCCTGTTTTATTTTATAACAGGAGTAACATAGAAAGATGTTTTGCATGACTGCACAGTATAACATATCAAATTGCTTGCCTTCTCAGTGGGAGTGAGGGGAGGGTGAGAATTTGGAATTCTATTAAAATATTTTTAAAATTGTTTTTACATGTAATTGAGAATAATAAAATATTAAATAAAACAAATAAAATGTTAAATTTAGGTCATGGATAATTAGGGAGATCTAGGGGATATTTTTGAAATTACACTGGTTGATGTGAAAAATCAGTGAGCAGAAAATTTTAGGAAAATCATATGACTCAGAAGAAAGATTCAATATTGAATAAGAAAGAGAGAGAACAAGTTCTGTGTGTTTTTGTTTACCTCATCTATTTTGCTAATCGAATTCCTTATTATTTTTTTACCAATACCCAATTCCATTGAGAATTATTGCAGTAGTTTGAGATATGTCACAGCTATCCTCCCTTCATTCATATTTCTTTACACCATTTTGGTTGAGACTCAACCTTTTTTGTCTTCATATTATTTTAATATAATTTTTCCTACTTATCTTTTGGTAGTTTGGTTGTGGTGCTATTGAATAAGTAAATCAATATAGGTAAAATTATTTTTATGTTCCATTGACAGATCCTAACAATGAACAATTATTTTTTTTCCAATTGTCTACTCCCATTCAATAATTATTGGAGGTCTAGCATATCTATATTTTTTCAGACTCTAGTCAGGTATATCCTTTTTAGTTATATTTTGCTTAGACTTACCTAGGGTTGAAAGAGTGACATTAAGGATCCCCACTATTATAGTTTTATTGACTATATTTCTTATTTTATTTAGTTTATCTGTAAGTATTTCAATGTTTTATGGCTATACCTGTTTAGATGAAAGGCATGTTCTTGCACCCATTCCTTTCACATTTGTTATACTTCCACTTGCCTTTCCAGAACGTGTGAGAATAAATTCTTCCATTCTTCTGCCCACTTTCACTCAGTGTATTTCCCAACACCTCCTTTTCCTATTCCTTGTAACATGATCAAAGCATGACAAAATTATTTGTAGCACTTCTGTCTCATTTGACCATCTCTATAATTCGTTATGACATTAGCATTTTGAAAGAAATCTTTTATCACTTCCTCCCTCCTCCCTTAGACTGTAAACAATCCATCCTTATGCAATTGATTGTGATTGCTTGCTTGTATTACTTTTTGCTTTTCTCTTTCTTATATCTAGTAGCTCTGAATTTTGGCAATGACTTTCCTTGTTTTTCTTGTTTTTAGTTGAACCTTTACTTCAGGAGGTAATCCTTGAATTATCTACTTTTTCACATTTAAAAAAAATCAAATATGTTTGGGCAAATCTTTTATAATAATTTCTTGAAATACACCATCTGGTTTGTTTATTTGGTCATTGATTTATGATAATAAATATATTCACTTCCAATGATATTGTTCTCTCCAACTTAGCCACAAATAGGAATTGAAATACTCATAATCTTGTCATAACCTAAAAGAACTGCATTTCTATGTTCAATGATTTTGAAATTCCTGCATTTATTTATATTTTATAATTACTACTTTGCCAATGTCTTATGACTCCAAACATATCATTTATTTCTCACTGTGATCTCCAATACCTCTAACCTTCAGCTCTTTCCAGTGCCATAAACCCTGCTCTGGGTACATTATCTTCCCTTCCCCATCTTGTCTTTTGTCAAAACAGTTCAACTCTACACTTTTCTCCAGATTTAAATGGGTTTCTCCCTTGCACTATCAGTGATTATGCCTGACCAAACCCCAGCACAGTTTTAGTATTATCATATGCATTCTTCACTTCAATTAAAAACTGCTGAATGTAACTGGAGAAAGTTATCAAACCATGTTAATTGTGTCCACCACAAGTTTGTTGCATAATTTTAACCTGCCCTCATTTCAGCAAGGTAATCATTTTATATTTCCCTACCTAAATCTTTCTTTAACTCACCACAGCATCTATGTTAATCATTTTCATCCCTGCTCAAGCCTCCTTAGTACCTTTCACTTCCACATAAAATGCAACCAATCATCAGCTCAGGGAACTATAACTCACCAGAAAATATGACATTTATAAGTTTATAAGTCACCAAGTCTGAAGGTTTCCAACTCCACATGGGTGAACAATGACAATATATCCTGAGGTCACCAGAAATCTTTGAGTCACCAGTGAGGCATCTTGAGTCTGTGCTTCCTATGTCAACTAATTTTGGGGGATAGGTTCCTTGGATTTTCAGAAAATGATTTAACACAATCAACATAGTAAGAGAGAGGTGAAAACTGACTTTTTGTGACTTGATAATTCCAGCTGTCAAATGAAACACAGTCAATTGTGCAAGGGACTGAAAATTTGTAAACCTGTTGGGAAAATATAAAGGGACTTTAAAAATTGACTTCGGATCTTGGGATTTGTAGTTCAGAGAGACAAGAATCACCTCCTACTCGTGGGAACAATTGGAATTTCATGTTCTTTGAGCCATAAGGCAGACTTGAATTATTCCTAAGAGGTTTTAAATGGATTTGCACAATCTGGAAGAAAACACTTTGAGAAGAAAGAGCAAAGGCTACCTGAGTTGAGCAGCCACAACAGCTGGGGAGACATTGTTTCTCTCAGCCCTGTCTAGGATTTAATGAATCTGTTTTGACATAATCACTGGCACAGGGGCAGAAGCTGACAAGAAAAATTGGAAGGACAGCTAAGCTGAGACAGAGAAGGGAGACAATGAACTCAGCCTTCCAGAACTCTACAGACATCTTGGAACGCACAAAGTTTGCAATGTTGTAGAAAGGTGAAGAATAAGATCTGAGAAAAGTGCATCAGATTTAGCAAAATTAAGATAGCTTTCTTAACATTTGAGAGAGAAATTTTGACTTATTGATCCAGATTGAAATGGTTTGAGATATAAGATAGAGAATTAAAACAATGAGTGTAGATGGCTTCTTCTAAAAGTTTGGCTGTGAAAGGAAAGAAAGATACAGAGTGATAACTTGTAAGTTTGGTCTCTAGAGTCTACAGAGAAGTGGAAACCAAAAGGCAACAGATACATAATTATGTACTGACACCAAAACAAATGACTACTATTAAGAGTTTATGGAAAATTTTGATTATGCTAAAGTCTAATTTTTTTACCAGCCATATGTGTTACCCATTTCCTCTGTAATCTACCTCACCACTGGTACATGAAATTTTAGGAAAATACTATTCTGCATGTGAGCAAAAAGAATCAGATTAATTGTATAGCCAATTTATTTTCCACATTATTGTGTATTTATTCAACAATATGATCTTTGTCAAATTTAGACAGATTCATAAAGGACATAGTGGGGAAGTGGTATGGTAGGGATTGGACAGAACTTCAGTGCCCAATAAGAAATTTTTTATTTTAGGCAAATATTAAAATTTAAATAGATAATTAGGAAAGAAAAGGAAAAATTATAAACTTAAATATAAAATAAGGAAAGAAAAATATGTCATGTGGACTGCAGAATATAGGAGAGGATTCAGAATATATAGCAATAATTCTTTACTTCAAGAAAGCCTATATATTAAATGCTTTGTGTTTAGTTGAAAGCTGTCCATTTTTGCTTCCTTGTCGGTTTTCTTTTGTTCTCTGCTATACACTTTTTACTTTGCTCTTTTTCTTCCTCTTTCCCCCCTACTTTCCACTCCTAGGCTACAAATGAATGTGGTTATATTTATATAAAGATATTGATATATACATACACATATACATAAAAACACATACCTTGCCTAAGAGATTCTATTCCTTATCTTTTTTTTATGTTTGCATGCATCTCTTTTTTCCTATCTCTCCTAAGGCCTTTATTTCTACTGCTACCTTGACCTCCTATATCTTAACCTAACCACTCCCTTCCTTATCCTCCCATTCTCTTAAATCTAAACACCCTTCTATATCCCCCTTGTAACCTATTTCTTCACTCTTCCCTCTAAAGATTCCTCATTTATCCTCTTCCCCCTCCCTATTCCCTTAGAGTTTTATTTCTTTTTAAATGTAGAAGACTTATATTCTTCTAGATATTTATGTATTTTTCCCTCTTAAACCAATTTCCAATGAAAGTTTCCAGAACTAATAGTCACCTTCTTCCATCTAATCCCTATGTGTTGGTTCTTTCTCTTGCATCTCATTTGTATAAGATAATTATTCTTTTAGCTGTTCTTGAATGGTTTTACTTGTAGAGCTACCACAGTCTTTCTTATAAGCTACCTAATTACTAGTAACAATCATAGATATAGGTTTTACATTTTCCATACATAAAAGGTAAACATTCTATCCTTATCAAGTACCTTGTAATTGGTCATTGTTATGTACCTCATATTTCTCTTCACTCTTGTATGTCAAATCTTCTATTGAGTTGAGGGGTTTTTTGTTTCTTTTTAAAGAAAGTCCTAAAAGTCTGACAGATGATCAAATGTCCTTCTTTTCATTCAGATTTATGATTAGCTTTTCTGGGTATAATATTTTTGGCCAGAAGTCCAGTTCTTTTGCTCTTTGATTTATACTTTTCCAAGACCTGTAGTCTTTTAGTATTGCCACTGCTAAGTCTTGTGTAATTCTAATTGTGGTATCAACATCTGTAAATTATTTTATTCTTGTAGCTCACGATATTTTGTTCTTGATCCTGGGGTTTTAGAATCTGACTATAATATTCCTGTGAGTTTTCCTCATCTCTTTCAGGTGGTAGTAGGTAGACTTTTTCTATTTCTATTTTCCTCTTCTTCTAAGTCTTCAGGACAATTTTCTTTAATTATTTCTTACATTATTGTATCAAGATTTTTTATCAGAGATTTCAGGTAGTCCAATTATTCTTATGTTTTCTCCTCTTGATCTGTTCTCTAGGACAGTTGTTTATCTTTTCTTTTTAAAAGTGTATTTATTGTTAGTTTTCAACATTGTCTTTCATAAATTTTAAATTTTCTCCCCTTCCTTCCCCTCCCTCCTCCTGAAGATGGCATGTAATCTGATAATCTGATAAATATACATTCCTGTTAAACATTCCTAGTTTCACATTAGCCATATTGTATAGAAGAATTATAATGAATAGGAGAAACCATAAGGAAAAAAAGAAGAAAAGAAAATAATCTGCTTTACTTTGCATTCAGGATGTGGATGGCATTTTTCCATCACGAGTCCTTCAGAATTGTTTTAGGTCCTTGCATTTCTGAGAAGGGCTAAGTTTGTCAAAATCAGTCTTCATATAGTATAAATGTTACTGCATACAGTGTCCTCCTGATTCTGCTCATTTCACTCATCATCAGTTCATATAAGTCTTTGCAAGTTTTTCTGAAGTCTGCCTGCTCATTATTTCTTATAGCACAATAGTATTCCATTACATTCACTTACCATGACTTGCTCAGTCATTCCCCAATTCATGGGTATCCCCTCAATTTCCAGTTCTTGGCCACCACAAAAAAAGCTGCTATAAATATTTTCATATATGTATGTCCTGTTCCCATTTATATAATCTCTTTAGGACAAAGCCCTAGAAGTGGTATTGCTGGGCCAAAGGGAATGCATTTTTATAGCCCTTTGGGCATAGTTCCAAAATGCTTTCCAAACTGGTTAGGTCAGTTCACAACACCATCAATAATGCATTAGTTTCCCTGTTTCCTCACATCTCCCACATTTAAAATTTTCCTGTTTTGTCATGTTAGTCAATCTGACAGGTATGGTGTGGTACCTAAGAGTTGTTTTGATTTGCATTTCTCTAATCAGTAGTGGTTTACAATATTTTTTCATATAACTACAGATATCTTTAATTTCTTCCTCTTAAAGCTGCCTGTTCATATCCTTTAACCACTTATCAATTGGGGAATGACTTGTATTCTTATAGAAATAGGGCCTTTATAAGAGACACTGGTTGTAAAAATTCTTTTCCAGTTTTCTGCTTCCCTCCTAATCTTGGTTGCATTATTTGTTTGCACAAAACTTTTAAATTTAATATAATCACAGTGATCCATTTTGCATTTTATAATGTTCTCTACCCCTTGTTTCATCATAAATTTTTCTATTCTCCATAAATCTTGACAGTTAAAATATTCCTTGCTCACCAAGATTGCTTATAGTATCAGCATTTATATCAGAATCATGAATCTGTTTTGACTTTATTCTGGTATAAGGTATAAGATGTTGGCCTATGCCCAGTTTCTCCCATGCTATTTTCCAGTTTTCCCAGCAGTTTTTGTCAAATAGTAAGTTCTTATCCCAGAAGCTGGAGTCTTTGGATTTTTCAAACAGTAGATTATTATAGTCATTGACTACTGTATCTTGTGTACCTAACCTATTCCATTGATCCACCACTCTATTTCTTAGCCAGTACCAAGTACTTTTGATGATTTCTGCTTTATAATATCAATTTAAGAACCAGTATAGCTAGATCACCTTGCCTAGCATTTCTTTCCATTAATTCCCTGGATATTCTGGACCTTTTGTTCTTCCAGATGAATTTTGTTATTTTTTTCTAGCTCTATAAAATAATTGTTGGTAGTTTGATTGGTATGACACTGAATAAGTAAATTAATTTAGGTAGAACTGTCATTTTTATTATATTACCTTAGTCCACCCACAAGCAACAGATGTTCTTCCAATTATTTAGATCTGACTTTATTTGTGTGAAAAGCATTTTATATTTGTGTTCACGTAGTTCCTGAGTTTCTTGTTTGTTTTAAAAATAATTGTGTTTTGCATTTTTATATATGAAAAAGAAAAAATAGAAACTTAAAGGCTGGGAAAAAATAAAATAACTTTCAATTTATTTATGCCCCTTACATTATTAATGATTAGAGAGAATGCATGTGTATTTGAATGTCTTTTAAATCACATTTTCATATGTGTGTGTGTGTGTGTGTGTGTGTGTGTGTGTCTGTATTCATCAAAACACCCACACTAAATTTTACCCAATTATGGGTTCGAGAGAACAATGATCTCTTAGAATTACTTTAAAAATGCATAAAACAACAATAACTCTTTGTAAGAAGTGATTGACACAATTTGACATAAACAAATGATATATGATCTTAAGATTATCATAGCTCTAGACTACATTCCAACTTCATCTACTGTGCCTCAACTCCCCATCCTGAAGCTTCACGTTGTCTCTTTAGAAGAATTTGATTCTGTATCCTTTCTTTTTATTAATCTGTTTATAGTTAATTGATTTGATCCTGTAACTTTGTCTCTGAACTTAGTGCAGAAATTCAGCTAAACTGTAATGCGTTAAGTTTAGAAATCCACTTTTCTTGCTAGTCACTGTTCTATTCTTGTCTCAAGGAAATCTGCTATCTTTTAGGGATGCACTTGGACACCAGGGAGTTTGGTCTAGTTTCTTTATACTACTGAGCTATCCTTCAAGGATGTCTTCTTTTCTATCCAAAGAAGTCTGGGCCACTGTCTTTAGCCTTGTTGGTGAATTCAAATGATGAACTTTTCTTAGTTACAGCGGGGAAGGAAAGGTCTCATGCTAAGCCCTCTCTCCCAACTTCCAGCTAATCATATTGTTATAATCTCACATGCTGAGAAATCAGGCATGTTTTCCTCACCTCCATGATGCTGTCCACTCTAAACCATTGTATTATTTCCTCATCTTACCTATTCTGTTCTTTTTTCTATGCATACTAAAAAGAAGCTACATCTTGGTATAGGAGTCTTTTGACTCACCAAAGCAGCCATTAGACCCACTTTATTTTCAGGTTTGGATTATGAAATCTTAATGACTATATCATAAATTTGTCTTTTTAGTGATTGCAACTTGCCTTAGTCATCTATTTTAAAGACTTAAAAAAGAAAGAATTCAAATTTACAAAAATTTAAAACTATTTTTTAATAAAGAATTGGAAGTCAGCATGTATTAAAGAATGGCTAAACAAATTACTGTATGGCTACATCAAAAGAAATGATGACTCTCATGGTTTCAGAGAAACTTAGGAACTTAGGAAGACTTGTAAGAATTGATGCAGATTGAAAGGAGCAGGACCATGATAATAACGCAAGGGAAAACATCTTTGAGTGATTTCGGAATTCTAATCATTCACTGATCAATGTGGTGATAAATCAATCAGTGACAAACATTTATTAAGCATATGTAAGACCCTGTGCTAGGGATGAAAATGCAAAGAGTGAAACAAACATTCTAACAGGGAATAAAATCACATATGTGTTTATATGTGTGCATTATATGTATGTGTATATATATGTATATATTATAGGTATATGTAGCATAAATATCAATTGAATGAATACAAAGTAGTTTAATTCAAATTAGTTTGGGAGGAAAAAAAGAGGATCAGTGGAGAGGAGCACAAAAGGTTGTGGCTTTCAGGAAAAGATAGATTTTGATTATCAAGTCTTTAGAAGACTGGTGATGAAGCTTAACACTCACCTCTTACTAGAGAGCTGATAGATATAGAATGAAACATCATTTTCAAACACGGTGAATAGAATGATCTAGTTTTGTGGGGTTTTTTTGTTTTGTTTTGGTGGAGAGCAGATATGGGACAGAGGATAGAGCAGAGGACTTGAAGTCAGTTAGATCTCAGTTCAAGTCCTGTCAGACATTTACTAATTGAGGGACTCAGGGCAAGTCTTTTAAATTCTCTTTGCCTCAGTTTCCCCATTTGTAAAATGGAAATAGAAATAATACCTACCTCCCAGGGTTATTGGGAAGATCAAATGAGTTAAACTATATAAAGTGTGTTGTAAACCATAACGTTATATAAATACTATTATTGTTGTCGTTATTTTAGTTCAATATGCTTATTTGCTATGTGGAGAAGCTCCTGTTTGGGAAGTGGAGGGTGAATTAGTGGATAGGAATTGAGATTTCTTTCCTAAATAAGAAATAAAAGAGAGGGGGCTAGGTGGTGCAGTGAATAGAGCACCAGCCCTGGAGTCAGGAGGACGTGAGTTCAAATCCGATCTCAGATACTTGACACACTTACTAGTCATATGACTTTGGGCAAGTCACTTAACCCCCACTGACTTCCAAAAAGCAAAAAAATAAAAAAATGAGAAATAAAAGAGCAACTTTAAACCATTTTCTTAAAATGCACAGAAAACAACAACAACAAATATATCTTCAGAAGGTGATGTAAACAATTTAACCAGTTAAATCGAAAGTATGTTTTCAAAAAACTCTTTACCATTACATCCTGGACCATCTCTAGTCATCCTGATGAATATCTGGCCACTGAATGGAAGTACCTCCAGAGGAGAAAGTAAGGCTGTTGACTTTGCACAGTCCTCCCTCACTCAACTCAAAGTCAACCACAAGTCATGTCATTATTTCCCTGATGTCATGGTCCTTTTTGAAAATATAGGGCAAACACAACCTATGAGCAGTTAAAGCTTTCTAAATGAGTTACCCAGCCAGTTGGGTAACTCAGCTTGCTCTCTCCTTTTCCCTCTCTAAAAGAAAGTAAATTTTGATGGTCAGAAACTGCCCAGTTAAGTTGGGATTTACTGGCTATATTCTTCCCTCCCTCCCTCCCTCTATCCCTCAGTTTTGCTGGGCAAGTGATTCATGTTTTAGTCCTAGCTCCTCTGACCTCGAGAATATCATTTTCTAAGTAATTTGATCCCTTAATGTAGAAGCTACTAGGTCTCGTGTTATCCTGATTGTGTTTCCACAATACTTGAATTGTTTCTTTCTGGCTGCTTGCATTATTTTCTCCTTGACCTGGGAACTCTGGAATTTGGCTATGATATTCCTAAGAGTTTTTCTTTTGAGATCTCTTTCAAGAGGTGATCAGTGGATTTTTTTTCAATTTTTCTTTTATCCTCTGGTTCTAGAATATGAGGGCAGTTTTTCTTGATAATTTCTTGAAAGATGATGTCTAGGCTCTTTTTTTTTTATCATGGCTTTCAAGTAGTCCAATAATTTTTAAATTCTCTCTCTCCTGGATATATTGTCTAGGTCAGTAGTTTTTCCAATGAGATATTTCACATTGTCTTTTTTTTCATTCTTTTTCTTCTATTTATAATTTTTTGATTTCTCATAAAGTCATAAGTTTCCATTTGCTCCATACTAATTTTGAAGGAATTGTTGTCTTCAGTGAGCTTCAGGGCCTCCTTTTCCATTTGACCAGTTCTGTTTTTTAAGACATGTTTCTCTTCTTTGACTTTTTGAACCTCTTTTGCCATTTTGGTTAGACTATTTTTAAGGTATCATTTTCTCCATTATTTTGAGGGGTCTCTTTTAGCTAGCTGTTGACTTGTTTTCCATGATTTTCTTTCATCAATCTTATTTCTCTTTCCAATTTTAATTCTACTTCTTTTACTCAATTTTCAAAATACTTTTTGAGCTCTTCCATGGCCTTTGACAAATTTATATTTTCTTAGAGGCTTTTGATTTAGGAGCTTTGACTTTGTTGTCTTCTGGTTGTATGTTTTGATTTTCTTTGTCACCAAAATATGATTCTATGGTCTGACTTTTTTTTATTCTGTTTGTTCATCTTCCCAGTCAAATACTTGACTTTCTAACTCCCTGTCAAGCCAGGACTCTGCTTCCACTGGGGGTGGGGGTGGATGTGGGTGTGGGTGTACTGTCTCAGGCTTCAGGGATTTTATATCAGCCTGTCCATCCCCCATTGGCTGTGGGCCCAGAGCTTCAGAAGCAGTCACTGCTCCTACTGCCACCACCTCTACCACTCAAGGATGGGGGCAGGACCAAATGTGTGTTTCTCTTTCACTCACTTCCCATTGAGTTTCCCCACTGACCTTCCATGCTATTGTTGTTGTTTGTGGGTAGAGAAATCTGGAAACCACCATAGCTGCCAGTGATTTGGTCCCCTGAGGCCTGCCCTATCTTTACCCAGTGCCATACTGGACTACGCCCCACTCCCAACCGGGTATGATATAACCTTCCTGTCAACATCCCAGGTTATCTTAGGCTAGATATGTGATTTACTCTGTCATTTTGTGGTCTCTGCAGCTCTAGAATTTCTTTAGAGTCATTTTTACAGGTATTTGGAGGGGTTTAGGAGAGATCTTAAGCAAGTCTCTGCTTTTACTCTGCTATCTTGACTTCACCCCCCCCAAAAAATGTCTACAACTTTCAGCTATATGTGTGTATTTGTGTAGTTATATGTGTGTGTATGGATGTTTATGTTCAATAATACATACCAACACTAAAAAAAGAGTTTAGAAATATCCAAGTCCTCCCCACCCTTAGCATGGTTCATTTTTTGCTAATATTTTATCCAAAAAATAGAAGTAGAGCTAGAAATATACATGCAAAGCAGGTATGATAAGAAAAAAGGGTATTCTTCTTCTCAGTCCTATTAAGCAGCTGATCTAGCACAGGAAGGTTTCTGTCAGAGAATAACCTTTAACCTCTGTTCTAGGAACCAAAGACCTTCCAAGGAAATGAGGAAAAAATATACTTATTCTCCAGTCTCCCTCTCTTTCCATGTCTCTCTCTGTTTCTGTCTGTCTCTCTCTGTATGTAATAAAGCCCCTTTATATTCAAATACATAGGCACAAACATACATCATCTGCACGACTGATTTAATTAATTCACTTTACAAATGTGGGCAAGCACCTGTGGCACATCTTACAGCTTTAAAAGATTTCCTGGGGGTACTGACAGGTTGAGTGACTCTTTGCCAGGATCTTGCAGCCAATATATTTCAGAGGCAGGATTGGCACCAAGGTTTTCACTGTGAGTCAGGCTCTTTATCCACTATTCCAGGCTGCCTCTCAGGGGAATATATTTCTCTAAGTTCTGTGGGAAATAACCCTATATACAACTTTCAAAGGCTTAGATAACTGTTACTATTTTAAACAGCCTTCTACATAAAGGAATACAAGGACAAAGTCTCAATACTCGGGAGAAGAAAATGCCTTTTAAAAATAAAAAAAAAGCCGTTTGAAAAGCTATACAATTTCTACAAAGAAACCTCCTACAGCCCTTTGAGAAGGCAAAAGGGACTTTTAAGTGCTACATTTTTACTCTTTTCAACTTGCGGCTATATTTTCTGTTTCACAGTTCAGTTCCCCACATGGAGGGCTTTATTTTTATAGGTATCGGGAATCTGCTCTTAGAATCCTAGCTAATCATTGGCATTATGAGTACCACCACTAAATGAGGACAGAAGAAGAAGAATATTAGGCCTCAGACAAATCTTGAAAGGCACAATCATTATATTAAAATGAATATGCCCCTAAATATGACCCACACAGGAAATTACAGGAAAATCATGACTTTGATATTATAAACAGAAAATATTCTTGTGTTATAAAACACACTCCCATTCAACTCATCATCAAAAATATTTTTGAAGTGTTTACCTCCCTATGGTGCCAGGACTGTTTGCTGTGCAAAAAGAAAGACATTCACACGCTCCTTTTCTTTTTGGAGCTAACGATCTAAAACTGAATGCACATCTCATCAAATATCTGAATTAATAACAGTAACATATGAGATAATTAGAAAGGTATATAATTGTAGATACAATACACAGACATGTAGATGTTGCTCATTTCCTTCCATTTCAAATAAAGGCATCATCATACATACAATATACAGTTGAGTTAGATCTATGAAGGTAAGGTTATATATTGATATTGAGAGTCAAGTGGCTCAGTCGGTTAGAGTTAAGGGAAATTTCTGTCCAAAAAATAGTATTAGAATAAATGTGAGAAGGGTGAAGACCACAAATAGGTAAGTGGAACTCTGCTTCTCTCCATGTGAATGGACTAGATTACCTACATACATGTCATGATTTTGAGAGCTCTTGGGAGGGCCCTTTCTCATTCTGAAAATTTCCTCTGTCTTTTGTTGTCTACTGTGTCAGATTTTGTCATTCAAATTATATTCCATCAACTTAAATCTTTGATCCCTGGCAACATTCAACAGGGTTACATTTTAAGTCTGTCCTTTATGTTTTAGTGTGAACTAACACTAAAGCTATTTCTTGGAGAAAATTTTATTAAGAGATTGACAGAAGAGATTAAGGGAAATCTAAGAGTCTGAGAAGGTGGAAAGGGTAGGTGCAGGACTGGAAGAAGGTCTGGTATTTTGGAATTAAATTATGTCTATTAATGATTTCCATAATTTAATAAATATTTACTTACACACAGTACTAAGGACTGTGCATACAAGTAAGAAAAAGATAAGTCCTGCTCTCAAGAAGCTTACAATCTAATAAGGGAAGGCAATGTTAAAAAAGGAGACAGGAAAGGGAGGAAATGCCAGAGTATATGTTTTGGGGGCATCTATTTCCATGGAGTTGATACAGGAAGAAAAGTATTGCAAAGTAGAGTGAGCTCAAAGTTTAATCTTTACCCCTTATAAAGGAAGAAACTGAGAGGAGTCTAGTATTCTACCCTCTAGGCCTCTAAATAAAGGGAAAAAGAGGCTGAAGATCTCCTGGTTTGAAATAGAAGCATAATGATGAGATTAAAAGAGTCAGCTAGGTGCCTTAGTGGAGAGAACACTGGGCTTGGCTGGGCCTCACAGCAACTTCTTGTTCAGTTTCGGTTTTTTTCCCTTTTAATTTACAATACTGGAGTAGTTCGTCATTTCTCTCGCCAGCTCATTTTACAGATGAGGAACTGAGGAAAACACAGTTAAGTAACTTTTCTGGACCAAACAGCTAGTAAGTATCTGAGGTCAGATTGAAACTTAGGAAAAGAAGTCTTCCTGACTCCAGCCCTGGTTTTCTATTCAATGTGCCACCTAACTGGATCTTAGGATCCAGGGGTCTCTCTCTCAGTAATTGCAGGCAAGATTCTTGCTAGAGTCCTCTTTAGTAGGCTGATCCTTCACCTGGAAGATGGTCAGCTACTTAAGAGCTAGTGTGGCTTCAGAAAGGGCCAAAGAATGGTCAATATGGTGTTTGCTGCCTGACAACTCCAGCAGAAATGCTTGGAGCAGAACAAAGGCCTGTACCCAACTTCTATAGATCTGACCAAGGACTTTGATACTGTCAATCATGAGTGTTTATGAAAAATTATGTCAAAATTTGGTTGCCTGAAGAAGTCCATCAGCACTGTACATCGCTTTCATGACAACATGCTTGCCTGGGTTCTAGATAATGGAAATGTTCTCATGCTTTTCCAGTCAACAATGGAGCAAAACAAGGCTATGTGCTTGCTCCCATGTTTTTGAGTATGATGTTTTCAGCCAAGTTATCAAATGCTTTTAATGGAGATGAACATAGCATCAAGGTCAACTAGTGATGGTAAATTCTACAAGCCAAGAGCAGAGTGCAGGGAGTGTTGGTGCATGCTTTTCTGTTTGCAAATGATTGAGCACTCAATGAAGCCTCTGAAGCTAAGATGCAGCTAAGAGTGGATCAATTCCCTGCTGCTTGTGCTAATTTTGACCTAACAATTAACACCAAGAAAACACAGGTGCTCCATCAGCTACCACCGTACCATCCATACATGGAACCAGTGGTTACATACAGCAAATGGAGAAGTTTTGAATGCTGTGGATAAATTCACTTATCTTGGTAGTATACTTTCCAGGAGTATACCCATTGATGTTGAGGTTGACACATGAATTGCCAGAGCTAGTTCAGTGTTTGGGAGGCTCCAAAGGAAAGTACGGGAGAGACAACATCACAAACTTCATGACCCACTGCCTAATTACAAAGTAACAAAAGGTGTGGGTCTTCATGAAAAACTAGACTCCCACCAATCAAACCCTTCCTGTTGGGTTCCACTTGAGGTCCGTTAAGGGGCAGGGAAAATCTTCAAATTCCCTTACCATTACAGTCCCCTTACTCCTTAGCCTTAAAACAATGGAGAAGAAAACGACATACTAGTCCACTATCCTTGCCAAGAAAACACATTGAACAGTATTGGAGTGGTATGGTCCATGGGGACAGTGCTGAACAATAATGAGATTAGAAGTGATGTGCCTATTCTGGGAGGGGAACCTTATTCTGTGGAGTTGAAATTATAATAGTAGATGCAATTTTGTTGCTTTGCCCAGAGGTGGTGATGATTCTTCTGTGACTTAACATGAAATAGAAATATAGATCATGAAGTTGTTTTAAAGTATATGGGGCAGCTAGGTGGTGTGAAGGACAGAGCACCAGGCCTCAGGTCAGGAAGACTTGAGTTCAAATTTGACCTGAGCTGTGTGACCATGGGCAAGTCACTTAACCCCATTTGCCCCAGTTTCCTCATCTGTTAAATGAGCTGTAGAAGGAAATGCAAAACACTCCAGTATCTCTGCTAAGAAAACCTCAAATGGGGTCACAAAGAGTCAGACATGATTTAATAACAAGACAATCATTTTATATGCTATTTTAAAATATTTAATCTTAAAACCTTAATTTATATACCAAAGCTTTTTAAACTTTTTGTTCTATAGAGAGTAGGTATATGAAATCATGATTTGACTTACAATCTGATATAAGATAATTAACAATCTCAAGTACTTTGGGTTAAGAAAATCATACTGACTTCAATTTAAAAACAGGATCAAAGATAGATACTTAAGTATTGTTAAAAACTAATTTAGAACTCTGGACAAAAATGTTATGCTTAATAAAGATATCATTAAAGACATAGTTAATGTTTAGAAGTCTTTTCTTTCATATTCTTTTTGTTTGGGGGGGAGGGAAGGGCAATTGGGGTTAAGTGACTTGCCCAAGGTCACATGGCTAGTGAGTGTTAAGTGTCTGAGGCTGGATTTGAACTGAGATCCTCCTGATTCCAGGGCTGGTGCTGTATTCACTGTGTCACCTAACCACCCCTTGTTTCATACTCTTAACCAAGAGTATGAATATATATTTATTCTACATGAATTCATTTGATGCTAATGTGCTCCAGGAATAATTATGAGAGAAATGAAAATGAAAATAAATTATAGTGGAAGGGGCATATAGAAGCCTCTCCAAATGAACCAATGCCCCCAAATGACTTAGTGAACCTTTTGCCTTTACTTGTAAGCATGTATTTGGGGTAATAGCTAAATTAAATTTCATTCTCTGATTAAAGTAAATCATTCAGAAGAGTTGATGAATATAGAATGATCAATGACTTTAAAAATCATTCTTAAAAATAATTTCATTTTAATTTGCCATTAGGCAGCTTATGTGCATATACCCCTGTATTTTTAAACAGACAAAAATATAACTACCAATTTCGTAACAAATTCCTTACTTTTCAAATTGACTGTTTTGTGCATGCCTAACTTTATTTCATTCAAGTCTGCATTGAAAAAAAATTATTGATATATTTTGTTTTATACCCCTGCCAAATATAAACTCCTGACCCTTCTATCCAGAGAATGTTTTCTTCTAACTATAATTTTGTAAGAAAGAGGAAAAAAGTCAGAACATCAAAATTAATCAGTGGATAAATCATTTCTGGTAGTACATGAAGCCTCCTTGATTGACAGGACAATCATCATCAAAGCTAGGGTATAAATGGCAGTGAGAAACATGTAGAAAATATATGTTTCAACTCACAACCCCTACTTATGACATGTCTATCAGTCCTGTTTCTCTTTGTAGAGCCCTCATGAAGCTCCCTTTACTATAGCATCTTAGCTTGGTAAGTAGGTTGTTCATCCACATGTTCAGGACCTGTGAATATTTTCTTTTAAAATTCACTATTGTACTAGTCAATACTTTTCTTTGGGGTAATGCGTTAACCCAAGGAAGTATCTTCTATGTATGCAGAAATTTTCCTCATTTTGAGTTTGGGGTGTGTGCATGTTTCATGGCTGTGTGTGTTTGTGTAATAAATATGATTTCAAATCTAAATATTAAGAAGTCTGAGGCCAGTTCTCCATTTTGTGTGTGGATGTACACATTGGAAGTTCTCTACATAAGTAAAATCATACGTTTAGTCAAATGTAGACTAAAAAAAACTTCTTTGTAATGTCATAGGTTTTCAGTCAAGTCAAAAGCAACTAGTCTCAGTTTCCTTTTGAATTCCCGTCTCCTACATAGTCTACTACTCTATAGCAAGCACTTGCTCACAATACAATAAACATCAATTTGTCTTTATTTAAAAAGAAACCTCCTTGGAGAATTACAGATGACAAGTAAGTAAGGTGCAAATAAAGCAGAAACTGAAAAAAGTAGTGATCCCAGTTTTCTGGTTAGTGAAGATACAGAGAAGAGTAAACAGAGAAAGGATAATTTTACCATATTCTACAGCACAGTGAATGAACAGCAACTTCCATGCTACTATAGACCCTAAAGAGAACCAGTGAACCAGATAAGGATCCAGCTGCTCATGATTATATTCAGTTCAGGGAAGCTATTCCTTCCAATGACTAATTGACTCCTGGTGAGGGCATTCACCTGCCCTTTTATTTTCTTCAACATAGAGAGAACTCCTAGTGTGTAAAGTCTGTCTGAGAATGCAGTTAACACTACTTCTTTAATTTACAGTCTTAGAGAGTTTCTAAAGCACTGAGAAGTCTTCCTGATTTGTAATTTCACTCTTCATTCTATACCATGATACCTGACAGGTAAATTTATGATACTGCCTTTTTTTTATTATATATATTTGCATCTTTCCAATAATAACAAATATCATTTAGAAAATTTAGTACATGGTACAATGTGTTCGAGAAGAAGAAAGACTAATCTGTGGTTACAAGATACAGAAATCTAAATAAAGGACATATTCATCTATTAGGACCACAGAACAATATTTGCAGAAACTTTGTGTATTTAGGAAGACACAAGTTTACATACAGCTCCAGAAAAAAATTCATGTAAACTTTCTCCTCACCACCTCCTCCCGCTTTGTAGAATTAGTAAAGATTTTCACTGTAATTTAGCATAAAATATCCTACTACTACTTTTACATCCCTAAGCACTGAAAGCACCATGTATATGTAAGTAATTCATTCAATATTTGCCCATTTTACTTCTAATGTATTATTTGTATTCTGCCCTACTCATCCTTAGTTACTTTGTGAAAGCCTTAAAGGAGGAGGAAATGAAGATAGAGTTCAAATACTCATTTTGGCTATGGAGATATGTCGCCTATAAACATAGTTGATGGATCACCAATCTGAATTACTATTTCCATTTACTATGCTAAGTGATTTATAAATATTATCTCATTTGATTACTTTTATTATCCAAATTATAGAGTTGAAGAACTGAAATAAATCAAAGTTAAGGGATTTGTTCAAGGTCACATAGTCAATAACTGAAGTCACATTTGAACTCACGTCTTCCTGACTCCAGGCTCGGCACTTTATCCATCTGGCCACCTAGATACCTCTATGTTTGCCAATCTTGAAATGACAAGATTGGTATCAGAACCAATGAGTCATCTATCCCAACCAATACCTGCATAAGAATCTACCTTGCAACATATCGAAATAATTCTGCTCTTTCCAGGCTTTGTATTAAGGGCTCTGCTGTGTAGTACTTCACTATTCATTCAGCCAGGAGATTCCTCTTTGTGATAGTTATGAGAGACAGGAAATATATGTTGAATATAATTCTAAACTTGAATTCTTATGACATCAGAGTTCTTTCAGTATCTCATATTGGGAAGTAAGGTATCTGATCTGAGAGCATGAAAATTTAGACCTAATAGTGAACACAGAGAGAGAGAGAGAGAGAAAGAGAGCTAAATGGTGAAGTGGATACAGTGCCAGGCCTCAAGAAGACTCATCTTCCTGAATTAAAATCTGGCCTCATACACCATCCATGTGAGCATAGACAAGTCACTTAATGCTACATGCCTCAGTTTCCTCATTTGTAAAATGAACTGGAGAAGGAAATGACAAACCATTCCAATATCTTTGCCAAGAAAACCCCAAAAGGGGTCAAGAAGCATTGGACAAGACTGAAAAATTACTGAACATGCACATATATGTATGTATTTATGTACACATGTGTGTATATGTCTCTACATGTGTATAATTCAAGATTATTTCCCTCAGTGGCCTCAGACTGATTCTAGGTTCTTAATTGCTATGTTAGTCAGAATTATAACTAGGGATTTTTGCCCTTAGGACAAAAGCCAATAATCACTCTCAGGTCAATTTGTACACAGTATACTTTCATTTGCAGTGAAGGAAGAAAAGGTAAGACAAGACCTACTGCAAAAGAGTCAGAGCCTCTGGAACACTAATACACAGCAACCACTATGCAGAGATCACTCCAATGTATAATCTGGAAACATGTTTTTTATCCTTAGTTTTGCTAATGAGTACTAGCCCTGTTAATTTTTGAATTTCAGAAAGACTGCATGCAAGGGAGCTGGAACTCACTAAATCTCATGTCCTGGGACAAAGTTAATTAGTTCTCTTCTTCCAGAAGACCAAAGCTCTGAGAGGTTATACCAAGGTGAAAATACTTCAAATACATGCCCTTGAAAAACTGTGTGTTTATTGTCTAAGGATGATTCTACCTAAAATCAAAGAAGCTTTCTCATCATCAGAAAGTAAACCAAGCAGTGCAGAATTTATTTTGGCCGAGGCAAATCATAAAACCATCTTCAAAGGCACGGAAGGGATTAGTGATGGGATTATGCACATTGGTATAATTACAGATCTACAACTATTTTGTATTCACTGGCAAAACATAAAAGGAAATTGATGGAAGATATGTGATATCTTCTATTAAAATATCAGAAAAATGACAAACTTAGAATAGTATTTGTAGGATATGGAACAGAGAAGATAATAGTCCTTGGCTTTTTAGCTTTCAAATTCACAATTAGTCTGGGGAGAACATTTTGGGTTGGGGATTCATGTATTCACCAATCCATTGGTCTATTACTAAGTTATTCAACAAACTTGTACTAAGTGATTACTATGTTCCAGATAAATCACTTGACCCTGTGCAAGTCACAAAAATAAACTAAATTCACAGGTATGGACTCTTTATTGGTAGGAAAAGTTCCTTACTGATGTGAGTTTTCTCTGACTGACAAGACTGAGCTCTCAGGAGATGGTGAATACCAATTGAACTGGTGTAGGCTCAACCCCCATCACCCTCCGCTTCCCTGAATAATATTGTGTAATATATTAGAAAGAGAAAGGAAATGAAGTAAGAAAAGAAATAGGGAAAGGGGAGGAAGGAAAAAATGAAGGATGAAAGAATGAAAGACAGTAGGGAATGAGGGAGGGCAAAAAAGAATGAAGAAAAAAAGAGAGAAAAAGAGAAGAGAGAGACTCAAACAGATAAACAAATATAAAAATGTTTAAAAACTAAGTTAAATGTAATTTTAGGGGTCAAAAGTTGGCACAAGGGATAAAGCATTGGGCCTGGACTCAAGAAGACCTGAGTTCAAATCTAATCTTAGACACTTACCATGTATGTGACTTGTTTGGTTATTGACTCCTGTTTATCTTAGTTTCTTCATCTGTAAATGCAGGAAATAATAGTACCTCCCTTCCAGGGTTGTAGTGAGGATCAAAAGATATAATTAATGATCATAAAGCATTTAGCACAGTGCCTGCCACATAGTAAGCACTTTATATGTGTGTTATTGTTTTTGTTATTATTAATTATTATTATTATTACAATTGAGTCAGAAAAAGGTATATGTAGACCTTTGTTTTGTTCGTTAAAATATTCTGTGTATTTTAAATGTATATATAAATATTTCTAATATATTATAAATTCATAACAAAATCATGTTAGAGTACATCAACTCTAAAATTATATTAAATATAATGTATATATGTACAACATTAGTAGCAACTGGATATTTTAAATAATTTTAGACTACACCCACAATTTTTTAATACTACTGTGCTGTATAACTCCAACTGTTCTCTTTATAACAATAAGGCATCTTTGGGGGATTATAATTTGTCCTTTATCATTGATTATTGCTTGACATCTTGATCTGTATTATTCTCAAAGTTCAGTAGCCATATATTTTCATCTATAAACAACTGAGGATAAAAAACTGATTTAGTGAAATAATGTCCATTTATGCTACTGACATACTATCTGTAGGAAGATCTAGATTTTTAATCATTTTCCATTTGAAAGTGATAATATTTACAGGGTATCACATGTAGTATTCACCTCTGTCTTAGTTATTACTACAGCCTTGGTATAAAATGGCCTTCAAGATACATCATCAGCATCTACAATAATTGATTTCCCTGACTGATAGTATATGCTGATTTTTTTTCCTAACTAAACAATGATGTTACACATATCTGGAAAATAAAATGAAATAGACCCCAAGTGAAAGTAATTATTTGTCTTTTGAGTTTTTTATTGATACATGACTTCAAAGCTAAGAACTTCAATTTATGTATAGAGCAGCATGTGTTACAGTCATTGTCTTCTATTCATGATGGTATTGGATTCTATACAGTTTTGTGATCACACTCATTCTTTTGGTACTATAATGCTCCTAAGCCTTACAAGCTAGCATTGATATGTCAAATAAAAGGCTTCTCTGCATCTATTTATTGAGATTTTGCTACATTGATGATCATTAATTATTTCAAACTAGTTTTCTCTAATCAACCTAATAATTACATTATTCCTTCTTTACATTATTCAATGACTTTTCAGAAAACAATGATATCACCTAAGTACACTAATACATCTGAATAATTTACATCTCCAACTGTTTTCTCATTCTTAAGCTACTGGAAAGTGGCAGGTGCCCAGAAGTTACTTTGAGATATATATATATATATATATACTTACCTGGGAAAAATCCACTGGGGCAAATGAAGGATGACTTCTCTTTTTGTATTTGTAAAAATTTAATAATAAAAATTGTCTAAAGACAAAATTGAAAACATTGATACCTAACAGACAATTTAGGAAACCTTAAACTCTTTGCCAATTTTGTACTGATGCAATTTAATCATTTTATTCAGAATCAGAATTCACCATCTTCTTAGCTTCTCAAATTCTTTAAAACTATCAGTATAGGAAGTATTTATGGACTTCTGTGCTCTGAGATAATACTGTTAACCAATTTTTCAAAATTTATTTTTATGAAGGTTGAAGTAAAAATTAACATTATCATCACTATTATTTAATATTATACTAGGAATGCTACCTATAGCAAAAAGACAAGAAAAATAAATTAAAGGAATTAGAATACTCAATGAGGAAACAAAACTATCGCTATTTGAGAAGATATGATGGTATACTTAGAGACCCCTAAAGAGTCAACTAAAAATCTAATTGAAATAATTATAAACTTTAGCAAAGTAGTAGGATATAAAGCAAACCCACACAAATCATCAGAATTTCTATATATGACCCCAAAAGTCCAACAGCAAGAAGAAGGAAAAGTTTATTCATTGAAAATACCTGCAGACAATACAAAATACTTGAGAGTCTAGCTGCCATGACAAACCCAGGAACTACATGAACACAATTGCAAAACCTTGACACAAACAGATCTAAATCTCTGGAGACATATTAATTGCTTATGTGTAGGTCAATCCAAAAAAATAAAAATCCAAATTCTTCCTGAATTTAATTTGTTCCATAGCAATAAAATTACCAAAATATTTTATAGAGCTGGAAAAAAAATACTAACAAAATTCAGTGAAAGAAGAAAGTGAAGAATTTCAAGGTAATCAGTTAAAAAAAATTAAGGAAGGTGGACTAGCAGTACCAAACAACACCAAATCTCAAACTGTATTTCAAAGCAGTAATCTTAAAAACCATCTCTACTGGCTAAGAAGGGGCAGTTAGGTAGCATAGTGCATAGCATACCTGGTCTGAGGTCAGGAAGACTCATCTCCCTAAGTTCAAATCTGACCTCTGTCACTTATTTCATGTGTCACTTAATGCTACTTGCCTCTTTTTCCCCAACTGTAAAATGAGCTGGAGAAAGAAGCAACAAACCACTCCAGTATCTTTGCCTAGAAAAACCCAAATGGGGTCAAGAAGAGTTGGACACAACGTAAATGACCAAATAACATCACTGGCTAAGAAATAGAGTGATGGGTCATTGGAATAGGTTAGATAGTAAATAGTATATAGTAGTAAATGATCTTAGAAATCTGGTGTTTAATTAATATAAAGATCCAAACTCACTATTTGACAAAAAAGGCTGGGAAAACTGGAAAGCAGTTTGGAAGAAATTAGGTATAGAAAAATAACTCGCACTGTATATCAAGAAAAGATTAAAAAAGTCCATGATTTAGACAAATAAGGTGGTATCATAAGCAAATTAGGGGAGCATATAAAATTTTACTTTTAAATCTATGGATAAGAGAAGACTTTATGACCTAACAAAATATGAAATCACCAAAAACAAAATGGACAATTCTGAATAAATTCAAAATAAATTTTGAACAAACAAAACCTATGCAGCCAAGGTTAGAAGAAAAGAAAACTGGGGAAATAATTTTACAGGAAGTTTCTCTGATGAAGTCCTCAATTCTCAAACATATATAGAACTGAGTCAAATTTATAATACAAATCATTCTCCAAATGACAAAAGGTCTAAAGGTATGAACAGGGAGGTTTTAGGCAAAGTGATCAAAGCTCTCTATTGTCACATAAGAAATGCTCTAAATTACTCTTGTTTAGAGAAATGCAAATCAAAACAGCTCTAAGGAACCACCTCACATTTATCAAATTGACTAATATGAGAGAAAAGGAAAATTGCAAATATTGCAGGGGATGTGAAAAATAAGGATACTAATGCATTTTTGGTTGAGTTGTAAACTGATTCAACTATTCTGCAGAATAATTTGTAAGTAGGCCCAAATGGCTATAAACTATGCATATCCTTTAAGCCACCAACACCTCTACTAGGGCTGTAACCTAAAGAAATCAAAGGGAAAGGGAAAGGACCTTTATGTACAAAAAATATTTATAGCAATTCTTTTTGTAGTGGCAAATAATTGGAAATCAAGAGGATACCCTTCATTTGGGAAATGCTGAACAAGTTGCAGTATGTGATTGTGATGGAATACTATTTTGCTATTATAAGAAATGAAGAGCATGGTTTCAGGGAAAAAAAAAACTGGGAAGACTTACATGAACTGATGAAAGTAAAGTGAGCAGAACAAGAACATTACACACAGTAACAGCAAGACAGTCAATGTTAATGACTTTACTATTTTCATTAATACAATGATCCAAGACAATTCTGAAGGAGTTATGATAAAAAATACTAACCATTTCCAGACTCCAGTGATGGAGTCTCAATCAAAAGTGAAGCAGAATCTTTTTACTTTATTTTTTCTTGCTTTTTGTAAACAAAATGGCAATTATGGGAAAAAGTGATTTGCTGGATATCAAATAATCTATATCACACTTCTTGCCTTCTCAATGGGAGGGAGAGAATTCAGAAATCAATTTTGTTAAGTGAATATAAAAAATAAGAAATTAAAAAAAAACAAATATTTTTTTAATCTGAAAAAAGATCAGAGAATTTTTTTCCTAAAAATTATATCCTTAGCCTATAGCACAATTTCTAGTACATTGTAAGATCCAAATAAACGTTCTAGCTAACTAGCTAGAAATCATTTTTTTTTAATGTTTTAGTCTCCTTTTCTCTTAGACCCTCTTCTCTCATTAGAGGCTCTTTATTTTTAACCATCTCCTCCTTCTCTTTCTTATAAGGAGATAAATCCCATATAAATCTATTTCTAATTACTATTCACTTCTTTTAACATTTCTGGTATTTCTCAGTGATTTAATAGATTGAGTAATTGACAGAATCCTGACTAAACCAAGTCCCCAGGCTTTATATTTTTATAAATTGTCTAGCACGTTCATAGTTCATTGAACTTTATTTTCAGTATCTTTCTACTTCAAAAAAAAAATTCTCTGAGTTCAACCTGAAAATAGATTTCCACTTTACATACTGAAAGAAAAACAGCTATAACAACAAATTAGTATTTAGTCAATCAATAATGCTAAATTAATAATTAATTATATAGTCCATAAAATATAAATAAATTGTAGTCAATGAAATTAGTAGGTAAAAAAATAACAATGAAGTAAGAAATTAGTGCCATTAATTTTTAGGAGCATAATCAGGTTAGCAGCATAATAACTTTCTATAAAATAATATATAGAGAGAAGAAAAATGTGTGTGTATGTATTCAACAATAAGAAACATAATCTTGAATATTGTATGTGGAGAGACTTCTAATGTCCATAACCTGACTTGAGTTTCTGCCTATATATATGTTTCATTTCCGTATGTTCTTATAACTCATGACAAACTAGCTGCCTTTTACTTTTCAAGGCACATCAGCTAATGAGATCATGTCCAGGTGCACCAGGTATATCTACCACATGCAATCCTACCACACTCATATGTTTTTCCTCATCAGACTTAGAAACTGAATCATACAATTTAGATTGCTGCGGTAGATATAGCATTCAATAGACATGTTTTGTCTCTTTTGCTACTCGTAAAACATTTACATAACTGTGAACAGGATTTTCTCTGTTTTCATCACTAACATGAGTTTCCTAATTTCTCAGGCTCCTAACTTAGACTTTTGAGGTTTAAAATATTTTCCGTGTGAATGTCTCCACATAGTTGATGCATTTGACAAGGTTTTCAGCTATGCTTCAGATGTTCTCTTTAAAATGATATCATTCCTCCTGATTAACCGTTTAATATCTATATAGGTGCAGCTTTGTATGATCCCTTCAGCAGAAAGCCAATAACTACGACCTTGTCACACATGTTTGTTACATCTGTGCTTCACTGCTATTATGGTCTAAATTCAAGGCTTAGCCTCTCATGAAGTGTGTATTTATGGGAAAGAGTGAACCAGTTTCTTAGAAGAAGGTTTTGTATTAAATGCTTTTAACATGCTATCTGAGAGTAATAATAGCTACTCTCTGGATTGGGAAATGCTAGTTTCTTCTTTTCCTTTTTATCCTCCTCTTCCTCCTCTTTTTTCTCCTCCTCCTTATTCTCCTCCTTATTCTCTTCTTCCTTCTCCTTCTTCACCTTCTCCATCTTGTTCTCCTCCTTTTTCTCCTCCTCCTTATTCTCTTTCTCCTTCTCCTTCTTCACCTTCTCCATCTCATTCTCCTCTTCCTGCTCCTGAAACAAGTTAATTCTGTCCTCTGCAGTTTTCCTTTTTTTTTTTGAGTTCTTGAAGTACAGCTCTGAAAAGCAGACTTTTTTAAAAGCCCACTGTGTTTTAAATGGAGCTATATGACTACACTTTTAAACCAAAATTAGTCTGGCTTTCATCTAATGGCCACTTGTAGACACAGAACAAACCTTTGTGATTAATTGTTTAGGTGACAATGGCTTAGAATAAGCATAAAGGACTATTATTAGCCAGAAACTCTGAGGGTCTTCCCCTCCAGACCGATATTTTTGGAATTGTAAATTGGGCCATCTTTTATCTCAATTCTTACCTACCTCTTAGTCATTGAATGGACATGACTTCAGACAACCTGAGACCTAGGGAAGACCTTAATTTTCAAAAATTACAAGGCTACTCATTGCATCCTGGGCCATTGCAATGCATCTTGACCTTTGTTTTGCCACTGAACTCCAATGGCTCTGAAGGAGAGAGTGAGGCTGAGAACTTTATGCAGCTTTGCCTCATTCAAATCCAACTTGTGCACGTCAAGATGTCATACTCATAATGGCAATGGTCCTCTGAGAACAAAGGATGAATAACAACAACAATCATCTGCCAAGATGGTCTTTTCTTCATGGGATCAGAAATAAGTTTTGTATTAAAGTTCTAGTGTTTATTTTCTTTGAACATCTCTTTTATTTCTTTTTCTTTAAGAAGTAGGTTAAATCTTTATGGGAAAATTCTAATATCTGTCAACATTATCCTCCTGACATGTTTTTTTTCTGACTTCCTTTTCTCCTGTCAACTGCTTCTTCTTGCCAACTTCTAAACCATAATTTGAATTTATACTCTCTTTTCATATAATAAAGTATTAGAGAAGGGAGAACTCTTAGACATCACATAATTCAGACTCCCCATTTTTCAGATGATGAAACTCAGTCCCCAAGAATGTAAGTCACCTGGCTGAGGTTGCACAAGTAGTATTTGTTAGAGCAGAAATTCAAAATGAGGGTTTTTTTTTCACTCAGAAGACATTCCTTGGCATTGCTAGGTGGCGCAGTGAATAGAGCACCTGCCCTGGAGTCAGGAGGACCTGAGTTCAAGTCTAGCCTCAACCACTTAACACTTACTACCTGTGAGACCTTAGGTAAGTCACAACCTCAATTGCCCTGCCTTCCCCCCTCCAAAAGAGCAAGAAAAAAAAAGACATTCCTTTTCCACTGAGGTATCTTCACATGATTTCTTCTGGTCTCATTTTTTCTGCCTTTAGCAACCAGCTTTGTATTGACAAGTCTCCTTAGTCAATATTTAATCAAAATAACTATATGCAGAGATCCCTGACTAGAATCTTCAAAATTCTCATGTTTACCTCTTTAAACCTCTTTTCACTGCAGCTATTGCCCAAATTTCTTATTTCTAGAAAGGTTAATTTTAATCTCAAAACTGTAGAACAATGATGATCATAGGATCTGAGTTCCGTTGGCCCTCACAAGCCATCTCCTTTAATTATACTCCTGAGCAGGAATCTCCTCCACAGCATCTACACCTTTGATTATCCATTCTCCATTTGAAAAATCTCATAGCAGTTTGATCAGGAAGACAAAAAGCTAATTCTATCTTTTAAGGCTCTCAGAAAAGAAAGCCTAGCTTCCAGGGATAAAGTGATAATCCTATTATCCTTTGCCTTTGTTGGAATGTATCCAGAATATGGTATTAAGTTCTGAGCACAGTAGCTTAAGAAGGACATTAATAAGCTGATGAGTAACCACAAGAGGGCAGTCTGGAAGATGAAGGACCTTAAGTCCATTGTTTATGAGGAATAGGTGAAGGAAATAAGCACATTTAACCTCGAGAAGAGAAGACTAAGGGAGAAAAGGAGAGCTGTTCACAGGTATTTGAATGATTTTCATGTGGAAAAGGCACAGATCTTTTTCTATTTGACCTAAGAGAACATAAAGAGGAGAACTGGGTAGATATTATAAAAAGGTCAGGTTAGTCTTAATATCAGGGGGAAAAATAAAACCAAAACTCAAAACAGAACAAAAACCAAATAAAAACAGAAGTACCCCACCAGTTGTCCAAAAGAGGAATTTCTATTTAAAGTAAGTAATTACTTAGTAAAGGAAGTAAAGTCATCCTAAATCTAGGGTTTATGCATAAAAGACCTCTTCTCATGGAGAATCCATTCCCTTTTCAGCAGTCTATTTTGAATTTGCACAAAATCTACTTCTCAGTGCTGCAGCTTTTACTTTCTGGGGCCAATAAACAAGTCTAATCATGCTTATGGTGTGACAAAAAAATACGATAGCCATTCATATGCTTGAAAACAGTTTGCTTGTGCCCTCTCAGTGGTGCTTTTTACCTTTCCTTATAACCCTTAAGGCACAGCACAATGTCTTCCATGTTGTAAATGTGTAATAAATGTGTATTAGGTAATTGATTAAGTAAGTGTGGAGGTCAGCCTAGGCAGCCCCAGCTAACATCTGTTAAATGTAATGACATGATACATTTATCAGACTAGGACGTATATTGATTGTTCACTCAGGAGGAGTGAACATGGCTCAGACACATCCCCAGGTGAAAGAGGAATTCTCTTTTAATGGGGTGAAATACTTGGTCATGCCCTGGGAACTTATCTGAAACTGGAAATTATTTCAGAACCAATGAGTGAGGTCCTGGCATCAAAGAGGAAGTAATGAGGACATAAATTGCTCACTCAGAAAAAATTCACAGCATAATAACTACTGTCAAAGAGAGAAACTAGAAATTGAGTAGTAGGGAGACATAAGGATCATTGGTCTGATGGGTTTATCATAGTAGAAAGTTTGTGCTAGTGCTACTAATTGTCTCTTTGTCCTTGAGAAATAATGGAATTTCCAAGAATGCTTTGTCCTTTCTCCAATTGCATATTTTGGCATCTATTAAAGGACATTACAAAATGATCTGCTGCTGTGGCCAGTAACTTGAATTTTACCCAAACCATGAAGAGGTCTGTGGCTTAGCTAGAGATAAGTGTAAGTTCAAATTAAGGCAGGGAACCAAATGCTTAAATATTGATGATTTTCCTAAATGGTTGCTTTGTGTGGCTGTACTCTTACCTTTTCATTTAATATAAACACTACAAAGCTGCTGAGAAGGGAATCATATGGACATGTAGAAAATGTATATTTCCCTTAGTCTTAAAATAAGTTAATCATTGTAACAGGGTATGCCATTCCTAAAACATGGTTTTGAGTCCTTGCACCAGAGGTACACTAGAAAATGTTTAACAAACTTGGCCTGTTGAGTTCAATCTGTATTAAAACATTTTTCTCATCTCTTAAGTCTAGAGAAAAAAAGGCAATCAAGCTGTTATGTATAGCATTTGCAAATTTCTTAAATATAAATACTCACCTCGGAAATTTAATAATCAGCTTTCCAGATTCATTTCAAAGTCACTCCAGAATACCCCTGTTCTTCATCATCCTATCTCCTTCCTATAAATTGTACTTGCAACTTGTCAATGGACTTTTGAGACTATAACATGTAGAATTCTTTGTTGCTCCAGATGGTGTCAAACTAAGGCAGAGAAAATAGAACTAGATCTTCCCTCATTTTTGACACTATGATTTGCCTGGTGTAGCTTAACATGGTATTGACATTATATATACTGACACACATTGAGCTTATAGTTCACTAAAAGCCAGTGAAGAGCCCAACTATAGGCTTTCTCTCTTTCTCTCTCTCTCTCTCTCTCTCTTTCTCTTTCTTTCTCTCTGTCTCTCTGTCTCTCTCTCTCTCCCTTTCTTTTTCTTTCTCTCTCTGTTTCTCTTGCTCCCTGTACTATTAGTGCAAATTGAGAATCAATTCTTTTTACTTTTCCACATTACTGTGTACACTCAAGTTCTCTCAATCTAAGAATCCACATGAATTACACTATCGAATAATTTCAGTGTTTTGAATAGATTTTAGTGGGATCTTATTTTAGTGAATAATTCTGAAGATTTGTGAAGTAAGTGACAATGGCATTTCCCATTCTATAATAAGATAACAACATATCTGTGGAATGAGCTTAAGAACAGGTTGTACTTATTCAATCCCCAGGCTGTCCATGATGTGATACACCTATGTAGATCTAATGAAATTGCTTTAATTTGCAGAGAGCATGATCAATTCTTTTGATGATTTCTATGATGCAGGTTGTGATGGCACAAAGGGGAGTATAGAGAAAGGTCACAGGAGGTCTGCAGATATGGCAGTGGAGGTTTGCCTGAAGAGATTGGTATTCTAAAAAGGTCACAGGGATCAGGTTACCATCTGATTCTAGTAGCAGAGAATTAAATAGAGGAAAGCTTTGAATAGAAAGGTCCCAAAGCCAGGTTTTATTAGTTCAGTCTGCCTCAAATGGTACAGACTGATCTCAGCTAATGTATTTCAGTTAGAGAGAGGAACAGTCTTCGGTAGATAAACTGATCCTTTTCCCTAGAGTATTTAGAAGACAGATTCCTAATACCAGATGAAGTAATCCAATAAAAACTTGCAATATAAAATGTGCTTCACTACTGTTTCTTAGCCCTATTAGTAATATGGTCTGTAAAGTTCTGTGCTATTTGTTGGTTCCCCATGATTTTCATCATTTGACCATATCTTACCTCATTACAATGGTGATGTCTTTAAAAACATCTATTTTGGCTCACCACAAGCAGTAAAATTCATCAACAGAATGATGTGGATACAAAGAAAACTGATGGAGACCCATTCAACATAAACAGAGGAATAACTTCTAATTTTCCATTCATTAAGTGCCTACTATGTGTAAGGTATCATGTTATTTGCTGGGATACATAAAGATAAAATATCAAAGAGTTCTTGCCCTCAAAGAAGAAAGTAAACAAGCATCTTTCAAGTGCCTACTGTGTGTCAGGCACTATGATATTTGTTGTTGTTTACTCAATTACTCAAATCCAACTCTTCATGATACCATTTGGCATCTTGACAAAGATATTGCAGTGGTTTGCCATTTCCTTTTGTAGTTCATTATTCAGATGAGGACACTGAAGCAAACAGTCTTAAGTAACTTGCCCAGGGTCAAACAACTAGTAGGTTCCTGAGGCCAAATCTGAACTCTTGTTGTTCTGACTCCAGGCCCAGTATACCATCCACTGTGGGACCTAGCTCTGTTACATGCACAATAAGTGCTTTACAAATAATACCTCATTTTATCCTCACAACAACACAAAGAGGCAGGTGCTATTGTTATCTTCGTTTTGCAGCTGATGAAACTGATGCAGACAGAGGGTTTGAGTTGTTTAGGATCACATATCTAGTAAATATCTGAAGCAAAATTTGAACTGTTTTTTGTTTTTCTGAATCCAATTCCATTTTTCTGTCCACTATTCGATCTACCTTTCCCCTAGAAACAGTTCATATTCTTCTAAAACATTATGGGAACACAATAAGTTCATTATCTTTAATACAGGAGAGATAGGGAAGTAGAGCCAAGATGGCTGCATAAGAGCAGCAAGGTATGGCAGCTCCTGCATAGTCAGCTCAAATACCCATAAAATATGACTCTAAACAAATTTTAGGGCTCTAAAACACACACAAATATTCCTCCCTCTGAAGGCAGCTCGAAGGGACCATCTCAGTACTGGGAGCTGAAACCGGCCCAGCCTGAAACTGTAGCTTGGCCTCAGGAGTGGCCAGACAAGCTGAGCCAAGCCGCAGCTTGAGCTTCAGGAGAGCAGATCAGTGGCAGCTGTGGCAGTTTCCAGAATTATCAAGACATAAGAAAAAAGGAGTAAGTGAAAGGTCAGTGGAGCTCGGCTAAAATTGTTGGAGAAAAGCTGGTTTGGCCAAACGGCCTCCAGGGCAAGAAAGCCACAGAAGTGAAGACCCTGCAGCCGCCTCCACGTAGCTGCTTCAGAGCTCCCAGCCTGCAGACTTCATGGGGGCCAAGCGATGGTTCAGAGGCCAAGTG
>CM053584.1:340960403-340983891 GCA_028627135.1 Pseudochirops cupreus | reverse complement strand
CCCTCATTGAGAATTTGATACAAGTTACACCTATGCAATCATACAAAACATATTTCTATATTAGTCATGTTGTGAAATAAAAGGGACCAAAAAAAAGGAAAAAGAAAGAAAATGTATGCTTTAATCTGCATTCAGACTCCACCAGTTCTTTCTCTGGACGTGGATAGTATTTTCATCATAATTCCTTCAGAAGTGGTCAGACATATTTTAATCAAATGCCTACTCTTTGCCAGGTATTGTGCTTAGCATAAGAACTATGAAACAAAAATAAAGCAGTTCCAGTGTTCAGGGAAATCACATTCCACCAAGGGAGACAGTGTGTATGCATATATATAGGTATATATGCCTCAGGAATATCTGTTTCTCAAATGTGTAGAAGTGGAATTTAGAGAAGGGAGAGATTTGAAGCAGAGAGGTCATTGGGTGTGGATTTGAAGACAACTGGCAAAGACCTGACCTAGAATGTTGCTATGAGTGAAGAGAAGTTTTGTATGGCAAAAATATTGACTTGTGGTTGGACTTGACTATGGCGAGGGAGAATGAAGACTCAAGCATGACTTTGAGGTGGTGAAGCTACATAATTGGAAGGACAGTGGAAGGAAGGCTATATTTGTCACAATATGAAAAGTAGGAAGAAGATTATATTTAGGAAAGGATAATGTGTTCTGGTTTGGGCATGTTATGCCAGAGGTAATGGGCAGCTAGGTGGTGCAGTGAATAGAGCCCTAGACCCAGAGTTAGGAAAATCTGAGCTGAAATCTGGCCTCAGATAGTTATTAACTGTGTGACCCTGGGAAGTCACTTAACCCTCAGTTGTCTCAGTTTCCTCATCTGTAAAATAAGCTGGAGAAGGAAATGGCAAACCACTCCATCATCTTTGCCAAGAAAATCCCAAATGGGGCCATGAAGAATTAAACACTGGCCTTCAAATTAAAGCTCAAAGCAACTTCAAAGTCATCAAACCTATTGAAATTATTCTGAGAGTTAGAAATTATTAGCAAAGAAGTCAGTAACCTGAGAGACATAATTTTTTACAAAAACAGATCAATTTTGAGTGTAGAGTAGCAACTATTAAGATCAAAAGATTTTCCACTTCCTGTTTATGACTTATATTCATGTTGTAAAAAGAATGTGGTCTTCTTCATTGAAACAATTGGAGTCTTCTGTAGTCATGAGACTTTTTTGCCTGTGTCTCTGTAGCGTACTTCCAGAATTTCAAGGTAGACCCTGTATAGACAAAGTCTCCTGGAAATAGACCAGTTCTGATCTAGTATCCACACTCACCTAAGTAGTCTTTCTAATTGATTCAGCATTTTAGAGAAAGGACTGGGAATAACTGGTAGCTTCCTTATAGCTGTGGATCTATCTGGTTTCAGGAAACATATAGTTGATTAAATAAAGAAGACAATATCTTGGTGATCCTGGTGAAAGTATACTAATGGCAGATTAACCTTATTTTTAAAAGCAAACAATTTTCAAAGAAACTGTTGTGTATAAGGTGTTCTATTTTATCTAGATCATGCAATGGATAAGAGTACCAGGCCTAGAGTCAGGAAGACCTGAGTTCAAATCCATTCTCAGATATTTATTAAATGTGTGGCCACAGAAAAGACACCAACCCTCTGAATATCCTCACCTATAAAAATGGAGATAATAATACCACCTACCTCCCAGAATTATTGTGAGGATCAAATGATATAATAACTGTAAAGCACTTGGCACAGTGCCTGACAAAAAGTAAATGCTATATAAATGCTAGCTGTTGTTGTTTTATCTTTTTTGGAGGGTGGAAGGCAGGGCATTTGGAGTTAAGTGACTTGCCCAAGGTCACACAGCTAGTAAGTGTTAAGTGTCTGAGGCCTGATTTGAACTCAGGTCCTCCTGACTCCAGGGCCAGTGCTCTATTGACTGCACCACTTAGCTGCCCCTGTTGTTGTTATATAATGTTGTAATATTACAAATGTAGGGGGCGGTGCCAACATGATGGAACAGAAACAGTAACTTTTCTAAGACCCTCAGTGAATCCAGTCACTAAACTTTAAAAAGTGAATCTGAATGAATTTTAGAGTAATAGAATCCATTGGGAGACAGAGCATAGCAGATTCCTAGCCCAGGAAAGTACACACATAGGTCTGGGCAGGGAAAACAAGGAGTGGGGGTAGGAAAGGTGGGGAGGAACAGTGCAGATCGGAGAGCAGACTATAGCAGAGTGAGAAGGAGCCCCAGCCAGCAGATTTACCCACCCCAAGGGCAATTCGTACCCATCTCACCACAGAACTCTGGAGGATCAGTTGGAGCTGGGTAAGAGAAAGCGCAGGGCCCCCAGCAGCAACAGCAACTTCTCCTGGGGCTATCAACCCACAGCCTGGAAGTTTAGAAATCATCTACCTGAATTTCCAGAAGCCAAGATGGCAAAGTAAACTCTAGCTGCTCTGATCCCCTCTCCTTGACCCAGAAAACCCAGAGATAAATGTCCCACTCAGAGTAAAATCCTGAAATAGTGGAAATATTAGACTTAGGAGTCACTGAGAAAGGGTGTAACTGAGGGAGTAAGGAGTCTGAAGTGAAGGGTGGGAGGGATCCAAACAAGCCCCACCTCACCTGACAAGCAGGAGCTCCCAAAGCCTAAGGTGGTGGAGCCAGCAAACACTAACAGCACTAGCCTAGGTGGGCCTTAGCACCACCAGGAGAATCTGCAGACATGGGCTCTGCTGGCTGCCAGCTGATGAGCCTGCCTGAGCTATAGCCTAGGGGCAAAGAGGCAGAAATCTGAAGAGGCCAGACTACCCCTCCCCCACAAATTACTCTGTGAACCTCAGAGTAACTCAGGGAAAACACTGAGAATCCTGGCCTTGGCATCACTCTAGACACCCAGAGGCTATAGCACACAAAGTCAACAACTAAGCCCTTAGCTCCCCACATGAGAAATCAGGAAATAGAAAATCACAATGGGATAGAAGGAAATTGAGAAGGTAAAAGCAAGAAAATCAATCTGAGCTTATTACAGCAAGCAAGAACAACCAAATACAGAGGACAACACAGACTCTATACTCACACCTGAGACTACAGAAGGAAATATAAACTGATCTCAAGCCCAAAAAGCATTATTGGAGGAGCTCAAGAAAGATTTTAATAGCCATATTAGGGAGGTAAAAGATGAATTTAAATCTACAGTGACCAAATTGGAAAAAAACCTCACTGAAGAAAACAAATCCTTAAAAAGTAAAATTTACAAACTGAGACAGGAGGTTCAAAATCTAACTGGAGAAAATACCTCCCTAAAAAAGGAGCTTCAAAAACTAACTGAAGAAAATAATTCACTAAAAATTAGAATCATAGGGTGGCTAGGTGGTACAGTACTGGCCCTGGAGTTAGGAGAACCTGAGTTCAAATCTGGCCTCAGACACTTGACATACTCACTAGCCTTGGGACCTTGGGCAAGTCATTTAACCCCAATTGCCCTGCCCCCTCAAAAACAAAAAACAAGAAAAAAATTAGAATCAGTCAAATTGAAGCTAAGGATGCTATGATGCATCAAGAGTCACTCAAACAAAACATGAAGATAGAAAAATTAGAAGAAAGGGTAAAATATCTCACTGGAAAAACAATGGACCTGGAGAAGAGATCCAGGAGAGATAATCTAAGAATTATTGGTCTACCAGAAAGCCATGATGAAAAATGCATCCTGGACAACATCCTTCAACAGATTGTCAAAGAAAACTGCCCTGACATCCTAGAATCAAAGGGTAAAAGAGTTATCGAAAGAATTCACCAGACTTCTCCTGGAAGAGATCCCAAATAGAAAATACAAGAAATAAAGTAGCTAAATTCCAGAATTACAAGGTCAAGGAGAAAATACCACAAGCATCCAGAAAGAAATAATTCAAATATTGTGAAACTACAGTCAGGATTACACAAGATCTGGCAGCTTCTACATTAACAGATCAGAGTAATTGGAATTTGACATTTTGTAAGGCAAAAGAGCTAGGACTGCAACCAAGGATCAACTACCAAGCAAAACTGAGCATAATCTTTCAGGCAAGGAGATGGTGAGTTAATGAAATATGGGACTTCCAGATTTTCCTGATAAAAAAGCCAGAGCTAAATGGAAAATTTGATCTCCAATTACAAGACTCAAGAATACATAAAAAGGTAAACAAGGAAAACACACACTCTCACACACACATGCACACATGCACATATGCACATAACTTGGGATTCAATAAGAGCTGACTGTTTACATCCCTATATGAGAAGCTGTTATCTGTCAGTACTGAAATTTATATGATTATCACAACCTTTAAAAGGGATTTACGTAGAGGGTGTGGGTATAAATGAACTACTCTGACGATAAAAAAAAAAACTCATTAAGGGGTTCAAAGGGATTGTAATGGGAGAAAAGGAAAGGATGAGGCAGAAAAAGGTAAAATATGCCACATGAAGAGGCATAAAAACATACTATAGTAGAGGGGAAGGAGGGAGGGAGATGAATATCATATGACGTTTATTCTCATTGGTTCTGGTTCAAAGAGATATTAACATAGTTAAGTTTAAGATTCTAACAGGAAAAAAGAGAAAAAACTCATTATAATAGAGGGAAAGGAGGGAGGGAGAGAAGCACCGTATGAAATTTACTCTAATTGGTTTGGGGTCAAAGAGGGAATAACATATTCTGATAAGTATAAAAATCTATTGTACCCTATAGGCAGGAGAAGTCATTTAGTCATCTCACAATACAATAATCAATCTTCCACTCATGACACAATTATAGATTAACTTAATCAGTCACTTATCTAGCAATCAGTCACTAAGTATTGTTAATCACTAAATACAATTATTAGAAAATTACACAAACCCTCCCCTCCTTGGTGTCTAGTAAACTTCAATTTCATCATGCATTCAATATCCAAGGAGAGGTCTTTTCTTCATCTTGACTCAGGGTGGTCTCTCAGACTCCCTGGATCCCCTTCCATGGTCCCAGCTCCTACCTGAATCCACGAAACAGTCACCTGTACTGAGAAGCCAACAGCTCCCAGGTTCTTGTCCATTACTCTGAGCCATTCTTGTTACACTCTGAAGTTCACAGGGTCCAGCACATCTTAAAACCTTCACAACTGCTGTTGCTAGGAACTCAAGGATCAACCAAGCCACCAACAAACAAAGTCTTATCCCAGTCATGCTTCTTCAGTTCTCCAGCAGTTTGGCTGGTCCTAGGACCCAGAAGAAATCTCAGCCTTCCAGGTGGCCTTCTCAGCCTTCCACGCAGCAGCTTCAGCCTTCACCAGATTGTGGTCTCATAGAAAACTCCACTTCAGTTCTCAGTCCAGGAGCAGCTCAGCTCCCAGATGCTGGGACAATTCTACCTCCGCCACCAGGAGTAAAAATTCTTGATTCTGACTTCCTCTATCTGAAGTTTTTCTTACACACACACACACACACACACACACACACATTGGCTTCCTGTCTCACCCAACTCCTTCCTGTTACGATAGCAACAGGAGACAGGGTCCACACCTTCTGTTTCTTTCACAGAGGTACTTAGCCCTTACTTACTAAGGGCTAAGTACCAGCTAAATTAATTACCATTACATTTGGTGGATGGATTCTATTTAGAAATTGTGAATGCAATTCAAGACCTTTCTTGTCATGTTGAAAGTATTCTAGGAGTGAGTTTTACTCCAGTTACTGGGAAGCAATATTCATAATTTCTGTTCTTGCTATGTCTTTCAAGTAAATACCTCTTTATTAATTTTTTAAAAAAGTAGTGAAAGAGGCAAGATGCAGTTCTTTATGGTTGTTGTAAGGATCAAATTAGGGAATATGTGTAAAGTATTTATTATGGTGCCTGGCATACAATAGATACTTTGTAAATATTTGTTCCCTTCCGCCTACACCATTGCTTTGCAATGTCTTCTTAGGGCTTCCTCACCCAACTCATATTATCACTGGCTAATTGGATACTTAGAGGGATAACTGTTACTATGTCTACCATGCTAGAAGTAACCCAGTCAGAAGTTAACCTCGTTAGTATTAATTCTTGTACCCTCACCAGTGTGTTTCTCATTAACAATCAGCTAGTTGTCAAAGTTATTTAGCGCAGGTATTTGCTCAAATGACACAGCAAGAATTGGAGGTATAAATATTCCCTTCTAACACCAGGGTCATATATCCTCCCAAATAAATCTTCCTGAGTTCAAATCTGGCCTCAGACACTTCCTAGCTGTGTAACCCCAGGAAAGTTACTTAACCCTTTTGCCTTAGTTCCTTATCAGTTGGAAAAAAATAAGCCAGGGAAGAAATGAGAAATCAATCCAGTATCTTTGCCAAGAAACTATCAAATTAGTCATGAAGAGTTGGACGTGACTGAAATGACTGAATAACAACAACAACAAATTACTGGTTTTGCACATATGGTTCTTTTCCTTCTTTCCTTGATCTCTTTGGGGTTTAGACTTAATAGTGATGTTGCTGGATCAGCAGGTGTTCCCAGTTTACTATTATTTGGGCCATGATTTCAAAAGTCTTTCCAGAACACACTCCCTGATCCTTTCCACTTTTTTCCAATATGCCTCCCTGACATTATTGAACTTCTGTTCTTCCAGATGAAAATTTTGTTAGATGTATTTTCTAGTTCTATAACATGGTCTTTTGTTGATTTTATTGGTATGTTACAGAAAAAGTAATTTAATTTATCATTTTAGTTATGTTTACTTGACCTAACCATGAGTAATGAATATTTCTTCAATTATTTTATCCTTCTTTATTCATATATGGAGTCTTCTCTAGTTTTACTTATAGAGTCCCTGGCAAGCCACATTGCCAAAATTAATATCTATAATTATTTTAAATAGAATTTTCTTTTCTATATCTTCCTGCTAGGTTTGGTTGGTAACATGAGACATGGTGATTCGTGTGATTTCATTGATATCCTAAAACTCTATGGAAGTTATATATTATTCAAATGAATTTTTCATTGACTCTTTAGGATACTGTAAATGAAATTAATCCACCATATTATGTGCAAAATATAATAGTTTTGTTTTCTCTTTGCCTGTGCTCATTCCTTCCTTTTCTAGTTCTTATGTTCCTAACATTTCTAGCATTAAATCAAAGAGTATTAGTATTAATGGATATTCTTGCTTTACCCCCTGCATTATTAGAAAGGACTTAATTTATGACCATTACATGTAATGGTGGTTCTTGGTTTTTTGATAAATATTACTCAAAATATTAAGGAAAAATCTCATTCTTCCTTTGAATTACATCTTACCTATCTTTTGAAAAACCTTTTCTATGTCTACAATTTTTATTATAATTTAATGATAAATTTTATTATGTTATTAGTTTTCCTAATATTAAACCAATCCCATGTTCCTGATATAAAGTCAACCTGGTTATAATTTATAATCTTTGGGTGCTTTTGCCTTATTTATATTTATATTAATATATATGTATATATATATATACATATATTTTAAAATATCAACCTTTTTCAGAAATTTTATCTAAATAGCTTTCTTACATTTTACTTGAGTAATACCCAGAATCTTCTGTGATTCTTTCAATTATATCAGAGTGGATAAAAACCATTAAGAGGATAAAATTTAATAAATTACATTTCCTAGATCATATTTCATCATTTAGTTAGCTAAGACCTTAGAAATTTTGAAGGATTTACTTTCAGTAATTTTGAATTAAATTTTTGAAGGATTTACTGTTCAATAATTCAATTGTGTCCAACTCTTTGGGACTCTGTGGACTCTAGTATGCCAGGCCTTCTATTCTTTGCTATTACCTAGTCTGTCCAAGTTCATGTCCATTGTTTTCATTATACTATCTATTCATCTCATCTTCTGCTGTCCGCTTTTCCTTTTGACTTCAATCTGTCCCAACATCAAGATCTTTTCCAGTGAATCCTGTCTATTAATTAGCTGAAATAATTAAGCTCCAGCTCCAACAGGAATATTTGACAATCCAGTAAAAAGCTTGAATTAATTTAAGTTTTGATAGATTTCTCTTCTTGCTGTTCAAGGAAATCTCAAAAGTCTTTCTTAGTACCACAATTTAAATGTGTAGATTCTGTGATATTCACCTTTCCTTATTGTTTAACTCTCACGACCATACATTACTACCATAAAAACAAACAAAACAAACAAAAAAGGATAACTTTGACTAAACAGACCTTTCTTGGCAGTGTGTTGTCTCTGTTTTTCAGTATGCTGTCTAGATTTGCCATAACTTTCCTTTGAAGGAGTAAGCATGTTTTAATGTCAAGGCTTCAATTGCATTTTGCAGTTATCTTTGAGCCAAAGAATATAAAATCTGACACTGATTCCATTTCTTCTCCCTCTATTTGCTAGGAATTCATGGGATCAGTTGCCAAAATTTTAGTTTTTTGATGTTAAGCTTCAAACCAGCTTTTATTGTCTCCTCCTTCACAATCATCAAGAGGATTTATTTACATTGTCCCCTCAATTTTTTTTCTCAAGATTGTGATTTCATCAATGTGGGAAATTCATTCTATTGAATCCATGCCAATTTCATCTCATCCACAGAATTCCATCCTACCTAAGTCTTGCCCATGTCCTATCATTAATTTTCCACAATGGTTCAAACTAAAAAGCTAGAAGACCTCTCTAACAAGTTTAGAAAGTTGAACAAAGCTTTCTTGTTAGCATTAAATACAACAAAAATATTCACATCTACTCTCCTCTTAACAGTTTGCAACATGCTTTAAAAAAAGAACCTTGTGAGGAAGGTAGTTCTAATTCTATTTCAATGCTTTAAATATGGAAACCAAGGCTTCCAGAGCCTATGGTCAAATAGCACCTAAGTAATGAAGACTGTGTGAACCATGGATTTGTCTCCACTTCAGTATTCTCTTTCACTATCATATACTGATTCTAATCTTAAAAATGTGCCTTTTCATGAATATTGTCATTAGCTATGAAAAAACCCTTTAGTATTACTTACTTTGTTAACTATGTTAAGAACACAGTTTTGAAACTCTTTCTTGTTTAATGAGTCATTTCAACTCTTTTTATTCCTTCTGAGAATATACATTTATTTTTAGACTTTCAGAACTCAATAAAATAGTTTGGAATATTCATGTGTAACATGGTATACATCTAAATGTATATAGGATTAAAGTGTTTTTCTTATTTATAGGCATATTTAATAATATGTATTTAAGATTCTTGAGGGAATTCATTTCCATTTGTAACAAACTTTCATCTGTATTTATGAAGAAAAGCTCTGGGCATAGCTACCATCTCCCTAGATCCTGTAATATGTCAGGCCACCAAAAAAGAAATGGCTTTCTCAGCTATGTTATGGAAGAGTTGGGTACAAGAATTTCCTTGCAAATTATTGAATGAATGAGTTGACATTTTCCTTTTATGCAACCAAGTGTAGGTGTGAATTTCTAATTCATGTATATTTATCACATTTAGTTGTAGCTAATGAAGGACTTTTAAAAATGCAAAGACATTCTCTGGTTTGGAACTTCTTGTATTTTAATTAAATTCTTGCTATTATAAGTGATAGTGTGAAAGCACAACCAGTTAATAAGAGGTTGGCCTAGGTAGAAGTTAAAATGCTGGATATCTCATGCAAACCTTCTAGGTTATGTGATCAAGAGACTCTACCAAAATTAGTTTCTCTCTAAACCATCAAGAACTGGGAGCATGGTGGTACTATGAAGAGAGGCTCCTTTATCAATAAAACATTTGGAAGTTATGTGATCCATTGAATTGTAGCTATGGAAATATATAAAAAATTAAATAAAGTACAATACAGTCAATCCAGTTATTTAAGGCAATTTAAGGATCAATGCAAATCTCTGTATAATAACCTTTATTGTATAAGTATGGGCAAAAATCTCTAGCTCACTTCATTTGCTGCTTTTGGAAGGATCTGTCAAGTATGTCTAATATACTTACTAGTTGATTTTTTTCTGATTTAGTTAAAGATTCATATTAAAAAATGACAAAACCTAAAAAATGTCCATACTAATTGAAACAGAAATTCCAAGAAATTTCACTGGGAGGCATATGCCCCAAGAAGGTAATTAATAAAAATTGAGTCCATACATGAAATAATTTTAGGCATTGTTTTTCTGAAAAAGTACTAGGATGAAAGTAGACATCCATCAGTTGAAGAATGTGTAAATGATAGTGATACATGGATGTCATGGAATATTGTTGTATGGTAGGAAATGATGAATATGATGAATACAAGGAAGCATAAAAAGCAATCTCATATAAACTGATACAAAGTGTATAAACAAAGCCAAGAAAAATATATACACAATCCACAAAAGATATAAATGAAAAGAACAGTCAATAATTTTTTTTTAAAGCATGGTTAAGAATTATAAAGCATGAAGATGTCCTTGAATAAGAGATTTGAGAAGAAAACATCCTCGCCTCCCCAATACTCTTTTGCAGAAGTGGAGCATTATATTTGTTATTAGCTCATTTATAATTTATTGATTGCTTTACTGCTTTTTTATCTTTTTATTCTTCTTTACATAGAGATAAAGATAGATGATATGAATATAGACATAGACATACACTTAGAAACTTATTTTATAGGACTGATCTCTGGGAAGGAGGAGAGAAATTTTTAAAAATTAGATCATATGAAAAAAGAATAAAAAATTTAAAACAATGTGAAAACAAGAACAAAAAAAATCAAAATGAATGTCACCGAATTTAAAAGAATAAGCATGAAGGTGTGTGCATGTATATGTGTATGTATGTATGTATACATCTATCCATTCACACACATGTGTACATGTATGTATGTTGTAGGTAATGATGGATTTTTTTTTGACACATTGATCAATTTTACTGGGTATTTTTCTTTTCCTAATTTCCTTTATTTTACTTCATAAATTGCTTGTGAAGTATAGTTCTCTTGATTGAGGGAACAGAAAACTTGGGTAATGTAAAAAAAGATATAAGTAAAATTATTAAAATTAATCCTAAAGCCATAAAAATACTTCATCATCATCATCACAATCATAAATAAAAAAAAATAGGGGCAGCTGGGTGGCGTAGTGAACAGAGCACTGGCCCTGGAGTCAGGATGACCTGAGTTCAAATTCTACCTCAGACACTTCATACTTACTAGCTGTGTGATCTTGGGCAAATTACTTAATCCCAATTGCCTTGGATCCCTCCCCCCCAAAAATAGAAAAAATAAGAAAATTAAAGCAACAATAAAATAGGAACAACAACTATCCTACACGTGCTGAAATGTTAGACCAAAATATCTATGGAACCCCTAAAAAGTATTTCTATTTTTTTTCCCTCTGAGATAATAGTTTAATCCTTCTGCTGTGGGAATGCTCAATTCTCTCTTTCAAAGAAAGGAAGTTTACTCCACATATTGCCCAATTACATACTCATTTGCTATGTTAATTGTCATTTAAGAGGCAAGAAGTAATAAATGGCTGCATTTGCTTTGAACTCAGGTAATGGCTTTCTTTGGTCTTTGTTCTTCTAGGCAAGGGGTTTCACCTGTGAATTGTGCCTCAAGTGAGGCACAGTCTATTGATAGATGATATGTAACTGTGTTCTAGAAAGAGAAAATCCAAATAAGATGAATTCCTTCTTTTATACTTTAGTGAAACAGATCTTTATATAGTGAGATGGACAGAATCAAGCATCGTTAATGGCCAACCATATTTACTGTCATAGATGATCCCATTATTAGCCATGAGATTATAATGTATCTAACCAATGCAGATCATTCTAATACAATCCATGATGCTTGAAGCACAAAATAGACAGGGAACCCTGATTATCCTGACATACTCATACACAGTACTTCACAATACAATTTATCATATGCCATGGCAATGTACAAAATGATCAATTGTTAGAGTCTGAACCCAGACTAGGGCCATGCAGCTGCATAGGGCTCAGTGCATAGGGAGACATAAGAAATGACACTTAAAAATATTACTTGTCAAAAATTAACTTATTTTCAGTGCCAGAAAATCTATTCCCCATTGAACATAGTATATGTTCAATGTGATAAGTCAAGTTGCCTGATCCAGTGAAATTTCAAAGCATCCTTTTGTATACAGAAATAGTACAAATTTGAAATGGACTGGAAAACAATTTTCAGACCCTATCTAGATCGCACAAATGTCTTTCCTTGTAAACAAAACCACTTAAATTCTGAGAAAGACCAATCGCTCTCTGCCCCCCACCCCCCAACTACCTGGAAACTAATTCTGGTCTCTCTTTTTACACATCTGATTCAAATTATCCAAATACCTCAGAAGTACCACCTGGTTGGTTTATTTGTTCTGTTTGCTAAGTTTTTCTCAAGTGTACCTTGTATCACACTGACATTTCTGTTGTATTTGAGCATCGGTGACAGATTTCTTTCATACATTGAGCAAGACTGAACTGAACTGTAGCATGAGAATGAAGTAGTAATAGTTGCTTTATTCTAAACCTTAAATCAAAATATACAAATCATTTTAGAAAACATGTATGGGAGTTTCTGAATGTAAGTTAACATCAGTGTTATAATCTCCATAGCATTAGTGTCATCCTAAAGTCTGCCCACTTATTCAATGGTATATTCAAACAAGTGATAAAATCACCATATTGGAGGATGATTCCATAATGATTTTGCCACCAGACATCTGGGAAATTAATATAAAAAGAAAAACATTCATGTTATTTAAATATAACTTTTCTGGATTGAACCATAATCATAATTCATGGAATATATTTTTAAAAATTAAAGCTTAGAATTTTTGTAAATAGAACAATTCAACCAACTTTGGAATTTTTTCAAAGAAAGTTTCCGTGTTAATTCCAAGTATTAATGATTTCATGCTGCTCTGATTTGGTAGTTTGCATTTCATTTCCTTTATTCATTCAGACTGCATAGAGGAACAGACTAGTATGTCCAACAATTTAGTGGCACAGCCATTGAATTCATTCTGTTATAGAGTGATATTGGGTAGACATTGCCAAAATGAGCATTAGTAGGCTCAATAGTAAGTATGATCCTAGGACACTCATTGTCATACTGTTAATACACTTTTGGGAATGGGGGGACAGAAATATTTCCAAATCACAATGTGCAAAATGAGAGATAAAATGCCCAAGCCATTGTTACTCCGTGCAAAATATTTATAAAAACCTCATTGAATTTCATGGGAACAAAGTTAATTCAAATTAATATTTGTTTATTAAGTACCCCCTGGCGGCAAAATAATGTGATAGGTTTGGCCAGTGTGTGTATGTGTATATGTGTATGTGGGGGGGGGAGGGGGTGAGAATAGGAAAACAAGTCCATCAACAGTTTCCATTTTCCAACCAGAAGAAAATGTCAGAGGTGTTCTTGTATGAAGTCATAGTAAGCATGCTAAATTTAATAATTACCTTTAATTTTTTAAATTTTAAACTGGCTTTTCAGAATATATGAAGATTATTCATATATAGGTAACTTGACTTCTTAAGTTAAATCAATCTACTATAAAGTCACTTCTTCCACTCACACGTGTTTGTCTACAAAATTAAATTTAATAAAAGAATACTACTATCATAATTAACTACATTTGAATTATATGTAGGTGATTTTGATTTATTATTTTTTATCAACAATCTGGCAGTTTGGTGTAATTAAACAGTTTTTCATGTGTAGTATGTGGAAAGGAGTTTGGGAAATTTTACAACTAAAAGTCACGGAAGTAATAATCTTGCCTTTATTCTTGCAGAATAAATTAAATGGCTAATTCCTCAGCTTCTGGTTTTTCCTCTCATTATTACTTTTTTTTTTCCATACATAACTTCTAGAATAGCCTTAAGTCAAACAAATAGGTCACTACTTGGGTTACTCATTTGCTAGTCCCATGGCCACTGGGCCTACCTTTAACATTGCATTGTCAAACCTAGGTTTTCTGTTGACAAGGGTATTGATTTCCTGATTAATGCACCACTCTTTTATTGGCATTCACTCCAGGAGACATTATTTTAATGTTTGTATGATCAATAGCTCCATCAGCATTTAGAGATCCTACTGTTTGCCGGCATGGTCCTAACTATGGGGAGTTGTGTATTTCTTGATAAATACACCAAAGAACTTGTAAACATTAGAGAGCCAAAGAAAATTGATGTTCCATGTGGTCTCTTATTGTATTTTACCTCTGAGAGAGAAAAAAAATTCAAGTAATTTTACATAGAGAAAGCTACCCTGCAGGGGATAACGGTTTGGGGTAGGATGTAAATGCATGGGAAGCAATTACTTTCAGAATTCTCATCTTCTAGCCCCTTCATCTCAAAATGTGTAAATACCCAATAACAAAAGTGTAAGTTGTGTTATTCACTCTTAGATTATGGAATTACATTTGAAATGCTCTTAGTCAATTTAATTAGAGTAATGGAATTCTAGGGTTGTCATAGATCCTTTTAGAATGACTGCAGTCCATAAATTACAACAGGTACCTGAGGGTGGCTGTTGAAAATGCAGATAAAGCTGTGCTTGTCTTTGCATTGTAATAGACTTTAAAATTACCTGCATGTTGCTGAAAATATATTTTCTTTTGCTTTTGAAATGCTAAACGCAGTAACCTAAAAAGGAAATTTTCTCATTTTAAAATTATGAACCACATAGCCTCATAGATTTGAGATCAGTTTAAAAAAATGAATGGAATCGTTTTTGAACTCTTATCTATTAAGTAAAATTCACAATGAGAATTAGATTGAAAATGGGAAATGACATTCACATTTTTCCCATTTAATATTAGGAGAAACCAATATGATATCAGTTTGGAAAACCAGATGATTCTCAGCTTGAAGAAAGTACCTTCTCCTTCTTTCCTTAATCTTTAAAAATTGCTTAGGAATTATTGTGAGATATTATTTTGAAATAATGGCTCTTTAGGACTTGCAAGGGGAGGTAGGGTCCATAAATGCCCCCTGAGAATGGTAGTGGCCTTGAGGATAGGATCAGGCTATACAAACACAGTATCTCTCTGTACTGTTCAATAATTTTTAAAATTCAACTAACAAGTCAATAGTATCTGAGTGAAATTCACATGTATGTTCAAGGGGACAAATAAGTTATAAGTCAAGTATTATCTATTATATGCCCAACCCTAGAATTTATTCTGAAAAAAAAATAAATTATTGTTGAATATAGAGGCCTAGCTTGCTACTTACTGATCCTTCATAGCATGATGATCTATGTTGATGATGACTAGTTATATGTTATAACTTCATTAACCACCTTCATGGTATTCATTTTCACATTAAATTTTGAGGGTAGTTGATTATATTCAGGTTAATATGTGATTATATATTGTCCTGTATGGATCTTTCACACTTATAAAGTCTTGTCTCCCCAACTAAGGAATGTGTATCTCAAAGTCAAGTACTCAAAAATGACCTTTTTCTTCATTGTCTAGCCTAATACCAAGCACATATTAAAATACAAAAAAACTTTTCCTAGGAATTGAAATGGTAAACTACCTTTAGTACCAATTCAAAGCAATTTGATGTTTTATATAATCCAAGTACGGTGCAAAACAATAGGAATACAAAGACAAAAAAACAACAAGGACCTGCCCTTTAGAAACTGATATTCTATTTTTAAGGAAACAGCCTTAACCATATTTGCAAATGCAAAGTAATTTCAGTATGTCAGGGAGCAGGAGAAGGCTCAAGTGAAGAATTCGTTAGACTTTTGTTTTTATGTCATGGATCCCTTTGACAATGTTTAAAACTATGGACTCCTTCTAAGGATAATGTTTATAACTTCAATAAAAATAGGATTATAGAGAGCGCCAATTTTATTGAAATGGTTACCATTTTTAAAAAATTCTAAGACCCCAGGTCAAGAACTAGTCAACAAAAAGTGATAATAGCATGCAGCAGGGATCCTTGACTTGGACCTTGAATAAGATATTGCTTCCTTATGAGCACATTGCAAAAGAAAAAAAAATCTATATATAATCTCAATTTTTTCTTAACACTGAATAATTCCTCAAGAAGCCTCTTGGAATCAGATCACTATTTATTAGGTTGTGTGAGTCATAGTTTGAAACATACCAACTCTCATACTTATTTTTGTAACAATGGTCAAGATTCTCCCACCTTTCTGCTCCAGTCTTCTTATCTCAAAAGTGAAGGGGTTGGAACAGAACATCTCTAAGGTATTTGTCAGATTGATCCAAATCCTACAATCAGATATATGAATGACATGGTAAGGATATATAATGATATTATATTTGGGGACCTTTTAATACATCAACATCTTGACCCTAAAAGCATTGTTACTTGTTGATAAGTGATAGGCCCAACCTAGGTCTACTTCTTTCATCAATTCTTCCCCAACTCCATTTTCTCACAAACATCATTAAACAACAATGAGATTCAACATTCTAAGAAACTGAATTACTTTTAAGCTCATAGGATTCTATTACTTGTTATTTTTCTTTACCAATATTGATTTTTGTAGTTCCTGATTTAATTATTCTGCTTTTTTCTTTTCCTGTTTATCTCGCCTTTTTACTCCTACTTTCGTAAGCAAAATGTAGAATTTTATTTTTCGCCTAACATAGTTGTGTTCTTGCACGCTTCTCTATAGACTATCCCTCAGAGAAATTCTTTTAGTACATGAATATTAAACGAGTAATTAAATTCTATTCTGTTTAGCCTTTCTAGAGGTCAAGTAAGTCATATCTGCAAAGGGTCTGTCTAGACTTGACTAGGTTTTGCAATGAATAATGAATAACAGATCTGAGTATTCTGTAGCTACTGGTACTCATGATATATAACTAAACTTTTCCCTCTCCTCCCTAAATATGTAGTGGGAAGTAGAGACAGTCTTGTAGTGGCAAAGTAGAGAGTTTGATTGTATTGTAAGAGAAAATCTGTCTAGGGATTGGTATGAATATACACATATGAAAAAAAAAAGAATTAGCAAAGTAACTTCAGAGGCAATAACCATGTCAATGATTACTTCCAGTGAGACTTTAACTATGTCCACACTAGGTAAATATTGAAAAGAATTAAGTAATTATGTCACCAGGCCTTGTCCTTCATATTAGAAGATGACCAAGATGACATCACTAAAACAGGGTCAATGTACAGTGTGTCCAGCTGTGACTGATCAAACCAATATGAGTCCAGAAAGCTCTACTACAGGTCAGGCATAAATAGCCTAAATAAATAGCTGGTATATCACCAGTAGCACTGAGATGGAATCACTACTGGGAACTGTCTCAAAATTAACTTCTATGCTAGGTTGGAAAATTTCCTTATATATTTATATGTTTACATGATATAACACTTTAAAATTTTCAAAGGACTTTCCTCACAAAATAAGCCTATGATGTAAATGGTGCAAATATTAGTATACTCACTTTCCAGAGGCAAAAACTGAGACTAAATGACATGAAATAACTTGCCCAGGGTCATACAGTAAGTGGTAGAGTCATGATTTGAATTCAGATCTCTTGACTCAGACTGGTACTCTTACTGTTATGCCTTATAGCCTCTCAGAAGAAAACAAACGACTATCAAAAATTTGAATCATATTAAGTAACTTTATTGTCATTTAGATGCTTACCCCTTACCATTTCAGAACTTTAGGACAGGGAAGATAACTGGTTGCAAAAAGGAGCTTGGATATGAGAGAATCTGAACATTGAATTCAGGTTGTTCTTGTATATACGTGCTAGAGGCTTGCTATGGCTTCTACACTGACTGTCTCCTATCTAGAATGTATTCCTTCTTTTCTGATTCTAGATATCCCTAGATTTCTTCAAAGCTCAGCCAGAGCCTTACCCTCTATTTGAAGACTTTTCTTATCCTCCCTGCAAATAGTGTCACCCGCGTGCCTCCAAAATCATTCCATACAATTTACTTTACATTTACTTTTCTGCTTACATGTTATTTCTCCCAGTAGAAGGTAAGCACCTTGAGCTCTGGGAGTGTTTTTTCTTTTGTCTCTTACACCCAGGACAAAGCATAAAATTTGTAACATGAGTACTTCGATAATGCTGGTTTGAATAAATGAATGAATGGAAGCATGACCTTTTATGAATATACTATTCCTATTGTCATCTCTACATGAGAAAAATAAAATAGTTTAGGGGAGAAAAAGACCCTAAACACAGGGCAGCTCTGGTATATGAGTATCTTACCTTCAGAGATTCCAGATACCTCCTCAAATCTTTCTGATTTATTATTTGGATTTAGCAAAAGGGCAGCATTACAGAATAGAGTAGGTCTAGCTTATTCAGATTGGGAGATTACAATGCCCATTATTCAGTTAAATTAATTATTTTCCATAATTGCTGAGATATATGCATGCAGTACTTTAAGTCTGTAAGCACTTAATACTTATCCTTGCTTTATTTTCCTTTGATCCTCATCTCACTTCTATGAGGTATTGTTATCACTGTCACCCTTTTACTAATTAGGTAATTTGAGTTAGGTGCATTACATGACTTGCTTGTGATGGATATAATTAATAAATATCAGAGGTAGTTTGCAAACTCAGGTCTTTTCTAACTTGAAGCTCATCTTTCACTTCAATATAAGGCACTCCCCACCATGGTACTGAAAAGCAAGAATGCTGTCAGTAACTTCATAACACTGAGTTACCAATATGAGCTGGTATTGATAAGTCCACAATATCCTAAAAGCTCTGAAGAGGTGGGTTTTTAATGGACTATATGAACTCATATGTCTAATTTAATATTTCTAAGGGTCAATGTCATTGTCTGGATGGATGAGTAGAATGTATAGTCAGATTGTACTCTAATCCAATGCCCAAAGCTACAGTGAACTAAAGCTGTACTAATAGTATGGTGCCCTATCACTAGTGGAGCCAGGTAGTGGGGTGTGACTTACCAATGAAATGAGGGTATGTTCTTACTTGCATAATAAGGAGTGAGGCATGAGGGAAGTAGGACTACAATCCTCAGGTCAATTAATCCTTAGGATACATATTTCCTTGGGAATGAACCATTGACATAAGTTTTACCATATCACAAAAGACAAACACCACCACCACCATGAACAACAAACCCAGAAATCCATTACAGCATGTTTTGATGGAGGGAGCTCTGTATACAATGTCAGAAAAAGTGAGTTGGAATTCCAGATTACTTACTGAGTGAATCTGGACAAGCCACATCAATTTTCTGTGCCTTGCTTTCCACATCTGTAAAAATAAGTTGGAGCTAGGAGGTAAAGAAATTGGGTCCTAGTCAGATCAGATAATCCCACTCTTTCCAGTTCTAAAATATCCTCTAATCTAAATCTATCAACTGTGAAATGAATAGTCAACAATCAAGTGTATAATCCATGCATACATGATTGTAGAAAGCCTACATTGTATTCCTTGTGAATGAATTTGGATAAAAATATTGGCACTTCCTTTGCAATGATAGATGAAACCCATAAGGTATGTACTGATTTTACAGAAAGAGAAAAAAAAATAGTATGCACGTTATTCAAATTAGTTGTTCTTTCTTCTCTTCCTATCTCTTTCTTTAAGACTCTGCATCCCCAAATATAATAAATTGGGCTGATTTTTTGGAAAAGTGGGGGACTCTAAGGAGAGAATATTTCATGTTAGATACACTAGCAGATGTGGTTGCTGAATTGTTTGGTCTTGCTTACGTATTTTAACAGTTTGAGGGAAGGGGATGATAGGGATGGTCATTAAGTGACTGACATGTAAAATCACAAGGAATTAATAAAATTGCAATTAAATAAAATTCTTGGATCAAATTAGAGCTTCTGTTTAGTCTATTTCCCATTCATTAATAAAAGATGGAATAAAATTGAATTGAAAGATTATTCTCAGAAATAACAGCCAGCATTACTTCTCTCCATCCACTGTCCCAAAGCAGATGATGCCAAGTGGATAGATAATTTTCTATCACAGGCAGGTTATATAAAGTATTGCTCTGTTGATGCAATGACTGAAAATAGGCTTTTCAATAGCAATAATGCATTTTCTTTGAGAAAGAATGTGGAGAATGTCAATATCACAAAAGAATATCAGGTCAATTTTTATTATGATTGTTACAAGAAGTAAAAATTCTTTAAATGTTGACTGCATATTAAGTTCTATGATTGTCTTCACCTTGAAAAGTTGGCAACCCCAAAACTGAAATCCAGTGTGTTGTGATTGAAAGTCCTAGGGGAAAAAAAAAAACAACAGCTGCACAAGCAAACTGAATTTGTGGTGCAACTTCCTACAATTGCAGTCAGAAATGTCCTCATCCCTCAAATCACTCACTCATCACTAGGTCATAAAAGCTCATTTTCCGTGGCAGTGATGAGAACAAACCCATTAGTGTATTTCATGTTTTTGTGATGAAGGAACAGACAATTTCCAAATAAATAAAGAACAACGGGTCCTTCAGGATCAAGTGTTGTTTGTTATTCAGTCACTTCAGTTTGGTCTTTCTCTTTGTGATGCCATTTGGGGATCTCTTGACAAAGATACTGAAGTGATTTGCTATTTCCTTCTCCAGCTCATTTTTTTTATAGATGAGAAATGGAGGCAAGTTAAATGACTTGCCCAGGGTCATGCTGCTAATAAGTTTCTAAAACTGGATTTGAACTCACAAAGATGAATTTTCTGGACTGGAAGGCCAGAATTCTGCCTGCTCCTCCAACTAACTTCCCTGGTTATGAAGTGATGTTAATGTTATTGAGCAATCTACAGAAAATGAAGTATGACTGAGAATATGAGAAAGGATTACATGGATTAGTTATCCAGTAGGTATGGGACAGATGGGACAGATGGTCTTATATTGGGGAGTGAATTATAACAGTTCCCATTGTGAGCACTCTTAATCCAATTGCTTGTTCATAAAGTGAGAGTATAAGGAAATGTCTCTGGCTGTGGTTCTTGAGAAATAATTCCAAGATAATACATATAGATTGGATTTCTAGGACCATTCTAGGACAAGTAATCACTGTCTGTAGAGGTGACCAGATATGATACAGGTCCTCCTTTTCTCTACAGAGTGCTATTTTTTGGGGGGAGGGGGGATGTTGTGATGACATGGACCTGGTTGATTAAAAAAATTTGTCCACACACTTCTGAGCTCTGGTAAATCTCCAGACTGTGTAAGAACACACCAATTTACCTAGAATCTACATGTGAAAGTGTGTGTATATAGTAATGTAATGCCAAGCAAAGGCAACTTCCAAGGTTCGGATTACCAGCATAGTAAACCCCATTTATTCAGCAAACATTCACAAAACAGAGAAAGTCAAAATACAGTGTAACTTATTCCTTTAGCAAGTAAGTGCTAAATTCAATCCATGTACTACTCTACCCCTAGACAGTACATTCATTTAGTCAGTCAAAAGTATCTTCTCAAATGGAGATTAGTCTCCAACCATAAACAAAGTACATTCATTTGGTCAATCACAGAGCACAAAAAAATTCAAAGGCTTCCCACCCTTGAATCTCAAAAGGGGCAGGAGAGCACAAAAGGCCATCCACCCTTATGTTACAACAAGATTAAGATATCATCTCAGCATTGAATACCCAAGGAAAGGTCCTTCTCTCATCTTCACTCGAGGCAAGCCCTCAGCAATCTCAGTTCCTGGGGAGACAAGGCTCAATAAAACCATAGCCAGTATCCTCATCAAGTCACTTTCTGCCTGTAGAACAGTCCCAGAACCCCTGAAAACATCAGCAAGGCCCTCTTCCAGGATTCCTGTGCAGGTACCACAAGAAAATCCTCTGTCAGGGCTTCTGAACCAACAGCCAGGTTCCAGGACCTCTACAACAGCAGCACTGTTCTTCACCATCAGGTGAATCTGGCAAAACAACATCAAAACAGACAGACAAAATACCAGCATCACAGCCATGCCTGCTCAGTTCTTGGCAGCTCTGGGTGGCAGTTGTCAAAAGTCCTGAGTAGCTCCAATGGGCTCTTAGCAGTCTTTCTCTCAGCAACTCAGGCTCCACTATACTAGATATTGCTCTTCCAAAGTCCTTTTAGCCTTCTCTAGGCCTGGCCCTCTCTCCCAATTCATGGCTCCTCCCAGTTCAGCCCCCTCTCTTCACGTCAACAAGTCCATCCCACAAGTGGGATTCACAAGCTCTGGGTTTTAACACTCAACCCAAAAACCAAGCCAATACAGGGGCATCTTCAAATTCCATTACCATTACAAGTACATAAAAAGTGTTAAAATGTCAATTAAAACATGGAATTATGCAAGTATTGTTACTGAATTTCTTGTGCCCTTCACCGAAAGATCTAACTAAGGATATAACCAGAAATTTTCATAAATATAAACTCTATAGTCGTGTGTCTTTTGGAATAGCAAAAAACATGAATGCCTCTTAACTAGTAACTTGTTATAAAAATGTCAATCTAATAAAATATATCATTGTAAGAAACAAAAATTCAGATCACATTCAAACCTTTCAGAGAAACTTGGGAAATTTTGTAGTAAATGATGCAAAGTGGAGAAAGCAGAACCTAGAAGATTATATACACCACGATTACAATAAATTAATTGTAATTAAAATAAATCCAAAAGACAATTCAGCTCAGAGTACTTACAATGTCTCAAAAGAAACATATTGAGCATACTTTCCTCCTCAGAGTAGAGAATTATGGAACATGGAATGTTGTATACATTATAAGATGAAATTATCTATTGTTTTGGAACAATTGTTCTTTTTTGTTTCTTTTATTTTAAAGGGGAGGATCAATAGTTGTTGGGATATTAAGACATAATCATGCTGGGAAAAACTGCATCAAGAATCAATCAAAAAGCCTTTATTCAGTGCCTTTTTATATGTCATGAGCTGTGTTTGTTTCTGGAGATACAGACAAATGTGAAAGCCACTGTCTTCAAGAAGTTTGCTGAGGAGAGACAATTTATACATACACAAAATAGATACAGGTCTTTTTTTTTTGATGGGGCAAGTAGGGGGAAGCACTAATGGCTGTAAGAATAGAGAAATAAAAGTTGGTATTTCACATATGCCTTTAAGAAATCTAGGGATTCTAAGAGTAGAGGTGACAAGCAAAGATTTTCCAGACCCAGGGGACAGCTAATGTAAAGACATGAATGAAGAATGTGAGGCATCAGAACCAAGAAAAAATCTAGTTTAGTTGGAATGTAGCATATCTGAGCAGTAGTACTTAATGAGACTAGAAAAGTGTTTGAACCTGGGGTTATGAAGGATGTTAAAAGACAAACAGAGGAGATTATATTGGATACTTGAAATTAGAGGGAGCTGCTGGAGATTAATGGATAGGTGAGTTACATGGTCAGAACTATATCTTAGGAAAATCATGTTAGGAATTGTATGAAGAAATTCAAGACAGGGGGGCGGAGCCAAGATGGCGGCGTAGAAGCAGCAACATATCGCAGCTCTCACATAGCCACCCCAAAATACCCATAAAATAGGACTCTAAACCAATCCTGGAACTCCAAAACGCACACAAAGGTACTTC
>CM053584.1:340939417-340959903 GCA_028627135.1 Pseudochirops cupreus | reverse complement strand
CCCCCCCCCCCCCCCCCGGATGTGGATAGCATTTTTCTTCATGAATCCTTTGTACTTGTCTTGGATTATTGAATTACTGAGAAGAGCTGACTCATTCATAGTTAATTCTCCCACAGTGTTGCTAATAGTGTGTACAATAGTTTTATGGTTCTGCTCATTTCACTTTACATCAGTTGAAACAAGTCTTTCTAGATTTTTTTTTCCCTGAAATCTGCCTGTTCATCACATCTTATTGTACAATAGCATTCCATTATTCTCTCATACCATGGTTTGTTTATCCATTTCCCAAGTGATGGACTTCCCCTCAGTTTCCAGTTTTTTGCCAGCACAAAAGGGGATGCTGTACATATTTTTTTTTTGCACATGTAGGTCCTTTTCCCTTTTTTATGATCTTTTTTGGGATAAAGACCTAGTAGTGATGTTGCAGCATCAGAGGGTATGCCCAGTATAGTTACACTTTGGGCATAGTTCCAAATTATTCTCTAGAATGGTTGGATCAGTTCACAATTCCACTAACAGTGTGTTGGTGTCCCAATTTTCCAACATCCTCTCCAATACCAATAATTTTCTTTGTTTGTTACATTAGCCAATCTGATAAGTGTAGAGTGTACCTCAAAATTGTTTTAATTTGCATCTCTCCAATCAAAATGATTTAAAGTACTTCTTCATGTGCCTATAGATAACTTTGATTTCTTCATTTATCCTTCAACTATTTATCAGCTGGGAGATGACTTGTATTCTTGTAAATTCTGTTCTCTCTATATTTGAGAAACGAAGCCTTTATCAGAGACTTGCTGTAAAGATTGTTTCTCTGCTTTTTGCTTCGATTACATTGGTTTTGTTTTGAAAAAATTTTTTTCTACATTTTGTAACAATCTCTAACTCTCGTTTGTTCATGAACCTGTAAATCACTTAACTTCTCCTTTAAAAATGTGGATGCTATACCACTTAATGCATATGTACTTAGTATTGCTGTTCATTGTTTATGGTACCTGTTTAGCAAAATATAGTTTCCTTCCTTATTTCTTTTAATTAGGTCCCTTTTTGCTTTATCAGAGATCAGGATTGCCAACCCTGCATTTTTTTTAACTTCAGCTGAAGCATAATAAATTCTGCTCCAGTACCTTACTTTTATTCTATGTGTCTCTCTCTGCTTTAAGGGTGTTTCTTGAAAGCACCATATTGTAGGATTCTGCTTTTTGATCCCTTCTGAAATCTGCTTTTGTTTTGTGGGAGAGTCCATACCCTTGACATTCACAGTTATGATTACTTTGTATTTCCCTCCATCCTATTTTTCCTCCTGTTTTCCTCGGTCCTTTCACCCTTTCCCTCCACAACAGGGTTTTGCTTCTGTCTGCTGCCTTCCCTGGTCTTCCCTCCTTTCTGTCACTCCCCCCACCCCCCAGTTTCCTCTCCTACTTTCTTTTTGGGTAAGATAGATTTCTATATTCAACTGATTGTATATATTATTCCCTCATTGAGCCAATACTAACGACAGTAAGATTCAAATGATGCCCATTGCCCACTCTCCCTCCTTTCCCTCCACTGTATTGTTTTTTTTTCACTTCTTCATGTGAAATAATTTATCCCATTCTTCCTCCCCCTTCTTTCAGTGTCCAAGGTGCTCCACTTTCTCATCCCTTAATTATTTTTATGTCATTCCCTCAAATCTACCTTATACCTGTACCTTCTGTCTATGTATATTCTTTCTAGCTGTGGTATTAGTGGTAAAATTTTTAAGAATAACAAGTATTATCTTTCTATGTAATGATGCAAACAGTTCTGCTCCATTGAATCATTTATGTTTTCTTTACCTTCCCCCTCCCCTCCTGGGCTTCTCTTGGGTCTTGCCGTTGGAGATCAAATTTTTTGCTCAGTTCTTGTCTTAAGAAAGCTTGAAATATTTCTCTTTCATTGAATTACCATTTTTTTCTCTTGAAGTATTATGCTTAACCTCACCAGGTAGGTGATTATCAGTTGCAGTCCTAGTTCTTCTGCCTTTAGGAATATCATGTTCCATAGCATCCAGTCCTTTATTGTTGCAGCTGCTAAAGCCTGTGTAATTCTGATTTAGGTTCCTTGATATTTTAATTATTTCTGTTCAGTCACTTACAGTATTTTTTTTTCCTTGATCTGATAGTTCTGAAATTTGGTCATAATATTTCATGGAGTTTTTATTTTGGGATCTCTTTCCTGAGGTGATTGGTGTTTTCTTTTAAAACCTATTTTGCCCTCTGGTTCCAGGAAAACTCTCCAGGAGCGTTTTCCTTGATGATTTCTTGAAAGATGCTACCCAGGTTCTCCTTTTGATTAGGACTTTAAGATAGTACAATTATTCTGATATCATTTCTCCTGGATCTATTTTCCAAGTCAGTTGTTTTTCCTATGAGGTGTTATACATTTTCTTCCATTTTTTCATTCTTTTAATTTTCTTCATTGATCCTTGATGTCTTATAGAGTCATTATCGTCCACTTGCCCAACTCTAGCTTTTAAAGATTTATTTTCCTCAGTTAGCTTTTGCACTTCCTTTCCCCTGGCCAAGTCTGCTTTTTAAGCAGTTGTTTTATTTTTTTCTGCTGTAGACTCTTTTTTTTTCGTAATTCTCTTGTGTTCCTATCATTCCTTTCCACAATATTTCTTCTATCTCTCTTATATGACTTTAAATATCTTTTTTAAGTTCTTCCATGAATTTTTTTTTCTGGGTTTGAGACCCCTTCTCATTCTTCTTTTGGACTTCGCCCAAAGTTATTTTGACATTGTCATCCTTTTCTGAGTTTATGTCTTAATCTTCCCTGTCACCATAATAACTTTGTATGGTCAGATTCTATTTTGTTGTTGTTATTTGTTCATTTTTGACCTTTTTTTTTCTTTCTGATAAATTTGAACTCTGCTTCTGGGGTATCTATCTCAGGCTTTTTACATTAGGGACTGCAGGCGCTATCTATTTACCTGGTGCTGCAACCATGTTGCAATGAGTTCCACTGGTGCCCCTCATATCTGTTGTTGTGCTGAAGGTGTGTCATTGGGGTGGCTTGCACTGCTGTAAACTGTAGGCGTCTGATAGCTTACCTGGGGGTGAATTGGGGTGTTAGTGCTGGTATCTGGGGAATTCTGAGGTCAGTGGGGTGTTTCTGCATTTTCCCAGGGCTACACTCAAGTATATGGCAATCTGACTGCTGGCAGCTATTTATTTGTCCAGGGCTATGCTGAAGCACTGTGGGTACCCAGTGCTGACAGCTACCTGTTTACTTAGGCACTGGTAGTGTTGGTGGCTGCCTGTTTACTGGGGGCTATGCTGAAGCAAGGGAAAGTTCTCAGTGCTGGAGTCTTCCCATTCCCCTAAATATGCTAAGGCACATGGGGAATCCTCCTGTTGGTATTTGCCTGTTCCACTGCATTAGAGCTCAGGATCTGCCACTGATTTGCTGGGGAGGGCCTTGCTACTGGCTTGTTGGGAGACTTCCTGCCTTGACTGTGCTCCCCTTTTACAAAAGTTAAATAGACCCTTCCTGCCTTCTAAGTTTCTGCTGGTTCTGCTGTTCCATGTGTTGTTCTGCCACACTATTTTCTGGTTGTTTGGAGGTGAATATGGTAGTTACAGTGATTTACTGCTTACTCCTCCATCTTGGCTCCCAGAAGTCCCTGTAGTTTAAGGCATTTTAAACTCAAATTATGACTTATGATCATCAAGTGACTGCATTAAGGGAGTATGCTTTAGGATGAATAAGCAAGTAAGCACTCTGATTTTTTATGAAAGTGAGTGAACTATTCCAGGCTATATTGGAAAAAAAATTGCGAATGAGGCATTATCACAAATCTATGCTGCTTTATAATTACCTAAGTCATTAATTGCTCTTTACTTTTCAGGACTTCATCCATACCCCTACCTAAATATAAAAAAAGACCCTATCACTCTCTGATTCAATAAACTCAAGTGGATTCCTAATATCTAGAAATAAATATAAACTCCTTGTTTAGTTTGTAAATTATTTTAAGATGTTGCCCCACCCTATCTTTAAAGTCTCCATGGGAATTATTGCCTCTTACATTATCTATGATCCAGCAAAAGAGACTTTGTTTCTCAAATTCATTGTTTCATCTATTCTTCCCATGCCTTTGACTAGGCTGTCCCTCCTGCTGGAAATGCACTCCCTCTTCACCTCTGTTTTCTGTAGTGAAAGACTCAGGTGAGATGAGCAGAAATTTCCATATTACTGCTCACTCTTTCATCCCTTGGCCTTTGGTTACACTGAGGAAAAACGCAATGACCTGGGTTGACTGATTCATCAAAAAACTTTTCTTTGCACCAATCAATTTCCCCTTCTCTATAGGATTATCTATAGGTGTTTCCAGCCTCAGGTTGCAAGAAGCCAAACAGATAAGACTACCATTTGCATCAGTACAAGGAAACTTCAACCTCCTGCTATATATGTCAATCTGATCTTTTTATCTCCCACAATTTGGAGAACTTCCATTGAGAAGACAAATGACCTTCCCTTTGAACCTGGTCTTTTCATTTCCTGCTCTGACTATTCCCTTAGGGAAGAAGAGAAGGAAAGTGGGTAGGGGGTGGGTCATCTATTTTATCTCCTGCTTTGCAGGTTCAATTTCCACCTTTTATTTCACAGTTTCCCATCTAATCTTCAGCCTTCAGAAAGCAAAAAAAATAAGTTGAGGGGCTTCCATCTATCTGACTATTGCTGATCATATCATACTGCACTTGTCTCCTGACTGATTCCCAGTTTCACTGAGATGGCTGTTTTCTACTCAATGATGACCATAATCACACCTAATTTTTCCTTATACATTCCAGCAATTCAGAACTAATGTAGACCATTGTTCAGACTTCATTCATTGTCTACCACTACCATTCCCCTCAACCCTTGCTCCCCAAAGTCTCAACCAAACACCACCAACCCCTTCCACTTTGCCCTCTTCAATACCTGTTCCACAGGCACCAAGCTTCCATTCATTCTATATTTTTCCTTCTCCCACTCCTTCCATCTCCTATCAGTCACTAAAAGCTGAGTTCCTGCTGATGACACAGGCTTCTAGGCCACCTTTTCCAAAATTGCCTACATTTTCACTCATTTCACTCTGCTTAGCAGTTGAGTTAGAGCAATTAGATTACTCCTTGATCCCTTTACTATCACAGATTCTTCCCCGACCTCTTCTTTTAAGGCCCATATCAATCATCCAGTTAAAATTCTTCAATAAATTCAATACTTGACTCACATTTTTTCTCCTCTTCAATCCCTTCCCTCACTTTGAAGGATTTCAAAATTAATATTTATTATCCCTGAAACATGTTGATCACTCACTTCCTGAACCTACTCTCTTCCCATGAGCTACTCCCCATATCCATCTCAACCACACAAAAAAATTGTTATATACTTGATCTTTGCATTACCCAAACATGACCTACCTCTATGTTCAAGAATTTTGAAATCCCCCTGTCTTACCATAATCTATTGGCCTTCTATTTCTCCCTCCACCTTTCCTTGAAAAACACTACTCTGCATTCACAATGCAACTTCCAATAAGTTCTCACTTAGGCCATCACCTCTATACTGACAACAACAAACAAAACTATTTTAAGGAAGAAATGACCACTATGTCTCTGGAACTCAGATCCTATAGAACTTTGCTGTTAATCAGTTAATTAATAAATATTGATTTAGCACTTACTATATATCTGGCTTGGCGGAAAATTCTGGGGATATTAAGAAAAGCACAAAAGGTCTGCCTTCAAGAAGCTTACATTCTAATGGGTAAGATAATTTGTGAATAAATAATTATGCACAAAACAGAGTGAAGAGAAGATATTTTTAACAGTTTGGATCTCTAGAAATGGCATCTCCTTCAGAAGAGGGGTTTGAACAGAGTCCTACTAGAAATCAGTGATTCCAAGAAGTACAATTAAGTAGGGAAAACTTTCCTGTCATGAAAGAAATCCAGTTGAAAGGCACAGAGACAGCATAAAATATTAAATGACTTGGTTATCTGCATTTTTTCTGATAGCATTAGAAAATACTATATTTTTTCTTGATTCTACATCAATATTTAGTACAGTTCTTGACTCAATATAGTTGCATAGCAAAGGATTGTTGAACAAAAGGTTTTTTAAAATATTAAAACCTGATAAGACATGCTGAGGTCTAGTGAAAATGATTTTTCTTATGTAAATTTACACATGTCAGGCAACCTGACAAATTTAAGAGTTAATAAAAACTGTAAGCATGATTGCCAAGGAGAAACTTTCTCTGGTAGAAAATAAAAAGTCAGAGAGGGAGGAGCCAAGATTGCAGAGCAGGAGGACAAACTTGACATTAGTTCTGGCTCCAACCATCTCCAATATCTGTAAAAACTTGACTCTAAACAAATTTAAAAGCTACAGAACCCACAAAGTGAGAGAGAGAAACAAATCTCCTGCTGAAGCCAGCCCAGCAGTCCAACAGCAAAGGTCTTTCACAGCACTGGAAGCTGAGCTCAGTCCCCCAGGAGTCCTGTGTTTCCAGCCCCAGGGTAGCCCCAAACAGCAGCAGGTGGAGCAGACTTCAGGAGAGTGAATCAGCAGCAGCTGTGGTGCTTTCCAGACTTCTCAATCCATAAATGCCAAAGACAAAGTAAAAGGTCAGTGTGGAACTCTGTAGGAACAGGGGGGAAGGAAGAGCACAATCTGGGCCCTACCCCCAGGGCAAGAAGTGGTGGAGGTGTGGCATCTGCACCATGGGGCTGCCTCAGGAGGTCCTGGCCTGCAGATTGTAGGGGGATCAAGTGACCATTCAGAGGGTAATCACTCTTGCTTTAACTTGCTTAGATCTGGATTGTGGTCTTGGATAGTGGTCCTGAGGTGTGTGGACAATGGGGGCTGGAGAGGCGCTGCCCTGCTAATAGCTCCAGCAGCCGTGAAAACCCCTGAGATTTGGGACAAAGCTCTCTCCATTCTGGAAGCAGAGTTCTACCATGGCAAAGAGCTCAAAAGCTAAATAATTGGCTGACAATATGAGCAAGCACAGGAAGTACAAACAGACCATAGAATTCTTTTTGGGAGACAAAAATGACCAAGGCATGGAGCGAGAGGAAGACTGTGAAGTCAGAACTCTTGCATCAAAAGCCTCCAAGAAAAATATGAATTGGATACAGGCCATGGAGAGCACAAGAAGGATTTTGGAAATTAGGTAAGAGAAGTAGAGGAGAAAGTAGGAAGAGAAATGAGAATGATGCAAGAAAATCAAGAAAAGAGAGTCAACAGCCTGCTAAAGGAGACCCAAAAATACACTGAAGAAAATAATATCATAAAAAATCAACTAACTCAAATGGCAAGAGAGGCCCAAAAAACCATTGAGGAGAAGAATGCCTTAAAAAGCCAAATTTGCCAGATGGAAAAGGAATTTCAAAAATTCACTGAAGAGAGTAACTCCTTCAAAATTAGATTGGAGAAATTGGAAGTAATGACTTTGTGAGAAATCAAGATATTATTAAATAGATCCAAACAAATGAAAAACTAGAAGGCAATGTGAAATATCTCATTGGAAAAATGAGTGACCTGGAAAATAGATCCAGGAGAGACAATTTTAAAATTATTGGACTACCTGAAAGCCATGATCAAAAAAGAGCATAGACAGCATGTTTCAAGAAATTTTCAAGCAAAATTTCCCTGACATTCTAGAACCAGAGGGTAAAATAGACATTGAAAGAATTTACCGATTGCCTCTTGAAAAACATCCCAAAAAGAAAATTCCTACGAATATTATAGCCAAATTTCAGAGTTCCCAGGTCAAGGAGAAAATACTGCAAGCAGTCAGGAAAAAGCAATTTGAGTATTGTGGAAACACAATCAGGATAACACAAGACCTAACAGGTTCTACATTAAGGGATTGAAGGGCTTGGAATATGATTTCCAGAGGACAAAGGAGCTAGGACCAAAACCAAGAATCACCTACCCAGCAAAACTGAGTATAATGCTACAGGGGGAAATATGGTTATTCAATGAAATAGAGGATTTTCAAGCATTCTTGATGAAAAAACCAGAGGTGAACAAAAAATCTGACCTTCAAATACAAGAAGGAAGAGAAGCATGAGAAGGTAAACAGGCAAAATAAATCATAAAGAACTTATTAAAGTCAAACTATTTCCATTCGTATATTGAAAAATGATAATTGTAACTCAGACTTTTCTCAGTATGAGGACAGTAGAAGGGAATATATATGTATCTGTATAGATGCATATATAAGTGTGAATAGGTGGGTGCATGTGTATATATGTTTATATGTGAGTGTGGGCATATGTATGTTCATGTATACATAGACAGACGGTACAGGATAAGTTGAATATGAAGGGACAATATCTAAAAAATAAAATTAAGAGGTAAAAGTGGAATTTATTGGGAGAATGAGAAAGGGAGTGCTATATTAGGGTAAATTATCTGATATAAAGAGGCAAGAGAAAACTGTTACAATGGAGGGGAAATGCAGGAAGGTGAAAGGGAATGGAATAACCTTATTCTCCTTGAATTTGGCTTAAGGAGGGAATAACATGCACACTCAATTGGGTATCTTACCCTACAGGAAAATAGGGGAGTAGGGAACAAGAGGAGGGATGATAGAAGGGAGGGCAGATTGGTGGAGAGGATAGTTAGAAGCAAACATTTTTGAAAAGGAATAGGGTCAAAGAAGAAAATATAATAAGTGGGAGACAGTATAGGATGGAGGGAAATATTGTTAGTCTTTTACAATATAACAACTATGGAAATGATTTGAGTAACTACACATGTACAACCTATATTGAATTGCTTATCTTCCCAGTGTGGGTGGGTGAGGAGGGAAAAAGGGGAAAAATCTGGAACTCAAAGTTTTAAAAACAAATGTTTAAAAAATTAGCTTTTTTTAAAAAAATGTAACTGGGAAATAAGATATACAGGCACTGGTATATAGAAATCCATCTTGCCCTACTAGAAAGTTAGGGGAGTAATGGGAGAGGTTATAAAAGAGAACATATTGGGGGAAAGAGTATTCAGTAGGCTTGCTATTTTGGGTTGGGGGTAGGTTAAGATGGGGAGAAAAAATTGTAACTCAAAATCTTGTGGAAATGAGTGCTGAAAACTAAAAATAAGTAAATAAATTTAAATTAAAAAAATAAAAAGCCAGAGATATGGCTTTTCATCACACTGAGAGCAGTTGGTAGAGATCATGTTTCCTTGTACCCATGGTAATGATATCAAATGAATCCAAGTGAACCCAATACAAATTCACAGTGAAAGCACTAGAAAATATATGGCAAGGATGGGGAAAGAGAGCATTGTCCAGAATACTATGAGCACCAAGCTGAATTTTGGGGATGAGCAGGTGGGGAGAAACTGCTAGGAAGATGACAGAATGCCACGTAGGTATCAGGAGCAGTTATCTCAAGGAAAACAGCAATTGGCAATGGCAGTAGTATTAATGATTGGGTCAGTGCTTGATATATAATATACTGATCTCAACAGTGATCATGTATAAAGGCTCAAAGGACACAGGCTGAACATAAAGAAGAAGCAACTCTTACTAATGTTGTGAGTTTGTTCCACCTCTTGGACTGAAGGTTAAGTCCCATTTGTGCTCTCATATGTATCTTTGGGACACTGTGAAAAAAAAATGAAGCAATTCTGAGTTTTAAATGTTCTTGGGAACACTGTGGCATTTATTTAATCTTACTAGATTTGGTTTTGGAAAAACCCTTTCCATCTTGTACCTACAATTGTGGAAGCTGCCATAAGATTAGTTGTTTGTTAGCATAAAGATTTGAATTTAGTTCATTAAATGATTATTTGAGTCAGTTCATCCATTAATACACAGGGTAATCAATTAGTACAACCATAGCCCTCATCACTACTATTCTAGACTATTTCAAAACTTCCTTGCCTCTCTTTCTGCCTCTGTCTTCTCCTGCTCCAGTCTATCCTCCACTCATCTTCCAAGGTGATTTTTCTAAACCATAGGTGTGTATATATTACCTACTCAATGTTTTCCCAATACCTTTAGGATCAAAGAGAAATCCTTCTTTTGAGCATTTTTTAATATTTTATTTTCCTACTCTTTTTCTAACCATGGTATAGCTTATTCATCTCTGCACTCTATGATCCCATGAGATTGGCCTACCTGAAGATTCTCAAATACATTACTTCATTACTGTTCTCTGTTCCTTTTATTGACTTTCTTCTCTGCCTATGGTGTTCTCCTTTCTCTTCTCTACCACTTAGTTCCCTTGACCTACTTCAAAATTTACCTTATATCTCACCATCTTCAGAATGTCATTTTTCGGGGAATCAGCAGCTAATGTCTTCCCCTTTCATATTATCTTCTTCTTTTTCTCCTTCAACTCCTCCCCCTCCTTTCTACTACTAATTCTGTTGCTACTTATTCATACTACTACTAACTAGCTAGAAAGCTAACATTTGTGTAGAAATTTAGTGTTCACAAAGCCCTTTTCATGTTATATAATTTTATCTTCAAAACAACTATATAAGTGGTTTTATTATCTTCATTTTACAAACTAAGGTATAGAGATATGAAGTGACTTGCCTAGAATCATAAAGTTAGTATGTATCTGAAGAAGAATTTGAATTCAGGGCTTCCTGACTCTGGGTTCAGCTCTCTATCTAGATATTAACTAGATAGTAACATGGTGACTCCACCATCAGACTGAGAACTCTTAAAATTAGGGATTGGGTTTTGTTGTTGCTGTTGTTCACCTTTGTTTGTATCTCTATGACTTAGTAACTGGAACATAATAAGCACTTAATCTATTATTTGTTATTAAATAGGTAGCTAAGCTCATAAAATTAAACATTCCTTCCAACAGTCTACAATACAACCATGCCTTCCTGTCCTGTATAGAACTTGTCCTTAAATCCCAATTCATCATTTCATTGTTACATGAAGAGGAACCTGAGTTCTCCAAGATTTTACCAGTGGTTTAACAACTTAGAGTATGCTCCTTCATATGTTTTTACAGTTATGAGAGTAAGTAAAATAAATAAATACATGTAAGTCTTATCAGCAATAGACTGATCAACTAGTTATAGATTATGTGGCTTTGACAATGCTTCATATCCTCAAGTTCAAAAACTATAATAATTGAGATGTAGATAGTAATGTAAATTTTGCAAATGGCTTTTTTGTTTCTTATTTGAGTTTTTCAACAACAGTGTTAGGTAAATAAAATGGGGATAGTAATACCTGTGTGACGAATTTTTCTACATAGTTGGGAAGCTCTACTAGGTTATAAAATCCTTGAGGAAACTGAGGTTTATAGAATTTATGATTTTCTTAGGATCCAACAACTCATAATTATCAGCGACTGGATTTGAACCAAGGTCTTTCCAGTCCTCTCACCACTGCCTCTGCAAGTCATAGAAAAGTGAGAAACTAGGTAGTTAGGAGTGAGCCCTGTTAGTGAGGGTTATGTTTTTTTGCTTACAAATGGTGTCAAATGCATTTCTCCTATTTGTTCCTTGCCCTTGCTTTTAATACCTTATCCACACTGACTTAGCAGTGGCCTAAGAATCTATGATTAGAACAGCATGAATTTGATGAATATCTTTTCTAAGGTAGATTGACAAAGTTCAGATCTTTTAGAACAGCATGACATAAGAACCAAGGGCACTTGTTGAAGGCAAACTGAAAAGGGTGTTGATTATATGAAAGGGGCAACTTTAGATTGCTTTCTCCTCTGAACCGGGGTCCCCAATTTCTACCCAGATGATGGAGATTTCTGTGCAAACTTGCAAAGGTAAACAATATTGAAACTTCCAGGCATGGATTCCTATTACCTGGGAAACTATTTGCAATTAATTTTAAGCACCAACTGGTTTGTGACAAGCATGCACCTTGACAAAGGTTTTCAAAAAGCCTGCTTCACATTTCCTTTCCTTCAGAGAATAGTATGGGTTTCTTTCAAAACCAGAGAAAGACAGAGAGGTAGCAAGCTGTGCATTGGCTAGTAGGTAAGATCAATCAGTTCTTCTGTGCCAACAAGAGAAAAGGTGACAGTAAAGAAAATGGTTTGCCAGCTAGTCACTTGAAAGTAGATGAAATTGAAGGTGGGTAACTCCTATTTGAAACTAACATATTAAAAACGTAATGCTAATGCTTGGAATTCTTTACTGGACTGTAAAAGCCATGAACTGAAGTTTATAAATGACCCAGATCACTTAGCTGCTTTCTGAGTATTAAAACAAAAGTAGTCCTATTATATTTTCTCTTAATTCAATCATGATTAAAAATATGCATCAAATGTTTCATTGTGTGACATATCATTCTAGACACTGAGGATCTAATGATAAAAAAATAATATAATTCATGCCCTAAAATAATATAAAATTTATCATGTACATAAGACATGTACAGAATTAATTACCGTGCAACTTATAGTGGGATAAATACTTACAACAGATAGGAGAGAAGTGAAGAATCTCAAAGACTCAGAGATTTTGATAGACATGATAAGAACAGCTAATATTGTTCAGATAATGTTACAAAATGTCTCCACTGCTGACTTGCTTTGATAATACCACAGTTACAGATTCTTTCAAATAGCATCCTTGCCATTCTTCACAAAACAGCATTAATAGCTGATACTCTCTGGCCGTTTGAATGGGAAAACATTTAGTATTTTCATTTTTTCCCAATTAGCTCTACCTATCAAGCTGAGTCTCCAGTGGATGATTTTCAGTCATCAACATAGAGTCAACCTCTCTTGATTCAGTCCTGTGTACAGAGATGGGTATCAGAATCGCTTCCTCCTGAATTCATTTTTTTTTCCTGGTAAATTCTCTAATGTGGTTAGGCATTTCCTTACGCTCAAGGAAGAAGTCAAGAGAACAAGGTAACTAATGTCATATAATCTAGTTAATGCAGACGTTTAGGTTTGGCAGAGCTTTGGGAATTTGACCTTAAATCTTATTTTAGGTTGTTATCTAGGCAATTGGCATCTAAGAGAACAGAGGCCAATGTAAAAGTGCTCCTATAATTCCTCCCTTCTCTTGTGATAGCTAGGAGACCGCTAAATCTTTATATCTACTCACCTTGCTTGATGTCTAGGACCTTCTCTGCCTTGAAGTTGAGCTGAGTGGCAATGAGTTGGCAATCTGAGCAATGACTAATTAGTTTGTCTTTTTCTGTCTTGCTACTTTTCCTCCTGCCCTCTTCCTCTTTTTTCTCCCTCCCTATGTGTTGTCAAGGATAATCTACTGGTCACAAACCTGAGGGAAGAATCACAGATCCCCTTTCCCCCGGCCTCTGTGTGTGTGTGTGTGTGTGTGTGTGTGTGTGTGTATGTATGTGCATGTTTGTGTGAGTAATCCCCAGGAGAAGTGGTGAGAGACACAATTGTAGACACAGAAATGTCTCAGAAGTGAGATTTTGTTCTGAAGGTTTCTGCATGTCAGAGGATAGGACATAGAATGTGAAAGCATGAATGTTGGAGAAAGTCATGTAAAAGGAACAGTAAGTTTGCTAATTTGGATAGAAAATGGGATATGTCAAGAGAAGTTAAGTCCATGTTTTTAATTCTTTTTAAACCCCACTGAATCTAGGAAATTAACTGATTGTAATCCATTCTAATTATTACTATAACAATAACTGTGTGATTTCTATGTTTAATACTATTGCTAAGGACTCTATTTTTATTTTGTAGAAGTAATTTTGATATAAGTTGGGGCTCATCAGAAGCCTCTTTGATAAATTTGATGAAAAGAGGTGGTCTGATGGTTTAGAATATGTGGTTGTTGACAAATGTTAAAGGCACTGTGGGAAAATTGGGACTCTAATGCATTCTTGTTGAATTTGTGAACTCATCTAACCATTCTGAAGAACAATTTAGAACTATGCCCAAAGAGTGATAAAATGTGACCCAGCAATAGCACTACATAGATCTGTATACCAAAGAGATGAAGGAAAAAGGATCTACATGTACAAAAATATTTATGACAGCTCTTTTTATAGTAGCAAAGAATTAGAAATTGAGAGAAATGAGGAAATTAGGGAATGGCTGAATAGGCTGTGGTATATGATTGTGATGGAATACTATTGTGCTGTAAGAAATGATGAATAGCTAACTGCTCTCAGAAAAAAAAAAGAAATCTGGAAAGACTTACATGAAATGATGCAAAATGAAGTAAGCAGAACCAGAACATGCACAGTAACTGTAATATTATCAATGATGAATGACTTAGCTACTCTGATCAATACAATGATGTAAGACAGTACCAAAGGACTCGTAATGAAAAATGTTATTTACTCCAGAGAAAGAACTGATTGAATTCGAATGTAGATCAAATGAAATTTTTGAATTTTCTTTTCCTTTTCTTTTTTCTTTTCTTTTTTCTTTCACACAATGACTAATATGGAAATACGTTTTGCATGAGTATGTATGTATGACCTACATCAAATTGTCCCTCCTAACTCCAGGGCCAGCACTCTATCCACTAGGGAAAAAAAATAGAATCCTGCAATTGCACTGAAAATGAATAAATTTTGAAGAAAAGGTAAGGCACACATGTGTGCACACACACACAGACACAGAAAATAACCCTATAGAGACATAATATAATAAATAGGACATTTTCCACCAGGAATGAACGGAAAATAAGGGAAAAGATAATGATGCCTGCTTAGCTAACAGTATTTAGGTTCAAGCTTATTTTGTCATTTAAATACCCCTGCAGCTCTCCAAGGGACACCAATTTAGATTCATCATTTAAAACTCTCACCACATTTTCTTCCCTCCAACTGAACATCCAAGGGGAAAGGAAAGGAAAAAAAAAAGTCTCCAGGGCTATTTTTAACCTGATATTTTATCAAACCAAAGGATATACAGATTGTTCCATGGAGCATTTAAATAATAAATGAATCCATTGTCCTTTAAAATTGGAAGTGTCTCCTTTCTCAGAGGAGCAACTCATATGCCAGGGCCTATCCATGTTGACTTAATACTGTCACCAAGAGAAACTTAGTGGGTGGATGAATTCCCAGTAAACAGAGATATAGCCCACTAGTGAATTAATAGTGCCAATAGTGCCAAAGAACAGAATTATTTAGTGTCCATTGAAATTCAAAAAAAACATACCCTTAGGGAAATACAGAGAGATATACACTGAAGACTTTTTCCCACTCCCCCACCCCCCATTGGTGAGTCCTTCTTTTTCACCTTTAAAAAAGTTCTACAATCCATTATCTTGGAATAAAATACTATATTATCACTCAAGACTATCATAGAGGCTTCTTCTTTACTTCCACAGATGGAAATAGTAATTTGAGTAAAAACTATTTGGGAAAATGTATTATATCTGATAGCAAAACTGATTTTGTACCTCCATAAGACTCACTCAAAATTTTCTACCAATTTTACTTCCTCTTTAGCTATATAATTTTCTTCTTATCTAAGCTACACTGTTGATCATGTCATGAGCCTTCCAACTCAGAATTTCCCTTCCCCCCAAATGGATCCTTCCTTTGGAACCCATTGATTGGTTAGAGCTTACTACATCCAATCAAATCTAGCCATTGAACCTTGCTTTACACCCATTTCTCTTACATTTCACATGCTTAACTTTATCTAGGAACACTGATTAGATAAATCATTACTGTTACTGCTTTGAAAAGGGGTATACCAAAAAAACTTTCCTCAGTCTCTATTGATCATTTTTATAACTTTACCCTTCCTTGCCCACCAATTCTTTTTATGTGTTGTGTCCCCTTTATTTTTGTTTTATTTTTAATTTTTTTGAACAAAAATATAAGCTTATCAAAGGTGGGAATTGTCTCTTTTGTATTTATAACCACAATGTTTACCACAGTGATTGACACACAACAAATACTTAATATTTTTTTTTTAGATTCACTTATTGTAATAGGTGGGAATCTGAAGGCACGTTGTTAAGTAATTTACTCAATGTCATGCAAGAAGTAAGCACCAGAGCTGGGGTTTCACTATTGGAGGCAAAAAATAAAATTCTGTCTTTCACATATCAACCCTCCAAATACTAGAAAATACTTATTAATACTTGAAAGGTAGGGTCTAAAATACAATGTCATCCTGTACTGCACCCTCTAAACTCTCCCTTAAATAACCTAGGGTCCTTCTTTCTTTTCCTCTCCGTGTAAGGGTACTTGTCCTTTGTTTTTTAGTGTGTTGCAAGATGTCTGACTAATTAATACAATATTATGTTAATGATAATGATATAATGAAACAGCAGGAGCAAGGTAATAGGGAGATGGTTTTGGAATAAAGATAACCTGGAATTAAATCAGACCAACAGTATTTATTAGCTATCTGAACTTGGGCATCCTCAATGTTTCTCATGAAACTCTGTGACAATTCTTTTTTAAGCCTTTCATCTATTCTATTCCTATTTACTGGTGGCAGTCCATGTTGGTAAAGAAAGTTTCCCAAACTGATGAAATTGACCTCTTACACATAATTATGTCATGATATCATGTGATTACCCTCTTGGTACTTAATACATCTTTATTTTAACCAGAGTCATCTGGATACCTGTTTTAATATTAAAATTGCAAATAAATTCTGTGAATTTAAACACTATGGCAGACTGAAAATGTGATATTTTGGAACAGTGGGTTGTCTTGGTGCCCCTTTACTTCCAGTAGCCACTAGGTTGGACTGATCCTGCCTAATAACCTAGACATTTATATTTTAATTCCCTGGGTCACTTACAGCTATATGAATCTATAATGTAGTTGAGATAATGCACCATAAAAGAAAAAAAAATATTTAACTCTATAGAAAATAACTTTTTTGAGACTATTAGAATATTTTCATGTAACTTATAAATTAAGAACAACTTCCTTTGAATTACCCCATCTTTGTTTTCCAACATTCTTAATTCCACCTGCAAACTTGGTTGGGTAATGCAGCACAAAAACATTGCCAAGTTGTCCTTGATACCCAGACCACCAGCATTTTTAAAAGCAAAACATATTTTAATCCAAACAATTTTTGATACATTATGGGAAAATAAATATCTTTCCTTAAATTAAGAAGTTATTAAATTCAAGTAAGTAAAGTCATTCAATTTTTCATTTGGTACTGGAGCTAAACTACTTAATCATACCTGAAAGCTGGAGATTAGTAAAAGCTAAAAGCATCATTGCTGTTCCAAATGAACGTCTATGAAAAATAAATTTATTTCCCAGCTCTGCAAGATGCCAGCACTACCTTATGGTTATATAGCCCAGCCAGAAAGTAAAGCTTAAACTTGCTACTCATGTTCATATACTGCATATTTTAAAACCCTGTTCAACAGTCCCCTATTTTATACATACAATGTTTCACATAGGCTTAGATGGAGAAAGGGATTGGATTCTTACCCAGAACAACTAAGTTTCTTCTACCTTTTCAATATCCCATCTTCTTTCTTCCTATTATTCCATGTGTTTTCCTGTCCAATAAATTTTTTCCAAGGCTCCTTGGAATTATGTTTTGTGAAAATTTAAGGTTTCTCTATAGTCACACCAAAAAGTTAAGTAACAAACCACTGCCATTGACTGAACAAGATAATACTGAGCACTGAAGGTGGAGAAGGATTTGTGGTGAGTGTCTGGGGCTTGCCCTCATTTTGCTCAGCCAATAAAGTCCAATGCTTCTTCTTGGCATGCAAAAGGGGGCAAAAGGCATTCATTTCATCTGTACACAAGAAGGCAGACAAAGTGGAGAAGCATTTGTTAAACTTGGATAAGGAGATGAAGTCAAATTGATGAGAGAGAGAGAGAGAGAAAGGGAGAGCAGGCATGGGACACAGGTATGTTGAATTATTCATGTCAAATAATATTGAAATGGATTGGGTGTTGAGGGATACTGGTCCAAATAGTCCTAACACTGCCAATGATGGTATTTTTGTGTGCCTTAGTGGACTGCCATTTGGCTGAAGCAAGAAAGAAATTGTTTGGTTTTTCTCAGGTTTAGAAATTGTGCCAAATGTGATAGCATTGTCAGTGGACTTCCAGGGGAGGGGTATAGGGGAGGCCTTCATGTAGTTTGCTTCATAGGAAATAGCTGAAAAGACTCTAATAAAACACAAGGAAAGAACAGGGTACATGTATATTGAAATCTTCAACAGCAGATGGGCTGAACTCTGTACTCATTATAATCCTCCTTAAAAACTAAAGCTGGTTAGGGAGAGGTAGAGCCAAGATGGTGGCATACATAGAAGCAGGAAAACTCTCTGAGCTCCCCCCATAACCACCTCAAATACCTATTAAATATGACTCTAAACAAATTTTGAGCTACAGAACCAACAAAGTGACATAGAGAAACAAATTTCGCACTCAAGGCAGCCTGGGAGGCCTACAGGAAGGGTCCATTGCTGTGCAGTGGGAGAGGAGCCCAGCCCCTCTTGAGCCCATGGTTTTAGCTTCAGGGCATCACCTACTAGCAGTGGCTAGAGTGGACTTTGGGAGAGTGGATCTCCAGCAGCAGCAGTGGTTTGCAGAATTATCAAGCCATAGATGTCAAAGACAAAATAAAAGGTCATTGTGGAATTCTGTTGGAACTGGGGGGGATGGAGCATGGTCTGGCCTCTGCCCCCAGAGTAAGAAGTGGTGCAGCTGTCTCCATGTGGCTGCTTCAGAACTCCTGGCCTACAGAGTGTAGGGGGTAAAAAGCAACCATTACCCTATTTTGAGGGTAATAGCTGTTGCTTTAACCTGCCTGGATCGGCATCACAGTCTTGTATAGTGGTCTTGAAGTGTGTGACCAGTGAGCAATAGTTTGTAGGGGCAGCAGAGAGGGCACCCAACTAACAGCTGCAGCAGCTGCAAAATCCCCAGATATTTGGGACAAAGCTCTCCTCTCTGGAAGCAAAGACGTCAAAAGTCAAGCAATTGAATTGCAACATGAACAAGCAAAGGAAACAAAGCAAGCACAGCAATCAAACCTTAGATGCCTTTTTTTGGGACAAAATGTAGCATGGAATGGGAGGAAGACAACAAAGTCATAACTCCTGTATCAAAAGTTTCCAAGAAAAATATGAACTGGCTATAGGCCATGCAGGATCTCAAGAAGCATTTTGAAAATCAAGAAAGAGGAGTGGAGTAAAAATTGGGAAGAGAAATGAGAATGATGCAAGAAAATCATGAAAAGAGAGTCAACAACCTGAATGAAGAAAATAACACCTTAAAAACAGATTAATTCAAATGGCAAAAGAGGCCCAAAAAGCCAATGAGGAGAAGAATGCCTTAGAAAGCCAAATTTGCCAGATGGAAAAAGAATTTCAAAAGCTCACTAAAGAGAATAATTCCTTCAGAATTAGAATGGAGCAAATGGAAGTTAATGACTTTATGAGAAATCAAGATACTATTAAACAGATCCAAACAAATGAAAAAATAGAAGGCAATGTGAAATATCTCATTGGAAAAACCACTGACCTGGAAAATAGATCCAGGAGAGTCAGTTTAAAAATTATTGGACTAATGTAACCAAGATTAAGAGACAAGTGGGAAATTTGGACAGAATATTTATAACCAGTGTGTCTGATAAAGGCCTCATTTCTAAAATATACAGAGAATTAAGTAAAATCTATAAAAATACAATTCATTCCCCAATTGATAAATGGTCAAAGGATGTGAACAGGCAATTTTCAGAGGTAGAAATTAAAGATACCTATAAGCATATGAAAGAATGCTCTAAATCACTATTGATTCTAGAATGCAAATCAAAACAACTTTGAGGTACCACATCTCACCAGTCAGATTGGCTAAGATGACAAAACAGCAAAATAACAAATGCTGGAGAGTACATAGAAAAATTGGAACACTAATGCATTGTTGGTGGAGCTGTGAACTGATACAACCATTCTGGAGAGCAATCTGGAACTATGTCCAAAGGGCTATAAATAATTACATACCCTTTGACTCAGTAATACCACTTCTGGGGTTGTATCCCAAAGAGATCATAGAAGTGGGAGGAAGATCCATACGTACAAAAATATTTATTGCAGCTCTCTTTGTGGTGGCAAAAAACTGGAAATTAAGGGGATGCCCATCGATTGGGGAATGGCTAAACAAGTTGTTGTATATGAATGTAATGGAACACTACTGTGCTATAAGAAATGGGGAGGAGACTGTCTTCATATTCACCTGGAAAAGCCTATACAAACTAATGCTAAGTGAGAAGAGCAGAACCAGGAAAAATTTGTACAATCACAAACACATCGTATGTGTGATGACCAGCTTTGATAAACTGGACTCTTCTCAGCAACACACAGGTATAAGACAACTCTACAAGTCTCAGGATGGAAGGGGATGCCTACATTCAGAGAAAGATCTAGAAAGACTAGAGTTTAAATGGAGACTGAAACAATCTACATGCTATCATTCTCTTTCATGTTTGGTTTTCTTTCTTTTTTTCCCATTGTTCACTCCATTGGTTTCAACCCTTCTATACAACCAGACTATTGTACAATGTGAAAGTATTTGCAGATCCTATA
>CM053584.1:340925170-340938917 GCA_028627135.1 Pseudochirops cupreus | reverse complement strand
CTCTCTCCCTCTCTCTCTCTCTCTCTCTCTCTCTCTCTCTCTCTCTCATCTATCTGTGTGTGTCTATGTACTCTATATTTTTACACACACCTGTTTCCTTCATGATTATTATTTTTTATAATTAGAATTTTCCTAATATTTAACTGTATAATCAATGATCAGCAAAATATTTGGAATAAGTAGTTGAAGTTCAATAAATACTTGTTTATTAATTTGTTACAAATATAGACCTAATGGTTCTTCTGTAAGTATTATATGAATGTCAAGAAGTTCAATAACAAAAAGAAATATTCTATATATACTAGAATATTTTTAGCAGCACTTTTGTAGTTGCAAAGAACTGGAAGAATACCTTAACTATGTTTTTTCTTTCCTCTAGAGGATGATCTTTGGATTGGAAAGATCAATGGAAAATAATTAATAGAGTATGTATATTAAAAATAAATAAAGTGATGTGATGAAATGAAATATAAGTGATAGTAAGGAAATGTGAAGCAGATATTAATGACTCAACGCCCCTTGAGTTACTGGAAAAGGCATTGGTTCTGATTCTGAGGTGCTATTGGTGTTTTTGGCTCTTCAGTAGCTGTACCTTTCTTTACCCATGTTATTCTCCAGATCTGGAATGTACCTCTGCCTTATTTTTGTCGTTGGAATTCTTACCTTTCTTTAGGTATTAATGCGTATGCCATCTTCCATAAGAAGCCTTATATGATCATCTTCATTGTCAGTGTTCTCACTATATTTGCCAAGATTTCATACATATATTTATCTACTTACACATAGTATGACCTCCCCACCCAATAAAATGTAATTTATTTGAGATCGAAAGTTATTGCTATTTTGGATATTCATTGTCAACATTTGGAATAGTCCTTTCCATGCCTGGAATAGATAATAAATGGTTGTTTGGTTGATTGTAAAAGTACTTCAGTATTGGCATAGAACAAAATATCTGACTTTAAAATGATGGAGGAGAAGAAAATTTGCAAACTCTAAGATACTTAGGTTTACTTTATTTTATAATAATAATAATAATTAGGACGATGATAACAATAGCGAGCACTTTAAAATTTATAAAGTATTTATACATATTTGATTCTATCATCTAAATTTCTTTATGAAATTTTATTTTTTTTATCATTTTTTATTATTTTTTGTTCATTTTTAGTTTACAATATTTATTTCCATGAGATTTCTTCTTCCTGTTTAGATTCTCATGCTTCTCTTGCTTCTTGAATTTGAATGTCAAACTTTTTATTGAGCTCTGGTTTTTTCATCAAGAATGTTTGAAAGTCCTCCACCTCTCTGAATGACCATATTTTCCCCTGGAACATTATTCTCAATTTTGCTGGGTAGGTGATTCTTGGTTTTAATCCTAGCTCCTTTGATCTCTGGAATATCATGTTCCAGGCCCTTTGATCCCTTAATGTAGAAGCTGCTAGATCCTGGGTTATCTTGATTGTGTTTCCACAGTGTTCAAACTGTTTCTTCTTGGCAGCTTGTAATATTTTCTCCTTGATCTGGGAACTCTGGAACTATGACCTTCCTAGGAGTTTTCTTTTTGGGATCTTTTTCAAGAGGCGATCGGTGAATTCTTTCAAGTTCTATTTTGCCCACTGATTCTAAATTTTCAGGACAATTTTGCATGAGAATTTCTTTTTTTTTTCTTTTAATAAATTAATTTATTTATTTACTTGTTTACATCATTCATTTCCATGAGATTTTGACTTACAAATTTTCTCCCCATATTTCCCCTACCCAACACCTCAAAACAGCCATCCCACTGTATTACCCCTTCCCCAATCTGCACTCTCCTATGTACTCCCCCTCTCCCTTCTGACTTTCCAGTAGGGCAGGATAGATCTCCCTACCACAGTGCCTGTATATCTTAATTCCCAATTGGATATAGTTAATAATAATAATACATATATATATTTTTACCATTTGATTATAGAACTTTAAATTCTAGATTCTTTCCCTTCTTCCCTCATCATCCACCCCCAATGGAAGGACAAGCAATTAAATACAGGCTGTACATGTGTAGTTATGCAGAGCATCTCCACAGTGGGCATATTGTGAGAGACTGATTATATGTCCCTCCTTCCTATCCCCCACCCACCTTGTTCTATTCTCTACCCTGTCCCTGTCCCTGTCCCTTTAAAGAAGTGTGTACTTCTAGCAACCCTCCCCCCCCAAAACCTTCCTTCCCCTCCATCATCCCACCTCTCATCCCCATCCCCCCTACTCTCCTGTGTGGCAAGATACCCAGTATAAGGTTTATGTCATTCCTTCCCTAAGCCAAATTCAATAAGAGCAAGGTTGACTCTTTCCCTTTTGCCCGCCTATTCTTCCTCTTCATTGTAACAATTATCCTTTGCCTCTTCTATATGAGATGATTAACCCCATTTTGTCTCTCCCTGTCTCTTCTCATCCTAATCCTCTCTCACCTCAGAATTTCACCTTTTAGAGTATTGTCCCTTCCTATTCACTTGATCCTGTGCCCTCTATGTACTCATATGTATGTATATTCAGATAAGTGTTCATACACATATAAAAACCCTCCTATATAGACATATGTGTATGTATACGTATATACACATTTATATTCCCTTCACCTATCCTTATGCTGAGAAAAGTTTCATAAGTTACAATTATTGTTCTTCCATGTTGGCATGTAAATAGTTCAACTTTGATAAGTTCCTTATGATTTCTTTTCCCTGTTTCCCTTCTCATGCTTCTTGTATTTGCGTGCCAAATTTTCTTTTCAGTTCTGTTTTTTTCAGCAAGAATGTTTGAAAGTCCTCCACCTCACTGAATGACCATATTTTCCCTGGAACATTATACTCAATTTTGCTGGGTAGGTGATTCTTGGTATTAATCCTAACTCCCTTGATCTCTGGAATATCATATTCTAGGCCCCTTGATCCCTTAATGGAGAAGCTGCTAGATCCTGGGTTATCCTAACTGTGTTTCCACAGTATTCAAATTTTTTCTTCTTAGCAGCTTGTAATATTTTGTCCTTGATCTTCCTAGGAGTTTTCTTTTTGGGATCTTTTTCAAGAGGTGATTGGGGAATTCTTTCAAGTTCTATTTTGCCCCCTTGTTCTAAATATCAGGGCAATTTTCCTTGAGAATTTCTTGAAGGATGCTTTCTAATTTCTTTTTCTGATCATGACTTTCAGTTAGTCCAACAATGTTTAAATTGTTTCTCCTGGATCTATTTTCCAGGTCAGTGGTTTTTTCAAGGAGATATTTCACATTGCCTTTTATTTTTTTGTTTGTTTGAATATGTTTAATAGTATCTTGATTTCTTATAAAGTTATTTGCTTCCATTTGCTCTACTCTAATTCTGAAGGAATTATTCTTTTCAGAAAGCTTTTGAGATTCTTTTTCCATCTGGAAAATTGGACTTTTTAAGGCATTCTTCTCCTAATTGGTTTTTTGGGCCTCTTCTGCCATTTGAGTTCATCTATTTTTTAAGGTATTGTTTTCTTCAGTCAGGTTGTTGACTCTCTTTTCCTGATTTTTGTGCATCATTCTCATTTCTCTTCCCAATTTTTCCTCTACTTCTCTTATTTGTTTTTCAAAATCCTTCTTTAGCTCCTCTATGGACTGTAATGAATTTATATTTTTTTTGGAAGCTTTTGGTGCAGGAATTCTGACTTTGTTTTCTCCCTCCTTTTCCATGCTTTGATCCTTTTTGTCCCCAAAAAAGAAATCTGAAGTTGGATTGCTGAGTTTGGTTTGCTTCCTTTGCCTGCTCAGGTTGCCAGTCAATTACTTGACTCTTGGGCTCAGTAGAACTTTGCTTTCAGAGGGGACAGCTTTGTCCCAAATTGCTGGGGTTTTTGCTGTTGCAGAGCTATTAGGAGGGTGCTATCTCTACAGTCCCCACCAGCTTTAGCTCACTGGTAACACACCTCAGGACCACCACCCAAGACCATGATCCAGATCAGGCAGGTTAAGGCAAAAGCACTTAGCTTCTGAATGATTGCTCAGCCCCCTTGCAATCTGCAGGCCGAGACCTCTGAAGCAGCCATGTGGATGCAGCTGCAGGTCCATTGCCTCTGCTGCTTTCTTGCCCTGGGGGCAGATGACTAGACCTGCTTCCCTCTCCCAAATTTAGCCAAGTTCCACTGACCTTTCACTTTGTCCTTGGCTCTTATGGGTTGATAATTCTGGAAACTGCCACATCTGCCAGAGATCTGGTCTCCCAAATGCTTGAGCTGCAGCTTTTCCTGGCCACCCAGGGCCTAAAGCCATGACTGATCTTGGCTCCCAGCATGTTGTGATGAACCCTTCCTGTTCACCTGCTGGGCTGCCTTCTGTGGGAACTTTGTTTCTCTGTCATTTTGTGGGTTCTGGCACTCTAAAATTTTTTAGAGTCATATTTTATAGGTATTTGAGGTGGTTATGGGGAGACTTACTGAGTTCTCCTGCTTCTACTCTGCCATCTTGACCCTGCACCCTCTTCATGAAATTTTAGAGTGTTATCAAAAGTATGATAAAAGATAAATAAAAACAGCTCTTTGGCAAAGGTATCTCCATTGCAACCCTGTGAAGTCAGCAGTCTCTGCCTCTCCTCCTTGACTCACCAATGTTCTCTCTCACCAAGTAATAAGTCGCTCAGGAAGCCAATCCACTGCCATGGCCTTCAAAAACACTGGCAAGGTACTTGTGGAGCCCAAAGTGGCCATTCACTGGATCTGGATCACCCTCATCAACCCCAATGTGAAATCACTTGAGAAAGTATATGCTGATCTTATTAGTTAAGCCAAAGAAAAGAATTTGAAAGTGAAAGGACCTGTTTGCATGCCCACTAAGACACTTCAAATTGCAACTAGAAAAATTTCAGGTGAAAGTTCAAAGACTTGCGAATCAGTTCCAGATGAGAATCCATGAATGCCTTATTGATTTGCACAGTGCTTCTGAAATTGCTAAACACATTACTTCTATCAGTATTGAATCAGATGTAGAAGTTGAAGTCACCATTGCAGATGCCTAACCAATCATCTCTTTTAATAAATTGATTTCACCTATTTAAAAAATGGTTAGTATCTTCACTAGGAGATTATCTTCCATTATATTGTATATATGTATGTGATATCTGTTTGAATCTAACACAAACTATTCAACATCTTATTAATATAAATTTTCCCTGTAATCACTGATACCAAAGAGGCCAAAGTTGATCATTTCAATGAAAACCTACACCGTCTAGAAATAACACCAAAAACTGTCACATTATTATTGAGGAGTGTAATGCTATACTAGATAATCAAAAGATAATTGGGATAACAGGCAAGTTTGACATTGGAGTCCAAAATGAAGCAAGGCAAAGACTAATAGAGTTTTGTTGATATAATTAACTGATCATAACAAACAATCCTTTTCAAGAATCCAAAAGGTGACTCTACACATGGACATCACCCAATGGTCAATATAGAAATCATATTGAATATATCCTTTTCAGTCTAAGGTGGTGAAGCACTATATAGTCAGTTAAAAAAGACCTGAAGCTGACTGTGGCTCAGGTCATGAGCTTCTCATTGCAAAATTCAGACTTAAATTGAAGAAACTAGGGAAAACCATCAGATCATATATGTACGACTTAAATAACATCCTTTATGGATATGAAATAGAGGTGAGGAATATATTTAAGGGATTGCATCTGGTAGATAGTTTTATAGGAATCTGAAGATCTTCCCTTCCCCTAGGACCTTTGATAGGCTTAAGTGGCTCTAAGAACCTTCCCTGATTTGAAAGTATACTCTGCCCCCTAATAGGCTGAATGTTGTCACATGGAGCCTGTGGCAGGAGGCTTGTTCTTCAGGAATGCCCACTCCTTATTACTTTGTGATTGGGCAGTGAGTCAAGAGGGTTGTCACATTCTCTGATCCAGGAGAAGGCTTATATAACCTGATGTGACGTTTTGCTTTGGGGCTCACTTTGGAAAACATTGTGTGATTTGGCCAGACAAGACTCTGGGAAGTTGTTGAGCCCCCCAGCTTTGAAAAACCCAGATATTGGTCCTTCCCTCTCTGGTAACTAACTAGGTATGGATGTAATGGTCAGACAATTGGAAGCCTGTCTGCTGATCTGTTTCTTTGCCTGCTTATAATTTCTGCTTGTAACTTCTTTGTATTCTCTGAAGTTCAGGGTGCTGACTTTTTCCCCTGAACTAGATAAATGATATATGTTTGATTGATTAAAGTAAGATTGTTAACCCATTTTGAGTTGCTTTCCTTTAGAAAAGCAGGTCTAAGAACCTGTGCTAGCAGCCACCCTGGGTATGCTAGGGTGCTTGCTGATACAGATAGAATGCCTGAAGAACTATGAACAGAGGTTTGAAATATTACATGGGAGGCAGCAACAACAACAACAAAAAAGACAAGAAAGCAAACTAGCATCTAATGAGGTTGTGCAAATAGCTAAGAAGGAAAATGAAACAGAAAGGACAAAATAAAGATATGGCCAACTGAATGGAGAATTTCAGAGAATAGCAAGGAGAGATAACATTTTCTTCAATGAGCAATGCAAACAAATGGAGAAAACAATAGAGAGGGAAAGATAAGAAATTTCTTCAAGAAAATTAGAGATATCAAGGATATTTTTTCATACAAAAATGGGCATGATGAAAGAAAACAAGAAAAATGGTTTGAGTTTGAGTTTAATTAGCTACCAAGGTCCCTTCCAAATCTGAAATACCAAGATTGCGTCTTTAATTTTAAGAGAAAAAAGTTGATTCATGAAATTAATCAACAAGTAATACACTCATTAGAGCAGTAGTTCTTAACCTTCCTAATGCTGCAATGCTTTAATACTTGTATGTGGGCATATCTCCATGTGGGTGGACCTGCCTGGAGACCGATAGAGGAGCAATGTCTTGGTTCCTAAGACCATCTGAAATATGTGTTTTTCGATGGTCTTAGGTGACCCCTGTGACACCTGCAAAAGGGTCGTTCAACCCCCAAAGGGGTCACAACCCATAGGTTGAGAACTGCTGCATTAGAGTATTTGGGGGGAAAAGTGCATGCAACAAAAAAACCAAAATCTAACTCTTAGACTTTATCTTTTTGTGGACAGCATTCTAATAAATGATTCCACAAGCTTGTAAGAGCTACAAAGCAAGTACAGAACAGAAAAGATAATATCCTGTTCTGGTTTAACTCTAAAATATTCTTCCAAAGCCCTGCTTGTGCATGTTTAAAGGTTGAGAATATATACCCCCTACACAGTCATTGAGGCAGCTTGATAGAGCGCGTGCCCTGGAATCTGAAGAATCTGAGTTCAAATTTGGCCTTAGACACTTACTAGCTATGTAATCCTAGGTAAATCTCTTAACCTTGTTTGCGTCTATTCCTCATACATAAAGTGAGTTGGAGATAGAAACAGCAAATCACTCCAGTGTCCTTGCCAAGAAAACCCCAACCGGAGTCATGAAGAGTCAGATATGACTGAAAAATGACTGAACAACAAAAATCCAGTTTTAATGGAAAATATTTCATCCATTTCCCAGGAGACTAACTAGAGCCTTGCTTGTGGCCAAATAATAGTAAACAGAGCATCCATGTAGAAACCAGTTGTCCTTTATAAAGGAGATAAAGGTCCCTTCCTTTTTTTTTTTCTCCATTTTACATGGACGTATCATTGACATAGTAGGTAACTGCTGGGTTTAGTGGAAGGAAGACATGAGTTAAAATCCCACACTTAACAATTGTCAGTTCGTGGCCTTTAATAAGCACTTTAACTTCTGTGTCTCAGAAAAGTCCCTAGAATCTTTTACAAAATAACAGGTGGCTTACAATTCATACAATAAGAATCCAGTATAATGATGAAATAACATAATATAGTATCATATAATTTGATCTTAGTTCTTGGAGATCTCATAGAGATATTAGAGAACATATAGCCCTACAGTAGGGAAACTGAAGGCCAGAGTGTGTGAAGGTTATTCTTCCTTGAATTTACCAGCAGCATAGCATTTAAATCCCACAAATGATAGTATAATAAAAGCCTGAAATATAATACTGTCAATCACAAAGTTTCTCTCTCTCTCTCTCTCTCTCTCTCTCTGTCTCTGTCTCTGTCTTTCTTTCTGTTCCTCTCAATATTTAGAAGTTTAAAAAAAAAGCATTTCCTCTAAAGGAAAAAAAATATTAAACTCAGATAAGGAATTTTAGAACTGATGGCATATCTTGCTGTGGCATGTAATAAACATACTATTAGAGTTAACAAGAAGTAAATGCTGGAAAACATTTGGATTTACTGCCAAGTTCCTTTACAAGATTTTATCTCTTCTCAAAGTTTATTTCTAAAATGAATCACTTGTACAAGTGTTTTCCTTAGAGTTTTTGAAGTTTGGATATAGAAAATATTGCTTAATTTATGAAAAGTAGCATTGAATGGAAATAACCTTATAATAAGTTTTTCACTCCTTTCATTATGTATACATAAGCTTCTGTAACAAACCACTACTGTTATTTTCACAGATTGCTTTGGAATGAAGCTGACTATCATATTCTGTCTTGCAGTCTATTGCCTCTATTGGTACACAAATGAAAACTGAAGTTGGGACAGACCCTCCCTTTAAGTAAACATGTGCACGAACTCTAAGCTCTTTTTTATTTTAGTGGGCAAGCTGAAGAGGAACATGTTAGAAGTAGTTCTCAGCTTTGAGCAAGCTTGTGTGTGTGTCTGTGTGTGTGTGTGTGTGTGTGTATGTGTCTGTGTGTGTGTATTGCATTTCACACACACAAAAACCCAACAAATGAAAACATTGCCAACTAAATAACTCAACTAGCAACTTTTGAATACCTGCCATGATGAGAGCAAAGCATTGGGAGTTCTGGGGGATGGAGAAATAATAAGAGGCAATCAGTAAGAAAACAAAAATGCAAACAGACAAAATAACGCTTAAAAACTGGTTATATTTCCAAAAGTTATCATACAAAATATGCTAACCAATTATAGGGGATACATTATGATGAAAACTAATAACTAGCATTCTTAAGTCTGCGAAAAATTTTGCATTCACTCTCACCGGGATCTCACAAAGACCCTGTGATGAAAGATATAAAGTTGGCTATTATTATCCTAATTATAATAAAAACATTAGGTATTATCTTGAGAGCTAGAATTACAATTATGACAACTAGCATTTGTGTAACACCTTCTGTAAAACAGAAAAGGTTTTTACAAATATTGTTTTATTTTATCCTTACCACCACTCTAGGTGATAGATGCTCTTCTTATGTTTTATTTGTACGTGAGAAACCTGAGACAAATAGAAGTTAAGTGACTTGTCAAGGGTCACACACCTTTTAAGGTAGAAAAAGCATGGTTTGAAAACAAGGAATCTACTAATGATTGGGAAAAGAAGTGTATAAACATATATACAAATGGTACCATCAAGGGCTTTCCACAGGCTTGAGATGACTCAAAATAATTTAGATGAAAAAGAAAGAGTATTAAGTCTGGAGTTCAAAGACAATCTTCATTCAGATCTGGACACTAAAGCTTATTTATTCTTTGTGTCACCTTAAACAAATAACTTAAACTCTCAGGGCCACAGTTTCCTGGCCTAAAAATTTAGAGGGCTTGATGAATAATTTTAAAAGTTCCTTTGGGCTTAAAATGTGTAATCTGACTATCATGGAAATAAAGTCTTCTGATTAAAATTGGATTTGCTTTTCAATTGAAAGCTAACGAGAAACATTTTTCGTTGCTTTTATTTCAATATTTATACTGATTATGACAAAATAAAAACATTTAAATGTTTTAAATTAATTTATTTTTATTTCTTAAATTAACTTTTATGTATATTTTTAGTTTATATCATTCATTTCCACAAGATTTTGAGTTACAAATTTTCTCCCCGTCTTTCCTTTACCTACCACCTTAAAAACAGTGATCCCACTGAATACCCCCTCCCCCATTCTGCTCTCTCCTATATCCTCCCCCATTCTCCCTCTGACTTTCTGGTAGGGAAAGATGGATCTTCATACTCCAGTGCCTGTGTATCTTATTTCCCAGTTGATGTTAATAATAATAATAATCAAAGTAACAATTTAAACATTTGATTTGAAAACTTTGAATTCCAGATTCTTTCCCTTCCTACCTCATAACCCACCCATTATTGGAAAGATAAGCAATTCAATATAGGTTGTACATGTGTAGTTACGCAAAACATTTCCATAGTGGAAATATTGTGAAAGACTTACTATATTACTCTCCATCCTGTCCCATCCCTGACTTGTTCTATTCTCTACTTTGTCCCTGTCCCTTTATAAAAGTGTGTGCTTCTAACAACACTTCCTCCCCCCAACCTTCCCTCCTCGCCATCATCCCCCCTCTCATCCCCTTATCCCCTACTCTCCTGTAGGGCAATTTAGAGTGTATGTCATTCCCTCCCTAAGCCAAATTCAATGAGAGTAAGTAACCCATTCCCTTTTGCCTTCCTGTTCTCCTCCTCCATTGTAAGAGTTTTCCTTTGCCTGTGCTATATGAGATAACTTATCCCATTCTGTCTCTCACCATCACCTCTCATTATATTCCACTCTCACCTCTCAATTTCACCTTTTAAATAACATCCCTTGCTATACAATTGATCCTGTGTTCTCTGTCTTTGTATACCTGTACACATATATACACATACTCATATAGGTATTCATACACATATATAACATCCTATATAAACATATATGTATGTATACATACATATATACATATACATATTTACATTTACATTCCCTTCAACTATCCTTATACTGAGAAAAGTTCCATAAGCTTTAATTATTGTTTTTACATGTAGGCATGTAAATAGTTCAACTTTGATAAGTTCCTTATGATTTCTTTTCTCTGTTTACCTTCTCATGCTTCTCTTACTTCTTGTATTTTAATGTCAAATTTTCTATTCACCTTTGGTTTTTTCATCAAGAATGCTTGAAAGTCCTCTACCTAATTGAATGACCTTATTTTCCCCTGAAACATTATACTCAGTTTTGCTGGGTGGGTGATTCTTGGCTTTAATTCTAGCTCTTTTAATCTCTTGAATATCATATTCCAGGCCCTTTGGTCCCTTAATGTAGAAGCTGCTAGATCCTGTGTTATCCTGTTTGTGTTTCCACAATATTCAAATTGTTTCTTCTTGGCTGCTTGTAATATTTTCTCCTTGATCTAGGAACTCTGGAACTTGGCTATAACATTCCTAGGAGTTTTCTTTTGGGGATCTTTTTCAAGAGGTGATTGGTGAATTCTTTCAAGTTCTGTTTTGTCCTCTGGTTCTAGAACATCAGGGCAATTTTCCTTGAGAATTTATTGAAGGATGATTTCTAGTTTCTTTTTCTGATCATGGCTTTCAGGTAGTCCATTAATTTTTAAATTGTCTCTCCTGGATCTATTTTCCAGGTCAGTGGTTTTTTCAAGGAGATATCTCACATTGCCTTCTATTTTTTCATTTGTTTGGATCTGTTTAATAATATCTTGAGTTCTTATAAAGACATTTGCTTCCAATTGCTCCACTCTAATTCTGGAGGAATTATTCTCTTCAGTGAGCTTTTGAGATTCTTTTTCCTTCTAGAAAATTTGGCTTTTTAAGGCATTCTTCTCCTTGTTGGCTTTTTTGGCCTCTTTTGCCATTTGAATTAATTTATTTTTAAGGTATAATTTTCTTCAGTCAGGTTATTGACTATCTTTTCATGATTTTCTTGCATCATTCTCATTTCTCTTCCTAGTTTTTCTTCCACTTCTCTTACTTGATTTTCAAAATCCTTCTTGTACTCCTCCATGGCCTGTAACCAATTCACATTTTTCTTGGAACTTTTGGTGCTGGGGTTCTGACTGTGTTATCTTCCTCCCATTCGATGCTTTGATCTTTTTTGTCCCCCAAAAAGGAATCTAAAGCTGGGTGGCTGTGCTTACTTTGCTTCCTTTGCTTGCTCATGTTGCCAGTCAATTACTTGACTTTTGAGCTCTTTGCCACAGTAGAACTCCACTTCTAGAGGGGAGAGCTTTGTCCCAAATCTCTGGTGTTTTTGCAGCTTCCAGAGCTTTTAGGAGGGTGCCATCTCTACAGTCCCCACCAACTTTGGCTCAATGATCTCACATCTCAGGACCACCACCCAAGACCATGATCCCAATCCAGGCAGATTAAGACAAGAGCACTTGGTCTCTGAATGGTTGCTTGGCCCCTCTATGATCTGCAAGCTTGGAGCTCTGACACAGCCACATGGAGGTGCCTGAAGGGCGGCTGCTTCCTGCCACTTCTCATTCTGGGGGTAGAGGTCAGACCGTACTCTGTTGCCCCCAGATCCAGCAGAGTTCCACTGACCTTTTGTCTTTGGCAGTTATGGGTTGATAATTCTGGAAATTGTCACAGCTGCTGCTGCTGCACAGGGCCACCCTGGGCCTAAAACCACAGGCTCACATAGGGCTGGGCTTGGCTCCCAGCAAGCTACAATGGACCCTTCCTGCCAGCCTGCCTGGCTGCCTTCAGCAGGAGATTTGTTTCTCTCTGTCACTCTGTGGGTTGTGTAGCTCTAAAATTTGTTTAGAGTCATGTTTTATGAGTATTTGATGTGGTTATAGGGGGAGCCCACAGAGTTTTCCTGCTTCTATGCCACCATCTTGACTCTGCCCCCCTTGAAGTTTTTTTAAAGAATACCTGATATGACCTTTTGTCTTATTATTTGATTTTTCCCCATTTAACAACAAAACAGAAGGAAAGAAAAAATATCTTAATGAAGCTATCAACTTTTTTCTCTTCTAATTAAATAATTTTTACTACTTTCTCCCTTAATATGATAGACATCACATATTAAATCACACAGATAACTCCATGAATGGATTAATGAATTAATGAATGAGTGAACAGTTTGATCAATCATACAGATACACACTTATTATAGGCTTTCTATGTTTCAGAAATTGCAAGAAGTATCAGCAATGTAAATACAAAAAAATAAAATAAATTAGAGAGGCCCTATCCTCAAGGAAATCACTTCAGAATAGGGGCACATTACATTAAGGTAATTGGTGGTTATGAAGGGGTATTATGATCAGATATATCACAGGCTTATGGAGTCACATAGCATTAATATGTTCTTTACAAGAGCATCAAGATAGATTTAGTTATTGAGCTAGAGGTGGAAAGAAGAAGGAAGATGACATCAAACAATCATGTCTCCTTCTGTATCTTGAGAATATCATCTGTTTTTCTGAAAATGAGTGATATGATTCATCAAAGTTCTCTGGATAAGCAGCTGGTAATTTAAAAATATATATATTTAATTTTTCCCTGTTACATGTTGATAAAATCTTTACCAATTGTTTTTAAAAGATTTTGAGTTACAAATTTTTCTCCCTTTACTTTTCTGAAAATGATAGGCAGTTTGACAGAGATTGTACCTTTTCTATCATGTAAAAATATCCCCATATTAGTAACAGTTGTGAAAGAAGAAACAGATCAAAAGGAAGAAAAAAAATACAAGAAAGAATAAAGTAATTGGAAAAAAATATCCTTCTATCTGCATCCAGAGTCCATCAGTTTTTTATCTGGGTATGGATAACATTTTCCTTCATGAGTCCTTTATACTTTTCTTGGACCATTGTGTTGCTGGGAAAAGCTGAGTCATTCGTAGCTAATCATCAGACAATAATAAAGAAACAACTTAGAACTTCTAAGCATTGATTAAAATAATCCAAAAATTATATTCAGAAAGAAAACAATCAAAGGAAACCAAAA
>CM053584.1:340899437-340915071 GCA_028627135.1 Pseudochirops cupreus | reverse complement strand
AAAAAAAAAAAGAAATGAGGGCTTTGTCAGAGACACTGACTGTAAAATTCGTTCCCAATATCCTGTTTCCCTCCTAATCTTGGTCATATTGGTTTTGTTTGTAAAAAGAATTTCAATTTAATGTAATCAAAATTACCCATTTTGCATTTAGTAATCCTTTCTATCTCTTGTTTGTTCATGAATTCTTTCCTTCTTCATACATCTGACAGGTAACTATTCCTTGCTCTCCCAGGTTGCTTACAGATTTACATATACGTCATGGACCCATTTAGACTTTATTTTCATTTATGTTGTAAAATACGCATCTACATCCAGTTTCTGCCATAGTATTTTCCAGTTTTCCCAGAAGTTTTTGTCAAATAGTGAGTTCTTATCCCAGAAGCTAGAGCTTTGGATTTATGAAACACTAGATGACTATAGTCATTGATTACTGTGTCTTGTGTACCTAATCTATTCCACTGCTCCAGTACCAAGTAATTTTGATGACTGCTGTTTTATAATACAGCTGAAAATCTGGTATGGTTAGGTAACATTCTCTAGTATTTTTTTTTCATTAATTCCTTTAATATCCTGGACCTTTTGGTCTTCCAGATGAATTTTATTGCTATATTTTCTAGCTCTATAAAGTAATTTTTTGGTAGATTGATTGGTATGGCACTAAATAGGTAAACTAATGGGTAAAATTGTCATTTGTATTATATTAGCTTGACCTAGCCATAAGCAACTGGTGTTTTTCCAATTATTTAGACCTGAGTTTATTTGTGTGGAAAGTGGTTTGTAATTTTGTTCATATAGTTCCTGGGTTTGTTTTGGCAGGTAGACTCCAAAGTATTTTATAACGTCTACCATAATTTTAAATAGAATTTCTCTATTTCTTGCTGTTGGATTTTGTCAGAAATACACAGGAATGATGAAGATTTATATGGGTTTATTTTGTATCCTTACTCCTTACTGAGACTAACTTCTCTACTTGTAAGTGATCAAATTCCATTTGTCTCCTCCAACTTATTCTCTGTAATCCTCACTCTTTGTTTTCTTCTTTTTTAAAAATTTAGCCTTAAATACTAAAACAAACATATAAGAAAAAAGAAACATGTTATAAACTTAAATATAAAATAAGAAAAGAAAAAAAATGTAATGTATAAGAATGTAAGAAAGGATCTAAAATTTACAGCAATAAATTTCCAGTTGCAGAAAACCTATATAGTAAATATTATGCATTGTGTTGAGAGCTGTCCATCTTTGCTTCTCTGTAGGTTTTCTTTTGTTCTCTGCAGTACACTTTTTACTTTGCTCTTTTTTTCCCCTCTTTCTCCCCCATTAACCTGCACAGGAGGCTACAATTAAGTGTGAATATGTTTCCATATAGATATTTACATGCATGTATACATACATAAACATGTACTTTCCCTAAGAGATTCTATTCCTAATCTTTGTTTTTATGCTTGTGTGTATCTCTTATTTCCTATCCTTTATGACTCCTCTGTTTTACTACTACCCACTACCTTGCTCTCTTATTACTAAACACACACCCCCATATTGATCCCTCCCTTATCCTTCTATTCCCATGACTCTAAACACCTCTTTTACCTATTCCTTCACCCTCCCTTCTAAAGATCCCTTCTTTATCCTTCCAAAGATCTTTCACTTATCCTCCCACTCCTACTAATCTAAACACCCTTCTATAGCCCCCTTTAACCTATTCTGTTACCCTCTCTTCTAAAGATCCCTCCCTTATCCTCTCCCTTCTATATATCCCCTTGGCATTTTATTTCTTTCTAAACTTAGAAGATGTTTGTACTCTTCAGGATGTATATATACTGTTCCCTCTTGAAGCTATTCCCATTGAAAGTAGGTTTCCAGAACTAATAACCCTCCTCCCCCATCTAATTCCTCTTATATTGGTTCTTCCTCTTGTACCTCATTTGTATAAGGTTATTACTCTTTTTTCCTGTTCCTAAATGGTTTTACTTTTTGAAGTCATATCATGCTCAGGTCTTCCCCAATCTTTCTTATGCACTATCCAATTACTAATAACAAATCTACAGCAATTAATTTTCTTTTCCAGAAAACCTATATATTAAATACTATACATTGTTTGCTTCTTTGTAGGTTGTCTTTTCTTCTCTGCTGTACACTTTTTACTTCATTCTTTTTTCCCCTTCCTCCTTCCTTACCCTGTATTAGACATATGTTTTACATCTTACATTCCTAAAAGATAACAGTCTGTCTTTATTGAGTTCCTTGCAATTGGTCTTTGGCATGTACCTTATGTTTCTCTTTGCTCCTGGATGTCAAATGATCTCTTAAGTTCAGGGTTGTTGTTGTTTTTAACCAAAGTCCTGAAAGTCTGAAAATTAATTAAATGTCCATTTTTCCTATGAAGAAATCAAAGCTATCTATAGGTATATGAAGAAGTGCTCTCAATCACTATTGATTAGAGAAACATAAACCAAAATAACTCTGAAATACCACTTGTAAAGTCAAGCACACACAGCTCTCCAGAGGAATGCTTCTGTGAATAGCGTTAAGATTCTGATTGCATTCTGTAGTGAACTCTCTATTTATTCAGCAATAAACTAAGGTAAAACATTCACAGAAACCAAAGGACAGCATTTACAATGATATAACACAACAATTTATCACTAAAGTGGCCACATAGTTTTAAACGAAAGGTATCATTCAATAAATCCTTAACTCGATTGTCCTAAAGGCATAATCTTCCTTAAGGGACACAAAGTACAAAGGTCAAAGTTTTCCCACCTCTAGGTCACATTGTCTTAATCTTTCAGTCAAAAGTCTTCTTTCTTCTTCATTGAAGATTAGTTTCCAATCATCATTAATTCAATCATCCTTAATGAATACAGGGTACAAAGAACAAAGTTTTCCCATCTCTAGGCCATAGCAAATCATAATTATCTCAGTAAGCACTAAGTACTCAAGGAGAGCTCTTTTCATCTTAGCTTGAGGCTGGCTCCCAGATTCCATGGTGCCACCTCCATGAGCCCAGCTCTTGCCTGAATCTACCCAACCATCACCTGGATTCACAGTCAGGAAGCTCTCAGCTCCTCATCCAGCTCCCATTCCACATTGAAGCTCACAGTGTCCAGTCCACCTTAAGTCCTTCACAGTTTCTGTTTCTGGGAAGACAAAGCTTAGCAGAATCAAAACAACATTCACACACATTACCAGCACCATCATCAATTCACTATCTGCCTATGAAATCAACAAAGACCCCCCAAAATGTCTGAGAAGTCAGCACAAATCATAAACAGAGTCCCAGGACCTCTGAAACCCTCCTCCAGGACTTCTGTAAACAGACAAGAAAATCCTCTTTCAGGGCTTCCCAGGGTTTCTGTCCAAAATATCGCAAACACAAATCAACACAGACAAACAGAGTGCCAGTCACCATAAGTCTTCCCTTCTCAGTTCTGCTCAGTCCCAATTTCTGCTCCTCCTTTTATATGGTCACTTCATTCCTGTTGCCTCAGCACATTCCTCCCACCTTCAAATCAGAAAGGGCTCAAACAAGGTGCTAAATACCTAACTAGGTGAAACAAGGCACTAAATACTTCTTTGCTTACCTTTACACCACTTCATACCTATAAGATTGGTTAACATGACAAAAGAGGAGAATGATAAATGTTGGAGAAGATGTGGGAAAATTGGAACACTAATGCAGTGTTGGTGGAATTGTGAACTGATGCAACTATTCTGGAGAGAAATTTGGAACCATGCCCAAGGGGCTATAAAAATTCTGTATACCTTTTGATCCAGTTATACCACTTCTAAATCTGTATCCCAAAGAGATCATAAAAAATGGGAAAAGGACCCACATGTACAAACATATTTATAGCATTTCTTTTGGTGGGAGCCAAGAATTAGAAATTGAATGGATGTCCACCAATTGGGGAATGACTGAACAAGTTGTGGTATATGAATATAATGGAATGCTATTGTGTTATAAGATATGATGAGCACACAGACTTCAGAAAAACCTGGATATGAACTGATGCTGAGTGACGTGAGCAGAACCAAGAGAAATTTGTTCATAATAACAGCAACATTGTGTGATGACTAACTTTGATAATTTAGCTCTTCTCAGCAATGTAAGGATCTAAGACAATTCTGAAAGATCCATGATGGAAAATGCTACCGACTTCCAGAAAAAGAAATATGGGGTCTGAATGGGAATTGAAGTATACTATTTCTCTCTCTTTTTTTTTGTTTCTTCTTTCTTGTTTCCTCCCATTGATTCTAATTCTTCTTTATAATATGACTAATGTGAAAATATGTTTAATAGGAATGTATATGTAGAGCCTATATCAGATTGTACTCTGTCTGGGGGAGGGTGGAGGAAAGGGAGAGAGAAAATTTAGAAGGCAATATCTTATGTAAGTGAATGTTTAAAATTAAAAAAAATTAAAAATATGGGTATTCCAGACAAAAACAGAAAGAAATAGGTTCTGGATCTCCCTTTTTAATTGGTTGACTTTCCCTTCATAATCTTGTTTTCTCAGATTGCTCTTTTTTTTTTTAAGTTTTTTCACAATCTCTCTCATTTGCTTTTTAAAGACTTTTTATATTTCTATCAATTCTTTTTGGGCAGGTGATCATTTGTCATTACTCTTTGGTATATAAGAGGGTTTCTTTGTTTCACTGTCCTGCTGTGAAGATGAACCCTGGTCTTCTTTATTCCCATAGTAACTCTTTATGGTTGGTTTCTTTTTCCTTTGCTAATGTTTTTTTTTTTGTGATAGCTTAATTTTTGTACTGACCTTTAGTACTGGGGTATGAGGGTGGTGCCTCTGGTCACAGATCTTCCTTCAGTTTTTCCTTCTAACCTTGAAACCAAACCAATAACCCCCAGCCTCCAGTCACTGCCCACAGCCAGCAGTGTCTCCACCCCATTGCTTCTGCACTCACTTGGCATGTGCTGGTTCCTTCTTGCTCCTGTTACATATCTGCAACACATCTGGATCTGGCATACTTTATCAGCAAAGAGGTTCCCTTAATCTTCTCCAGCTCAGATGCCCAAATCTCCTCACTGTCCCACTGGCAAAAGTTCCTATGACTGGGACTGAGGCAGCCTCAGGATTTGTTGCTTATTGTTTAAGGGGTCCCTAGCCTGGAGGTGTTTACTCTTCACAGGAACCAATCTTCCTCCTTGGATTTTTCTTTAGATCTTCTCTGATTGTCCCAGGGGAACCTATTCTGTCCCTTCTCTTATTGATTTGTACCATTCCATGTTTGTCCTGAAGTACTATTTTATCTCTTTTGTGGACAAAAATCTTGAGAGCTTGGAATCTTCTGACCTACACTGCCATCTTCCCAGAATCCTCTTCTCACTCTTTCACTTATTTTCTGTCTCTTCCTCTCAACTGGCTCATTTCCTACTGCCTAAAAATATGTCCATATTTCCCCTACATTGAAAAGAAAAGAACAAAACCTCACTTGATCCTTCTATCCCTTCTATCATTTTATATCTCTGCGGCCCTGTGTAGCTAAACTCTCCAAAAAGACCACCTACATTAGGTCCCTCCATTTTCTCTCTTCTCACTCTCTTAACTCATTACAATCTGGTTCCAGATGTTATCATTCTAATGAAAGAACTCTCTCCAAAGTTACTAATCATCTCTTAAATCAAATCCTTAATTGCCAGACCTAGTTTCTCATTCCTCACCTCAACCTCTTTGTAGCCATTGATATGATAGATTAGTTTCTCCTTGACACATTCTTGTCTCTAGGTTTTTAGGACACTGCCGTCTTCTGGTTTTCATGGTATCTATTTGAACATTCCTCTGTCTCCTTTGGTAGATCCTCATCCAGATGACACTTTATGAGCATAGATATCCCAAAAGGTTCTGCCCTGCACCCTTTTCTCTTTTTCCTCTATAGTAATTTATTTGGTGGTCTCATTAGTTGCTATGTATTTAATTACCAAAGCTATGCTGATGATTCTCAAATCTACCTTTCCTTCCCCAATGTCTCTGCTGACTTTTAATTTCACAACTCCAATTACCTTGCAGACATCTTGAATTGGATGTCAGTAGACATTTTAAACTCAACATTCCCAAAACTGTACTTACTATCTTTCCCTCTAAATCCTTCCCTTCCCACTTTTCCTAATGCTGTAGAGGATGATACCATCCTCTGGTCACTCAGACTTGAAACCTAAAAGTCATCCTGGATTCCTCACTATGTCTCACCACCATCACCCCATATTTAAGCTATTACCAAGGCCTGCTGATTTTAATTTTGTAACATATTTCAAACATGTCTCCTCTCCTTAGGCACCACCATCACTCTACTTCAGACCCTCCTCACCCCAAGCCTTGATGATTGCTAAGGACTGCTAGTGGGTCTGTGTGCATCAATTCTCTCCCCACTTCAATCCATTTTCCATTCAACTGCTAAAGTGTTTTGCCTAAAACACAAGTCCAATTATGTAATCTCTCTACCTAATAAATTCCAGTTGCTTTTTATTGCCTCCAGTAACAAATACAAAATGCTGTTTGACATTCAAAGTTTTTATAACCTAACCCCATCCTACCTTTCTGATCTTTTTACACCTTACTTCTCAACACACTCTTTGATACAGTTACATTGATCCCTAGCTATTCCATGAACAAGACACTGGCATTTTCTCTGTCTGTCCTCCATTCCTGAAATGTTCTCCCTCCTCTGGTCCAACTATTAACCTATCTGGAGTTCTCTAAATCCCAAATCAAATCCCACTTTCTACAGGAAGCCTTCCCCAAACCCCTCTTATTTACAGTGCCTTTTTTCTGTTAATTATTTTCTATTTTTCCTGTGAATAGATTACTTTGTATTTGTTCACTTGTAGGTTGTTGCTTCCATTGAACTATAGCTCTTTCATTTCATTTTATGTCCCCAGAACTTAGCACAGTGGGTGACACATATTAGGTTCTTAACAAATGTTCATTGTTTGATTGATTTATAGATGAGACTTTCATTGGACACTTCCATCCATGTTGTTCTCACCTTCTTCAAAACTTAGTAATACTCTGTTACAATTCAGTGGACATTTGCCTACATTCGATGCTGTGGTCACTGTCAAAGAATTCTATCATTTTGTATTAATAACAAGATGGGAGCTCACATTGATATGTAAAGATTCCTTCAATTTAAGTCACAATCCATTTGTTCCCTCTCATCCTTCGTATTTCTTATCCATATTTTTGAACAAATCTTCCATAGACCATTTATCTAGTATGATGAAGGCTAATCTTTAGATCTTTTAATGTTACCTTTGTACCAGAGCACCACTGAAGATTTCTGTCTGTTATCTCTTAATCTTGCTAAATACCTAGCCCATCTCCATTTCTGTTCAGACATTTCTTTGATGATATACTTTGTGTCACTGCATACATAGATATTATTATTAGCAACACATCACTGCTTTGTTATGCCCAATAATTTTCAATGCTCTTTGGTTTTGAAAAATCTACATTCTTCAGAGAATGAAGTAACTTATAGTCATATAGAAAAACTAGAAGGACATAGGTGCTAAAATTTACCTTTCTATAGGAAAACAGCTTGATATCATTAAAAACACTCCAAGAATTCCTAAAATAAAAGCAGCCCAATATCTATTTCCTATTCAGTCTAGGATACCATATATTATTAATCTTTATTAACTATGCAAAGTAATTGTACAAAATCAATATACCATGTTTCATGTCCCAGGTAGATAAATAGTTATTCTTTCAAAACTTTTTTTTATATACTCATTTTTAGGTCAACTTCATTTCAGTAATTAATTTCTTTAATGAATGCATACATGCATGCATCAATAAATAAACAATGTGTTTACTAGGCTTTATGCTTTATGTTGAACATGAAAGACACAAATACAAAAGTAGTCCCTGCCCTCAAGTTGCTTGCATGCTAATGGGGAAGACAGCACCTATAGTGGAGCAATTCACAGGAAAGATGATTTTGAATTGTGAAATTATGGGGATTGTGGGAGATTAAAATACATTTTTTTACAAGAAATGTTATTTTTGATTTTGTTACAAGTCCTAGAAAAATAGATGTAAAATTAGTTTGTAGTTTAGGAGGGTGTAGCACCAATGCAATATTTGCAGTGCTCACTGTCTTGATAAAGACAATGACTATAAATATTGCATGACATTTGATCACAAAACATACCAAACTCTCTAGAAAACCTTTGAATATGAAACAATGGCTTAGAGTTGGGGCTTGGGCACAAGCACCCCATCCTTCCCCCCTCAAACAAATGGGGCTCAAAATCTTGGTGTAAGTGGTGAAAGTCTCTTCTCCAAAGCTACTTCAAGCTGAAATAGGATGTCCCTGCCCCAAAAGGTCCCATTCAACAGTTCAGTTCTTTAGCTATCTTCCAGAGCTTGGTTAATTCCAGGTCCAAAAAGTCTCCTTCGAGGGGAGGAGAAATCATTACATAGTAGCAGGACAAAATATTTAATTGGAGAAGAAAAAAATGCTAGAGATATTGGAGGAGGCAGAGCCAAGATGGTGAAGTAAAGGAAGGGGCTTACCTGAGCTCTCCCCCAAATCCCTCCAAATGCCTTTAAATAATGACTCTAAACAAATTCTAGTTGTTGAGTGAAATGATGGAGTGAAACCATTTTCTAGCCCAAGACAACTTAGATGGTTGACAGGAAAGACCTGTTGCACCAGAGTGAGAGAGGAATGCAGTCCATCACAGGCAATAGTAGTGCAAACCATGCCCAAGCAAACCTGAAGAAGGCCTCATAGAGACTAAATCATTGGCAGAAGTTGTGGTTTCCAAATCTCTCAACACATAGAGAATAAGGGGATCAGACAGCAGGTCAGAGGGAGATTTGCAGGGATTCCTTTACTAGCAGGACTCTATTGCATTGTCTATACTTGAATATCTGTCATAGTCTTGGGTCTTAGTCCCAGTGCGAGGAGAAGAAGAGCTTGTAGTCACAAGGGTTCAGAGAGTCTGGTCACAGTTCCAGGGTTGAAAAGAGTATTTGTGGTCACTCACAAACCCTACACAATAAAGGAGAGTAGCAAACATATCTCTCCCTAGATCATACCACCTTGGAAGAGCCAAAAACTTACAGGTCCCCAGAATTACCTCTGAAAATAGCTGCATAAAGTACCTGAAGCTAGGGACAGTATTCCTTCCAAGTGGGAAGCAGAACCCCACTTTAGCCGAGAATTAAAAGTCAAGAAATTGGCTGGAAAATGATCAAAAAATAGAAAAAGAATTCTGATCATAGAAGTTACAATGATAACAGGGAAAATCAAAACCCACAGTCAGAATAAGACAACAAAGTCAAAATTCCAACATTCAGAGCCTGAAAGAAAAAATACCAATTGGTCTCAGGCCATGGAAGAGCTCAAACAGGATTTAAAAATCAAGCAAGAGAGAGATAGATGAAAACTGAGAAGAGAAATGAGAGTGATGTGAGAAAATCATGAAAAACAAATCAACAGCTTGGTAAAGGAGGCCCAAAAAGTCCTGAAGAACATAACACAAAAGAGGCCAAATGGTAAAAGAGATGTAAAAATCCAATGAAGAGAAGAATACCTTGAAAAGCAGAATTTACCAAATGAAAAAAGTTAGAAAAATTCACTGAAGAGAACTCATTAAAAAGGAGAATTGATCAGATGAAAAAGGAAATACTAAAGCTCCTTGAAGAAATTAATTCTGTAAAAGTCAGAACTGAGAAAGTGGAAGCTAATGACTTTATGAAACATCAAGAAACAATAAAACAAAATAAAAGCCATGCAAAGAATGATGCAATAAAGTCCTGTAGAAGTTAATTTTTGCAAGATTCCATTCTGAAGGTTACCATGTCCTAACTTTGTGATGTCCTAACTTTATATTTTCCATGATGTCTCAATAAGTCTTTTACAGGATTTTCTTTATCATTTTAATATAAAGACTAACATATATGTATGATTGTTATGGTCACATACTTAAGACACACACTTTATAATGACCAAGCTGATATGTCTACACTAAGTTATAATGACTAATGTTGGTTAACACAGGAATTTCCTTTGGGATTACATTATAATTTGGTTACACACAGCTTCTGTTTTGTTTTGTTTTGTTTTGTTTTAACCAGGGACTGTCTTTACTATAAATTGCACAGTCATTTCTTATCCTAATGATTATGGCAGATAAAAGATTAGCAAAGTGATATAGAGTAAAGCACTCATGACATTGATTATTGATCTTTCCCCTTTCAACATATATATTAACAAATATTTATTGAACTAAATATTTACATACATAACATTGTGCTAGTCATGACATAACATTTAAAGACATTTTTGACAGAATGATTTTAAGAAGTTCTCTATGTAGTTAGCAAGAGAAAATGCACACATTAGAAAAGTGAAGACATAATCTGAATTAAATAATTAATTAATCTATCTATTGCCATAATGGTGTTGACCCTGACAGGTTCTACCATACTGGAATGATTCTGACTTTATTCCAAGTGACACATTTATCACTTCATTAACTTACAAAATGGCTCTAACAAATAAATTTACATTTAAAATGTCAGAGTAGTTAAAAAATGTATCTCACAAATCCCTACCACACTCTTAAGTACTTAACTAGAGGACACAACCAGAGGTTCAAAAGATTTAGTGAAATTGCATAATAAGAAAATTAAAAACAAAATCATTCCCACATAAACAAGGGGCCCATTCTTGAACAAATAAAGGAATGCACAAGAATTTACATACATAAATAAGTAGGGAGTATTTACATCCTGATCATCCAATTACTGTTGCTGACAGCTACCAGGTGTGACTCTACTATATTTCTGAAGTTTCTCTTTTCTTACAGCTTCTAATTTCAGTCATGTCCTCTACCTTTCTACTTAGGCACTGTCTATTGCTTATGAGAAAACTTAGCTTTATCATACTTTTTCATTTAACCCAGCAGAATTTTTTTTATACACTATTATAGCTCTTGTAGAAATCAGAATTTATTAATCCACTAAATTGTTGGAACATAAACCTTGGACTAGAAATGGTCTTTTTGCCAATGAAAGAGATAAAATTCCTTCTTTGCTTTTTAGAGTTTTGACTAGTTTAGGCTTTCCAGATTAAGACAAAAAAAATATTACTTACTCCAGGTGCCAAGATCATAAGAATCCACAAAATTATCTAATATTTAGAAGAAACTATCTAATGTTAGTTAGCCTAGAAATCTAATATTTACTATTTAAAGTTTTCTTATGACTCTCCAGATTTTTTTTATGCTACAAAAACATCTGGAAGTTCACTCAACCCCTGGACTTCCCACACAAAAAGTATGCATTGTCCCTGTGGCACTCTCCTTTGACTGGTTATTGAGAGAATCTCCATTTTAAGGCAACAGCCCTATTCATCCATGATTTCATCATTCTCCGTTCTTAAGTTTCTCTTCCTTACCCGTGTAAAATCGCTCATCCGATTTCTTATCTTCTTTTTTTTATTTTTTATTATTGGTTTAATCACAAGACAATTTATTATTCCTATTTATTTATATTGGACCTTGTTAGAATATAAAATCCTTGAGGGCAGGGGCTGTCTTTATTTTACTTTTATTTGAATTCTTGTATGTAACACAGAAGAAAGCACATAATAAGTGCTGAATAAAAACCCAATGATTATAACTCTGACTCGGACTTGGATTACCTTTGAAGAGCTCATTCTAACCTAGAGGAGGCATTTCTTATGGCTACATGTTAACTTCTGGTGGTTAGGATACTCCTAATCTCAATCCCTTTGAGAAGTCATTCCTTTATTAAAAGCTTCCTGTTTCTTCAGTTTCTCAGTTCCCAAAGCTTCTCACTCTTGCTTTCAGATCAGTGGGTGAATAAAAGTTACAGAAACAAAGTAAAAAGGTCATTCTCTTCTACCTGTCTAAACACATAAGTATATGTGACAGCAAAGCTTTTGGGGGCTTTGAGCTTCTTTTAATTTTAATTTAAACTAATGTGTTATTACCACTTGAAACAGAATTTTACATAGATCCCAACCAGTTAATTTGGTAATAGTTTTTCCTTCTTTATAAAGAATAGCTAATTGTTTATCTCAGTCATCATATATAGGATATACATTCATTATGTCAGAGTCAGGATGCTGTAATGCCAAGCAAAGGCAACTTCCAAGGTTCAGATTACCAGCATAGCAAACCCCATTTATTCAGCAAACATCCACAGAACAGAGAAAGTCAAAATACAGTGTAACTTGTTCATTTAGCAAGTAAGTTCTCAATTCAATTGCAAAGTATCAAGGTCCAAGTGTCCGACCACTGGCCAGCACATTAGTCAAAGTAGTCCACTCTTGGGCAGTACATTTAGTCAGTCAACAAAATCGTTCCTCTCAAATGGAGATTAGTCTCCAATCATAAACAAAATACATTCATTTTTTTCAATCACAGAACACAAAAAAACTCAAACGCTTCCTACCCCTGAATCTCAAAAGAGGGAGGAGAGCACAAAAGGCCATCCACCCTTAAATTACAACAAGGTTAAGATATCATCTCAGCATTGAATGCCCAAGGAAAGGCCCTTCTTTCATCTTCACTCAAGGCAAGCCCTCAGCAATCTCAGTTCCTGGGGAGACAAGGCTCAACAAAGCCATAGCCAGTGTCCTCATCAAGTCACTCTCTGCCTGTAGAACAGTCCCAGAACCCCTGAAAACATCAGCAAAGCCCTCTTCCAGAAGTTCTGTAAACATACAACAGGAAAATCCTCCTTCAGGGCTTCTGAACCAACAGCAAGTTTCCAGGACCTCTACAACAGCAGCACTGTCTTCACCAGCAGGTGAATCTGGCAAAACAACATCAAAACAGACAGACAAAATACCAGCATCACAGCCATGCCTTCTCAATTCTTGGCAGGCTCTGGATGGCAGTTATCAAAAGTCCTGGGCAGCTCCAATGGGTTCTCAGCAGTTTTTCTCTCAGCAACTCAGACTCCACAATACTGGATACTGCTCTCCCAAAAGTCCTTCTGGCCTTTTCTAGGCTTGAGCCTCTCTCCCAATTCACAGTTCCTCACAGTTCAACCCTCTTTCTTCACTTCAACAAGCCCATCCCACAAGTGGGATTCACAAGCTCTGGGTTTTAACACTCAACCCCAAAACCAATCCAATACAGGGGCATCTCCAAATTCTATTACCATTACAGATGCCTCATTCCTAGACTCTATAGTCACATGGATTGGTTTTGATTCTGAGGACTGATCAAAAGTATTTTTCTTACTTTAATTCATTGAATCATTCAATGTTTTCCTCTGGATTTGCTCCAAGACAATTTCCTGCATGGTTTTTCCTAAATATGAACCCCATGGCCCAACCCTGCCCCCTTCAGGGATACGAGGTATCAATATGGAAATTACGTATAGGATAGCCTTAATTTCATTGCACAGAAAATATGAAAGACACAAACGACTCACAGACATAAATGCAGAGATTGTATGGTGAATTGAGAGTTGAATCTAGAGTTAAGAAGATCTGAGTTCAAATCTAGTCTCAAATACAAGCATCAACTTACCTCTTTGTCACACATGCTCCCAGAACTTTGTTCAACTTTCCTCTGGATTTTTTATATATTATATGAATCACATACTTTTAGAGGGATATTTTGTACCAAATATTCTTGTTTTACCATCTTAATAAATACCTCTTTCTAAAAGTTAGAAAATGATAGCTCCCTAGGTGATTCTTATTTGATAACTTCAGAGGAAAGTACAATGACTGGGATTGGAGTCATTAGAGAATAATCCAAAATCGCTCAGGATTGCCACAAGAAACTGGATACATCTTGTGTAGCTAAACTCTAGGTACTTGCTTAATTAGTGGGAAGGGAAGTTTGGATAAGTATCCACAGAGCTTATGTGGACAAAATACAAAAGTTATGTTACATTCTTAGTAGCAGAAACTTGGAAATATTGGTTTAATCACAAGACAATTATAAGCAAATAAATGTGCCCTTGTGCCCCCAAAATAAAACTATGTCTAAAAAATGTAATACATCAGGCCTGTGATCAGTATCTTCAACTATTACTAAATAATAATTATTAAGTTATTAAAATACTTTACTAGTTTCATTCATAATTATGAGTCATTATATTTTAGCAAGAGGCAGTAACTTTGAAATACAGAGTGAAGTACAGAGTTATAATTGAATTGTCTTGATATTTTCATTTTGAAGTCCATTTTCAATAAATATTTTGCCTTGATGGTAATCAAGTTTTATTAATTGCTTTATTAATGGAGCATCTTTATAGTGAGGCATTTTAACTTAGTCTGTGTTTACACAAAAAGCAACAAAGCAAAACAAAATAGTTAAGTTAAAGCAAAATGAATGCAAGCCAGTAGTTATTTATTTTCTTCAAACCACATCCTCAACATTGATTTGCCTAAACTCATTTTTGCCTTTAAATGAAACATTTCATCAATTGTTTTTATTTATGTGCACTAACATTTATTCAAATCTTAAGTGCAGTAACATAGCCCCAACTAGAAGCCAACTTTCTTTCAATCTGCGTAATGTCACAAAACTATATATAGTCAAAATTCAACTTAAACTTTTTATGACATATTTAGTAATCAAAAAATGATTCAAATTTAGTTTAATCAAATGATAGAGAGAATTTCATCTAAAAATTAACTTCATGATCAATATGAATTATCTATGTGACGATGATGACAAAAAAGTGAATTGAACCTCAAACTGCATGCAGATACAAGAAAAAAAGAGATAGAAGTCCTGCTAAACTCTGCCTTGGTCAGTCCACATGTGGAAGTATTGCGCTCAGTTTTGAGCACCTAATTTCAGGAAGAGCACTGATTAATTTGAAGGAATCCAGTGGAAGATAACTGAGATTATAAAGAATCTTATATTCTTCCTATGTGGGGAAAAGCTGCAGAAACTAATGATATTTGCTATGAGAACAGCATGACAGGGAAAATGAAAGCTAAATGATTTTTTGAAGGCCAGGTAGGAGGCACAGCAGATGAAGTGTCAGGTCTAGATTCAGGAAGACTCATCTTGAGTCCAAATCTTGTCTCAGACACTAATTGTGTCACCATGGACAATTCACTTAGCCATATTTGTCTCAGTTTCCTCATCTGTAAAATTAGCTGGAGAATGAAATGACAAACTATTTTAGTATCTTTGCCAAGAAAATTCAAATGAAATCATGAAAAGTTGGATACAACTAAAGAGACTGAACAATAAATAGAAGAGGGATAAGACTCATTCCTAAGTTAAATCTGTTTTTGTTTGTACTTCATTGTTTTAAAATTTGATTTGTTTATTTACTTTTAATTTACAAGATTCAGTTCCAGAGTTCCTTGAGTTTCAGTTTTCTCCCCTTTCTTCTCCCCGTGGTGGCATGCAGTCAGGTATTGAATCTGCAAATACTTTCACATTGGGCATTAGTCTGGTTGCATAGAAGGGTTGTAACCAATGGAATGAACAATGGGAAAGAAGAAACAAAACCAAGCATGGGAAAGAGCGATAGCATGTAGATTGCTTCAGTCTCCATTTAAACTCTGTTCTTTATAGATCTTTCTGTGAATGTAGGTATCTCCTTCCATCCTGAGACTTGTAGAGTTATCTTATAGCTGTACATTGTTG
>CM053584.1:340874534-340899337 GCA_028627135.1 Pseudochirops cupreus | reverse complement strand
TTTGCATTTCTTGAATCAAGAGTGATTTAGAGCATTTTTTCATATGCTTACAAATATATTTAATTTCTACCTCTGAGAATTGCCTGTTCATATCCTTTGACCATTTATCAATTGGGGAATGCTTTGTATTCTTATAGATTTTACATAATTCCCTGTATATTTTAGAAATGAGGCCTTTATCAGAGACACTGGTTGTAAAAATTCTTTCCCAGTTTCCCACTTCCCTCTTAATCTTGGTTACATTAGCTTTCTTTGTACAGAAACTTTTCTATTTAATTTAATCAAGATTATCCATTTTACATTTTATAATGCTCTCAAACTCTTCTTTGGTCTTAAAGTCTTCCCTACTCCATAAATCTGACAGGTAGACTATTCCTTGCTTCCCCAGATTATTTACGGTATCAGCCTTTATACATAGGTCATGTACTCATTTGGACTTGATTTTGGTGTATGGCATTAGATGATGGTCTATGCCCAGTTTCTGCCATACTATATTTCAGTTTTCCCAGCAGTTTTTGTCAAATAGTGCATTCTTATCGCAAAAACTGGGGTCTTTGGGCTTATCAAACATTACATTACTGTAATTGTTGACTACTGAGTTGTTCGTACCCAATCTATTCCATTGATCCACTACTCTATTCTTCAGCCAGTACCAAGTAGTTTTGATGACTGCTGCTTTATAATTGAGATTAAAATCTGGTACGGCTAGGGCACCTTCTCAATCATTTCTTTTCATTAATTGCCTTGATATTCTGGACCTTTTGTTCTTCCAAATGAATTTTGTCACTATTTTTTATAGCTCAGTAAAATAATCTTTGGGTAGATTGATTGGTATGGAACTAAATAGGTAATTTAATTTAGGTAAAATTGTCCTTTTTATTATATTAGCTCAACCCAGCCATGAGCAATTGATGTTTTTCCAATTGGTTAGATCTGATTTTATTTGTTTGAAAAGTGTTTTGTAGTTGTGTTCATATAGGTACTGGGTTTGTTTTGGCAGGTAGATTCCCAAATATTTTATAATGTCTACAGTAACTTTAAATGGGGTTTATCTTTGTATCTCTTACTGTTGGATTTCATTGGAAATATATAGGAATGCTGAGGATTTTGTGGGTTTATTTTATATCTTGAAACTTTGCTAAATTTATTTATTGTCTGAAGCAGTTTTTTCACTTGATTCTCTAGAGTTCTCCAAGTATATCATCATATCATCTGCAAAGAATGACAGCTTAGTCTCTTCATTGCCCAATTTGATTCCTTTGATTTCTTTTTCTTCTCTAATTGCTACTGCTAACATTTCTAGTTTCAGATTGAATAAGAGGGGTGATAGTGGACATCCTTGTTTCACCCCTGATCTTATTGGAAATGTTTCTAGTTTATCTCCATTGCATATAATACTTGCTGATGGCTTTAAATAGATGCTACTTATTATTCTAAGGAAAACTCCATTTATTCCTACACTTTCTAGTGCTTTTAATAGGAACAGGTGTTGTATTTTATCAAAAGGTTTTTCCACATCTCTTGAGATAATCATTTGTTTTTTGCCAGTTTTGTTGTTGATGTGATCAATTATACTGATAGTTTTCCTGATATTGAACCACCCTTGCATTCCTGGGATAAATCCTACCTGATCAAAGTGTATTATTCTCATGATTATTTGCTGTCGTTTTTTGGCTAATATTTTGTTTTGAATTTTTGCATCAATATTCATAAGAGAAATTGTTCTGTAATTTTCTTTCTCTGTTTTGTCTCTTCCTGATTTAGGTATCAGTACCACATTTGTCTCATTAAAAGGATTTGGTAGGACTCCTTCTTCTCCAATTTTCCAGAATATTTTGTAAAGTATTGGAGCCAATTGTTCTTTAAATGTTTGGTAGAATTCACTAGTAAAGCCATCTGGCCTCGAGATTTTTTCCTAGGGAGTTAATTAATGGCTTGTTCAATTTCTTTTTCTGAGATTGGGTTATTTAAGTAGTTTACTTCCTCTTCAGTTAGTCTAGGCAATTTGTATTTTTGTAAATATTCATCCATTTCACTAAGATTGTCACATTTACGTGCATACAATTGGGCAAAATAAATCCTAATTATTGTTTTAATTTCCTCTTCATTGGAGGTATTTTCACCCTTTTCATTTTTGATATTTGTAATTTGGTTTTCTTTTTTTTTCATCATGTCGACTAAAGCTCTGTCAATTTTGTTGGCTTTTTCATAATACCAACTCTTAGTTTTATTTATTAATTCAATAGTTTTCTTTAATTCAATTTTATTAATCTCTCCTTTGGTTCTCATTAGTTCAAATTTAGTATTTAATTGGGGATTTTCATTTTTTTCTTTTTCTAGCTTTTTCAATTGCATGCCCAATTCATTGATCTCATCTTCTCTGATTTATTCATGTATGCATTCAGGGATATAAAATTTCCCCTAAGAACTGCCTTTGCTGCATCTCACAAGTTTTGATATGTTGTGTCATTATTGTCATTCTCTTGAGTGAAATTGCTGATTGTTTCTATAATTTCTTGTTTGACCCACTCATTCTTTAGGATTAAGTTATTTAGCTTCCATTTAGTTATTCATCTCTCCTTCCATGGGCTTTATTACATATAATTTTTATTGCATCATGATATGAGGAGGATGAATTTAATATTTCTGCCTTTCTGCACTGAATTGTGAGGTTTTTATGCCCTAGTACATGGTCAATTTTTGTGTATGTGCCATGTACCACTGAGAAGAAGGTATATTACTTTTTATTCCCATTCAGTTTTCTCCAGAGGTCTACCATATCTATCTCCTCTAAGATTCTATTAAACCTCTTTAACTTCTTTCTTGTTTATTTTGAGGTTAGATTTATTGATCTCAGAGAGGGGGAGATTAAAGTCCCCCACTAGTATGGTTTTGCTATGTATTTTTTTTAAGTTTTTCAAATATTTTTTTTCATTGACTTGTTTATTTACTTTTAGTTTACAAGATTCAGTCCCACAATCCCTTGAGTTTCAAATTTTCTCCCCTCCCTTCCCCCCTGCCATGGCAGTGTGCAATCATGTAAAGGATCTGCAAATACTTTCATGGTGTACAGTAGTCTGATTGTGTAGAAGGGTTGTAACCAATGGAGTGAACAATGGGAATAATGAAAGAAAATCAAACATGAAAAAGAATTATTTTGCTATCTATTTCTTCCTCTAGCATCCTTAATTTCTCCTTGAGGAATGTAGATGCTGTACCACTTGGTGTATAAAAGTTTAGTAATGATATTGCCTCATTTTCAGTGGTGTCTTTTAGAAGGACATAATTTCCTCCCTTACCTCTTTTAAATAGACCTATTTTTGCTTTTGCTTTATCTGAGATAAGGATTGCTACCCCTGCTTTTTTTACTTTAGCTGAGACATGGTACATTTTACTCCAGCCTTTTACCTTTACCTTGTGTTTATCCTTCTGTTTCAGATGTGTTTCTTATAAATTGCATATTGTAGAATTTTTAATCCATTCTGCTATCTACCTCCGCTTTATGGGAGAGTTCATCCCATTCACATTCACAGTTATGATTACTATCTGTGTCTTTCCCTCCATCCTATTCCTTCCCCTGTTTATGCTTTTGTTTTTCACCTTCTTCTTTCCCCTTCTTAAGAGTTTTCCTTTTGACTGCCATCTCCGTCAGTATTCCCTTCTTATCCTCCCCTCTCCCTTTTTCTACCCTTCTCCCTTACTACTTCTTCCCTCTTTTTTAACCCTCCCCTTTTCTTGGCCCTTCCCCTCTCCTACTGCCTGTAGGATATGATCTATTTTTATACTCAATGTTGTACATTATTTCTTCCTCAGACCAAGATTGATGAGAATAGATCTCATGCAGTGCTCCTTTACCTCTCTTCTTTCACTCTATTATGATAAGTTTTACATCTCTTCTTGATCGAGTCTTTAACTAGTTGTGTTATTCCCTCCTTGCACCAGAACCAGTGAGGGAAAAGCTCATATAATTCTCATCTTCCTTCCTTCTTTCCCTCTACTATGTTGTTTTTATGCCTCTTTTTGTAGCATAATTTACCCTTTTCTGCTTCATTCTTTCCTCTTCTTCCATTGCAGTCTCTTAATAAGGATTTTTATCATCATTTTGAATAGTTTATACCCAGACTGTCTATTTGTTTATATCCCTTTTAGATGTTGCCGTAGGTATAGAGTTCATGGTATTAACAGGTATCAGCTTCCCATATGGGGATGTAAACAGTTTGCTCTTGTTAAATAACAAGTTATGTGTGCGTGTGTGTGTGTGTGTGTGTGTGTGTGTGTGTGTGTGTTCCCTTATTTACCTTTCTATGTCTCTCCCGGGTTGATTAGAGGTTGAATTTTCTATTGAGCTCTGGCTTTTTCATCAGAAAAGTCTGGAATTCTGTTATGTCACTGGTAGATTATGCTCTATCTATCTTTCCTGGTAGATTATGCTCACTTTCACTGGATAGGTGAGCCTTGGTGGTAGCCTGAACTCTTTGCCTTGCAAGAAATCATATTCTAGTTTCTCCAATCTTTCAGCATTGAGATTGCCATATCCTCTGTGATCCTCACTGCGGTTCCACAATATCTGAATTGTTTCTTTCTGGACATTTGTAGTATTTTCTTCTTTACCTGATAGTTCTGGAGTTTGGCCGCAACGTTTTGTGGACTTTTCAATTTGGGACCCTTTCAGGAGGTGTCTGGTGGACTGTCTCAATTTCTATTTTACCTTCTGGTTCTAGGATCTCAGGGCAGTTTTCCTTGATGAGCTCTTGGAAGATATTTTCCATATTCATTTTTTCATCATGATTTTCTGGTAGACCAATGATTCTCAGATTGTCTCTCCTGGATCTGTTTTCCAGGTCAGTTATTTTTCCATTGAGATATTTTACCTCTTTTTCTAATTTTTCATTCTTGATTTTTTATTTACTGATTCTTGTTTCCTCATAGAGTCATTGGCTTCAATTTGGTTGATTCTACTTTTTAGCAAATTGTTCTTCTCAGTTAGTTTTTGAAGCTCCTTTTCCATATGCTCAGATTTCATTTTTAGTTTGCACATTTTACTTTTTAAGGAGCTGTTCTCTTCATTGTAATGTTTTTCTAATTTCACAATTTTGTTTTGGTAAGAGGTGTTGATTTTATCTTCTACCTCTCTAAGCCAGATTTCAAAGTTCTTTTTGAGCTCATCTAGGAATGCCTTCTGTGCCTGAGACCAGGTCATAGTCCCTGTTAAGTCTTCAGCTGCGGGTGTGGATTCAATACTCTCTCCTTCTGAGCTTGACTCCTCCCTCTCACAGTAATAGAATTCCAGAGTTTTTGTCTTTGTCTTTGTAGCCTGCTTTCTTCCCATTTTGAGGCAGGACCTTAGCCATGGCCTTCCTCCAAGGTTCCTAAACTTTTACTGCTTAAAGTTTTTCTCTGGGCTAATAATTGCTCTGTCTTGGGGTTAGAGGGGGGGGATTGGAGCAGCCAGGGTTCAAACTGTCATCTTGGTCCCTGGATGTTCAGATAGGGGTTTTTTAAATTTCCAGGCTGTTAATGGGTAGTCCCAGGAGTAGTTGCTGCCCCTGCCACAGGCCCTTACTTTGTCTCTTACCCAGCTCAGTCCATTCCCTGCCCTGTGGTGATAGGTCTGAAAGTGGCCGTTGTGGTTGGTGGATCAGCAGGCCACATCTGGTGACAGCCTCTCGGCACTCTGCTCCTGCACTGCATGTCTGGGGCCTACTTCTGTCCTTCATTTTTGAAGAGGATAAATGACATCATGGGGTGATGGCCTGGCTTGTACTTGGACTGAATTTAAGTGAGGCAGAGTTGTACAAAGTTATCAGCCTTTCTCTTCCAGAGTCATCAAAGTCTAGTAGCAATACAAAAGTCAAGATGACTAACCATGGTCTGGTATGCAATGGATGATCATGGCATCTTTAATATCTAACCAAGCTTTGCAGGTTCCATAGCATCTTCTTCAGTCACTTTCATAGCTGTTGGAAGAACTTGTTCTCAACTGCCAATTTTGCCAGGAAAGTGCTCACATTCTTGGGGAAGACATTCCCCTAAATTGACCGACTGTTTTGAGGATAGCTGGTTCCCATCAATCTGGTTTAGACTGTCTGTCAACAAGGTTTTACCAAAGTGTGGTTGTTACTGATGCTATAACTTCTTGGAGTCACAAATATAGTATCCAAGTTTAATATATATTATTAAAATTTTGTATGACATTTTCTTAAGTCTAGAAATCAACAACAAAATGAATCCTTGATTTGTAGCATTTTCTGTTTTCTGAGGTATGAATTCCTTTCACACAAACAATGTATTTTTAAAAATCTGCCATAATTCAAGATGGTATCAGAACATCACTAGTTATTTCTATTGATATTATATAAAATTAAAATGTCTCAGTATTTTAAAATGATTTTTACCTTTGGACACCAGGAAAGGATCTTCATGAATGCCAACACATCCCAGATAACATTATGGAAATTACTATGTAGGTGAAGAAAATATTCTCATGAGCTAGTTTAAAAATTCTTTTACCCATTGAACAAAGAATATAATCTTATGCTAAAAGAAGAGTTTCATGTATTTGTCTTTCTAGTTACAAGTCAAGTTTTCAAATATTTCTGATTTTTATTGATTGATTAATGATGACTCAGATTATAAAAAGGAAAGAGCAATGGAAAAATGCCCCCTAAACTGAGTAAAATATTAGTAAAAAGAAAATGAAATAAAAACACAACATTACATCAAGGGAATTTGGTAATTAGTATCTGGCTAGAATAATTTCAGTTTCTATTCAATTCAACTAATAACATGAGTATTTTATTTTGATTAAAAACATTATACAATTTAGCTTGTAAGAGATATGAACTGCCTTAGTTTTTTTTCTTTTTTAACAAATCCACACTCTTACAGAAAGTGAATAATTGTTCTCAGTCTAACAAGAAATATACATGACTCTTCTCTACTGATAGAAGACACATGTTTTAGCATAAAGTAGATTTCCAAAGGGAATTTATATGAAATTTATTTTACAACAAATATTACCATGATGCACACAAGTACCATGAAGGGGAGGAGTAGAGACATAAAGGAGAATTATTTTATTCTTTTTAGATTAAAATTTGAAACTCATTATAACATTAGATAGGGATTATGTAAGCTGGGCTTAATTGCTATGTCAGAAATAAATTTGATGTGGGAGTCAAGAGGTGTTATATCTCATTCTAGCTCTGCCTTAAACACGCTGCATGACCTTGGCAAAGTACCTTATTTTTCCATGATTTCATTTCCTTATCTGTATAATGATGATTTTGGATTAGATAATGTCTAGAAATTCTTTCCAGTTCTAAAACTGCCACAAAATAAGAGTATTTCTTTGTTATTGCTCTTGTTCAGTCATTTCAGTTGTATCTGATTCTTTGTGATCTCATTTGGGGTTTTCTTGGCAAAAATACTGGAATCTCTTGTCATGTACATCTCCAGATCATTTTGCAGATGAGGAAACTGACAAAAAACAAGGTTAAATGACTTGGTCAGGCTCAACACAGGTAGCAAGTGTCTGAGGTCAGATTTGAATTCCAGAAGATGAATCATCATGACTCTAGATCTCATGTTCCATCCAGCACCATTTCACTTTCCCAAAAGTATTTATATAGAATGTAGCAATAAAATAGTTGATGGCTCTCCATTATCTATTAAACAAAATGCAAAGTTCATAACTTGATATTAAAGATTCTACCCTACCTTCTAAGCCTCATTGCATGATCCTTCCTTTCACACAAACAATGTCTGTTACCTGATTACTAGATATGTATATGATCTTTGATTTTAGGGGAAAAAAACAAGTGATCTCCTACAGAATTTTTGTTAGTTTTAGCAGCATATTTAAAAATCATGAACATAGAAATGAAATTATTTTGAACAAAAACCTACTGGTCCATTTTTCTGGGTAGGGAAGAAACATAACTAAACCTATACAAGTTAAATATTAGATTGAATTCACAAGGCCTGAAACAAATCATGGAGATTTATGTAGAATAACATTGTGGCTCACAATGATTGACATTGGATACAAGGTTAATTTAAAATTCTTGATATATTCATTGGTTAATTTTAATATAAGGACTTGCATTTTTGTGTATACAAATCACTGTATTTTTAAGTTTAGAGAAGATATGATAGTTGAATTGATTTTTTTTCTCATTGTGACCGTGAATATTTATCTGACTTCTTTTGTAGTTAACTTAATTTTGGAGCCTATACTATTGGTTAATCACCAGGTGACAAGTTAAATTATATAGTTACGGAGTCTTAAATTTGCCAAAGCTCTTAAAATCATATATTCTCATTCCTTTATTTTACTGATGAGGACCTCAACACCAAAGACATAAATTGACTTCATAACTAACTAAATAGGCATTTAGGTTTTTTTTTCTTTTTTTTGTTGAGGGGGGAAGGCTGGGCAATTGAGGTTAAGTGACTTGCCCAAAGTCACATGGCTAGTAAGTGTTAAGTGTCTGAGGCTGGATTTGAACTCAGGTCCTCCTGACTCCGGGACTGGTGCTCTATTCGCTGTGCCACCTAGCCACCCCTAAATAGGCATTTAGGATGAACAAAATAACAGTAATGCAAAATGACTTTCAACAAGTCATTTCATCTCTTAGAGCATCCCTACAATTCTCTACAATTATAAGTTGTAGAAAATTGCTGGAAAAGAGGACAAGCAAAATATCTTTGGAGTTCAGTCTTCACATTTCTGAGCTCAGAAGGGTCCTGACTCTTTCCATCCCTGGAATCATCTCATGGGCTCTCAATCTGGGATTTACTGAGATGAATATGTTTGTGAAATGTTTTTGTTAAATTTTAAATGTGATCATTTATAACTCTAAAATTGGACAATGTTATAAATCAGGGTTGGAATTTTTGTTTTGTTGACTGTCTGGTGTTATGAAAATGTTGGATAAAATGTTAATAATGCAAATTAAACTTAAAAGTGTTCCGTGCATTCATTTTTTTTTTCTGGAGAGCTGGTTATTAAACATTTACCAGAACACCCTTGTCCTCAATACATATTTTATGAATGAATGAATGCATGGATGAATAGAGACAGAAATGAAACGTAAAATATTGCTAGCATGAAAGTTGCATCTGTTAGGAAAGAGTCCAATCTAAGTTTCTGTGTCATCATAAGACTATTATTAATAGTTACTAAACTCACTGTAATAGTATCAAGTGATATAGAAAGACTTCTGATTTCATTACCTATCATCATAGGAACCACTTCTATTTGCATGCTTACAAACCATCACTAAGTATATTCAGTACTAAGGAGTTGTTCAAAGTCCATCAAGATTGTAATTTACCATAATTTTCTAGTGCCAGAGGAGGGAAGGACTGAACTCAAAACCTATTGGGTCCAAATATAGCACTCTACACACTGTTGAGTGCCACCTGTATTTTAACCCTATTGCTACTAAAAGTACATAATGTAAAGTATAAGAGGGGAGCATTTTTAGAAGTAAATTATGTATTTAAAAACATTCACAATATTTTTGGAGGGTCATGATATCTGAGAAATATCTAAATACATTTTAATGAAAATAGATGCCATTTCAAAATGGTGCTTGATTCTGCATATGTGTTTATGGTGTGTGTGTACGTGTGTGTCTGCCTGTGTGTGTGTGTGTTAATTCCACTAATTGAGATGCCTGAATCATAAGAATGATTGAGCTCATGTTCTTTTGTGCTTCATCTATTTGAATTTCATTCATTCTGATCATTTCCAAAGGAAGACCATTAGAAATATGAACTTATTGTCTTCTTTTTTTGAAGAGACAATTCAAATTATCTAGAGACTTTGTGGTAGGAATATGTTCACTATACTCTTCTTAAGTGGTCAAATAAGGCAACTTCAAAAATATGTGTATGTTTAAAATATTATCTCAAAGAAGACATTACATGAGGCTTAACAAGGACACTTACATTCTGAGAAAGTAATACACAGAAATATCCTGATTGTTCTGTAGCACAACTTCATCATTTCACCAAAAGGTGAACAAAAGAGACAAAAAAACCCTAGAAACAACAAACCACTAATGGCTAATCACTAGGAAATGGAAAGACCAAATTATTCATCAGAGTTTCCTCTATGGTCCTAGATTGTACTGAATTGCCAGCTGATTCTTAGCAATTCAGAGTATGTGCAGCTTTCCAAACATCTAGTCATTGAATATAAATGTCTCCTCTTATTTCAGTTACCTTTATCACATATTCAAGAGGCAAAAGTGCATTGATCACAATGCCATTACGGAAATTTCCTGTCTTAGGACTTGATAAGAAATGAGAAAAAAAGACTATGTTTCGAAAACGATATGCAGAAAAATGTTTTCATGCAAATTATGCCAATTAATTGTGTTATCCACACAATTAAAAGAAAGCCAACATTTGGGATTATTATCCAGAAAACTCAGCCAGCCAACAGGAAGCAAGATAATTCATACAGACATAGTCTATAATTGGTGTGATGTTGGTCTTGACTGAACTTGCATGGATAATTGTTTCCATTCCCAGCTTTGTATATGGAAACTTGGTTTTTGTGAGAACTTGTGAGCAAAGAACAACAGCAACAATGACAATTATTTATTTCTATGTTTGGTTTTCCTAATGAGTGCCGCAGACAGAAAAATAAATTAGGAGCCACACACGAAAAAGAAAAGAAAAATAGCGTAAGGAAGGAATTGTGGTATCATGGCAAGTGCACTGCTGCTTAGGCAAGAGACTTGGGTTTCCAAACCTGCTCTAATATTCATAAGATGTGTGATTATACACACAAAGCACTCAGCCTTCCAGAGTCTCAGTTATCCCATCTATGAAATGAAGATAGTAATGTTCTCATCATATTGTTTATTAGTACAAATCCAGATATGGTATTTTAAGGAGAATGAAGTCTATAATCCACTTCACTTCCCATCCATCCCTCCCTGTCTTGAGAAGACATGTGCACTTTCATCATCGATGATCATGACAACAATCTTAAAATGTGATAGATATGTATGCCTTTGTTATACGTATTTCATTAGTCAGATAATTGTCTCTGGAGTCAGAGAAGCTATATACAAACCGCACCTCTGGTGATTACAACATGTATGACTCTAGATAAGTCACTTAATATTCCTAATTCCCTACATGTTTATAGGACTTAGACTACTTTATCACATAGGTGTCTCCACTATCTATATTTATAAACTAGCTCTAATCATTCATTTCATTTTCTATTACTACTTTTTTGGGAAGACTAATGAAGAATTTAGCTTGGAAGTTTAAGAAAAGTAGCATAAACTTTATTTATTTGATACAATAAATGAAACTAAGCTATTATGTTAAGCTAAGTGGGAGACCAAGAATTGAAAAGCATGATACATAGAATAACGAAAGGAAAAAAAAGAATTTATAATCCTAATAATGTCATTATTTCATAGTTACACCAAATAGGTCAAGGGTTGAAGTAAAGATCTAATATAAGGTTTCCCAAAAGGCTTAAAGAAGATTGAAACTTTAATGCTTTATATAGCCTTTTGGGAAACTCAGTATACGTTAATGTGTATATGGCAGTACTTTTTATTATAGTAAAGGACTGAAAACAAAGTAGGTGCTTATTTGTTACGGGAATGGGAATCTGAAGATATTCCCTGCCCCTTGGCCCCTTGATAGGCTTAAGTAACTCTGAAAACCTTCCTTGATTTGAAAATATACTCTGACTCCTAATAGTCTGAATGTGGTCACATGGAGGCTGTGGTGGGAGGCTTATTTTTCAGGAATGCTCACACCTTGTTACTTTGTGATTGGGCAGTGGGTCAAGAGGGTTGTGACATTCTCTGAGCCAGGAGAAGGCTATATGTACCCTGATGTGAGGTTTTGCTTTGGGGCTCACTTTGGCAAAAGTTGTGTGATTTGGCTTTGAAAACCTAGATGTTGGTGCTTCCCTCTCTGATAACTAACTAGGTATGGATGTAATGGTCAGACAGCTGGAAGCCCTATCTACTGATCTGTTTCTCTGCCTGCTTATAACTTCTGTTTGTATCATGTTTGTATTCTCTGAAGTTCGGGGTGTTGACTTTTTCTTTTCCCCTGAACTAGGTAAATGATATATGTTTGATTAAAGTAAGATTGTTAACCCATTTGGAGTTGCTTTCCTTTAGAAAAGCAGATCTAAGAACCCATGCTAGTAGCCATCCTGGGTATGCTAGCTTTTTCATTATTAGCTTTGAAAAAAACCATGGTCAAGAGTATGGTGGAATATTCTGTGTCTAGATCTTAGAGGCTTTACAATTTTATTCTGTATTTTTTATTAACTCTGTGTTTTCAGTGATATAGAAGACTTCCTCTGCCTTACAAATAATCAACATTATTGTGTATTATAAACTTAGGGAGCTGGCTTGGGCACAGAGAGGTGAAGTAACTTGTAAGAGGTCACACAGCCAATATGTATCAGAGGTGAAATTTAAAGAAATGTATACCTGGCTTTGTTTGCTATCCATTTTATAATATTCCCTCTCTATACAATTCCTTTATACAGTTCTAGACTGAAATAAGTAAACATGTTTGAAGACTCATACAAATAAATGATGTCACAAAAGTCAGTCCTGTTTTAAGCTTTAATAGCCTGACAGCTATCAAACCTCTCTTAATGACTTAAAATTTCACTAAGACTTTAGAGAGACCCTGTATATTATTCTAGACATAGTTAGATAAAGCCAAAGAGATTTTTTTAGAAAGTCCTAGCTGTCAGTCACAAGCATAGATATTCATCAGTTACCATAAATATCTCTATATGTGTTTCTACGTTTTTTTTCCTCCACACAAAAGGGGCCTTATCTAGCCATATGGTTTCAAAGATTTTTTTAATGACAAAAGGAATTTTTTTTTAATGAAGCTTTTGATTGTTGGAAAAGTAAACACACTAAATTGCATTTGGCACAGCCAAATAGAATTAATTAGAAAATTGTTCTGATGTAATGTGCCTGAAACATTAACATTTACTCTGTAAGTAAAATAAAATTATGGAAAAATCTATGTCTAGATGTTTGATTCATTTTCAGGGTGCTGTATGTTTAAATTACCTCAGCACTGATTCATATATAGAATTGTTGTTTAGTCAATTTTCAGTTGTTTCTAATTCTTTGTGACCCTATTTGGTGTTTTCTTGGCCAAGAGTGGTTTGCCATTTCTTTCTCCAGTTCATTTTACAAATGAGGAAACTGAGGCCAATAGAATTAAGTGACATGCTCAGTGTGATACGCAGTAACTGTCTGAGGCTGAATTTGCACGTCTTCCTAATTCCAGATATATAGCACTCTATCTACTGCACCATCACTAGCTGACATAGAGTAGAGCAGCTTCCAGCAACTCCATTTAAATCAATCCCATTTCCAACTTCTAAGATAGACTATAGTAAAAAAGCTAAAACAAACTTTAGAGTTATTCAGACAACGGTTGCATCCAGAAGCTGGATCCTCTAGTCTATTCTCTGGTCTTCTAAAAACACACCAAGTGTCTAATATTCCATCTTGGACACTCCATTTCAGAGAACAAAATTGACATTTCTTTATGTCTAAGGGAACATATGCTGAATAGTGAGGAGTCTTGGAAGTTTTTCATGTACTATGAAAATTAAATGAAGTGATAATATTTATTCTAGAGAGGAAAAGATTAAGAAGAACAAGAAGAGATACACTAAATGTGTCTTCAAATGTGTGAAGTGGGCAAGGGATCAGACTATATTTTTGTTTCAGAAAACAGACCTAGAAAATTTCAGGAAAAAAAAAAGACATAAATTAGGCTTCAAATTATTTTTTTTTCTGATTACTAGATATGACCAAAAATTAAAATAGTAAATTTATAACTCAGGAATTTATCAAAAAGAAGCAATTATGGATATTGTTATGGGAATGCTAATAAGACTTCAAAGGTAGGCCCAGGTGTCCTTCCAAACATTAAGGTTTCTTCCTGTCATAAAATGCCATAATTCTCCTCTGAAATTCTCTTTTTCAGCTAAGCCATGATCAGTTTTTTTGTAGCAAATACTGAGTAGTCAAATATGGAAAATTTGAGGTAGAGAAATATTCAAAATAACCATTATATAAGTATGTATATTTGTATGTATCAATCTATTCTGCATGTATATATAAATATCAAGATGTGTGCATATATATATATACATATATATAATATATGTCTGTGTATACACACACACAGAGTTACATATTATATAATGTTGTAATATTTGAAAAGCACTTTTCAATTGTTGTCTCATTTGATCCTCATAATAGTCCTTGGAAATAAGCTATACTCTCAGTCACTTGGGCTTTCAAATTAAATGTCACCCACCTCACTATATCAATCAATTGTTAAATGCTGTCTTTTCTACTCTCATAAAATCTCTTATAAATGCCCCCTTTTTCTACTCTACACCGATCCTTATGCAAGCCCTAATCATTTCATGCCTGGATTATTATAATATCCTGCTTGATCTCTCTGACACAACTGTCACCCTATTTGAATCCATCCTCCACTTAGCTGTCAAATTGTTCTTAAAGCCCAGACAAAATATATCAAGTGATCAAGTTATTTAATTCTTTTAAGAAGTGGAATTATTGGAACTTAAATACAAAATATGAAAGAAGGAAAAAATGAAAAAAAAAGAAAAACAAAAAATTTTAAAAAATAATTGAATAGGATTAAAGCTCAATTAATTCAAGAGATTAAAGCGTGTGTGATTGCAAAAAATTGTGATGTGCTGGTTGGATAATGTTGTGTTGCCTCTAATTCAGACATTACTTTAAACATTCAATTTGTAGGAAAAAAAATTTTTGATTTCTTATTTTGAGCTTTTCTTGATGTGAAAACTCTGTCAATGTAGATAAAGTTGTCTTTGACTTAGTAAGCCCAAGAGATTTGCATAAGACGCCCAGTTGAGTTTTGCTCAGAGCTACATAGCTCATATCAGAGATAGAATATGAGCCTAGACCATTCTGTATTCTGTCTACTAGAAGGAGTTATCAAACTATTTTTTTTATCACTAGCTTTTAAACTCAAAATTTACTGAGGACTTTCAAGAGTTTTTGTTTATATGTTATGAGATTCACTGTATTAGGAATTAAAACTGACATTTTAAAATATTTATTAATTAATATGAAATAATATATTTATTGCTTGTTAATATAAATATTTTTATTAAAATGATATGTTTTCCACAAATATCAAAGTGGTATTTTTACATATTTTTGCAAATATCTTTCACGTAATTCCAGCATGCATATCTAGGTGAGTTCAATTCACTAGTAATCTTGTAAATGAAGAATATGATGGCTGGCTCTCAGAATTAAAATTTTAATATGCAGACATTTTCCCATGAGAGAGTAAAAAAAAATGAGGGGGGATGAAACAACATAAACAAAATTAATTTGCGATAACCTCTTAGGGTAACCTAGTATAAATCAGTATGCTAATTATTTCAAAACTGACTTTTTTCTTTTGAAAAAAATCATCAACAAAATCAAACTAATTCAAATCTCATTTCAAGAAAAAATAACAACTGGTTGTCAAAAAACACAAAGGATTGCTTTGACAACTGATTGTCATTATGTGTTTAGTTGGCATCTTTTAAAGATTTGAGGACAATTATCATGTTCCCCATAATCCTTTTTTCCCCTCCAATTTAAACATCCCTATTTCTGACAATTCAATTCAATCAATAAGAAGTTATTAAGAACTTATTTTTGTGTTATAAGCTGTGCTAGATACCGGGAATATTTTTTAAAGGAATTAATTCTTATTCTCAAGGAGGTTTTATTTTATTAGGGGAAATGATATACATACATAACTACATAGAAAAAAGTGAAATTTAGTACAATACAGAATAGTTAGAGATAGACCAATCACATATAGTATGAAGTTGAGGCTTTTATCTATGAGGTTCATATTTTTTTTTTCCTGGATGCTCTCCAGCTTAGCAGTTTTCCTTTCTATTATGAGGTGCCCAGAACCACACACAATGGTTTCAATGTGCCCTGTTCAGGACAAAATACAGTTTTGTTCTCCTTGTTCCTAAGAGCTGTTCTTCATGGTGGTTTGAGGATTATTGAACTTGAGTTCCTGAAGGCCGTGCTAAAAGATAAATTCTGTCATGTAAGGCTTCACATATAGTCCTGTTTGAACAGTATGTCTGTGGCCTGAGGACACATATACTCCTGGTTGAATAGTATGTCTGTGGTCTGAGAAACAGTCTTATTATGTTAATGGAGTGTCATTACCAGCTTAATTCCAAGATATTTCTTTCTTCAGAAATAGCACATCTCAAACACCATGTGCTAGAATTAAAAAAAAATGGTTTCAGTTGGGATTGATAGAGTGTTAAGAACACAATCAGAGATACTTAAAGCATTAATGTATTGAGGAAATATTAATATGTCTTCCTTTGGTTTATTTTAGAGGAGGATATATTCAAAAAAGTGTGTGTGTGTGTGTGTGCATTTGTGTGTGTGTGTGTGTTTTGGTATTTAAGTGATCAAGACAAAAAATGAAGGCATACTGTACACAGTTTGAAAATAGTAGAATTTGGAGACAATCTGATTGGAACATTAAGTGAAATGATTAACCATTTTATTTCTACATCATTTGGAAATTCAGGCTGCTCAAATTGAGAGGCAATTACATTTAGGAACATTAAAATGAAATGCCAAGTGATGCAACATTTACCCAACCACTGAAATTCAGTTTTGCAAGTCGTAATATAGACAAATTCATGGCTGGATCCATGATGCTTTTCTAACAGCATGATGAGAGCAATGGAATTCTGGATCTATGTAAATGAGCTATTGTCTTCACCTTCCCAATTAAAAAAAAATAATGCAGGCTCACTAACAGTGAGTTCATGATAAAAGGTCATAATACTTATGTGCTTGGCTACTTAATGTTTATTAGACCACAGCAATCTCTGTGTTCATTTATTTTAATTTGCCTTGCAGACCAATAAGCTTTGGACAAATGACCAATTATTCCAAACAGATGCAGCTATTTTATTTTGCAGGTGGATCAAAATAGCCTTTAGAAATGTATTGGTTGCTACTCGCTGTCTTTATTATGCTGAACCAGATTTGAACTCCTGACCTAGATTTAAGGAGCACTTTGGATCTGCTATAAATTCTTGTAGTTTTATAGGCATCTGAGAAAACATTTTGCTTTTACAGTACATGGTTAACCAAAAAATAGCCTCTTGAATATGTTCAACAGAATGAATTGCAGGAGGGATGGGGAGGGGGGAGGATGGAATGTAATTAAAACCTATATAATTGAAGCATGAGGAAAATCACGAGTAAAGATTTTTATCACTTCAGTGAAGTGGAAGATAACTTGTGGTTCAACATAGTTTTCAGTTTCTTCCTATAATTTCTGTACAGGAACTATTGCTATTTCTTGTTTTTGTAGGGAGCATTTGTGATGTCAGAATTACAACCCAGGGTCACAATATACTGACATTGTAGAACACTTCAAGGTCTATCAGGTACAGTAATGACATTTATCACAAGCTTCTCTTGCCCGGGCTCCTATGCCTTAATCGTAAACACCGTAGGAATCTGCAAAGTGTGACGTTCTGGAATAAAAACAGTTTATCGTAAACGCTAGCTTCAAGGATTCAAAGATGTGTCTAAGCTTCTCGATGTAAAGCAATCCTAACAGATGATTTTCTGGTCAAACAAGCAGCAGGGTAACTGATAAAGGGGGGGTTTTCACATATGTGACTAGAGCTCAGAAAATCAATTTGCAGGTTCCAGTCACTTTAGCGTATTTTTGTGGAATGCCACAACCTTTCAATAGATCATTTTGAAAAATTGTATTTTTTTCTGTAGCTGAACTTCACTGAATGATATCTACTGGGGAGCGGCAAGGTACAGAATTGCACTGCTTTTTATTGCAATTTGTGAACTGCCACAGCCAGGGTTATCGACTGAAAAAAACATTCTTAGAACAGTATTTCTAAAATTTTTATTTATTTCTTATTGACAAGGGAAAACTTGAATGTATTTTTAAAATAATGTTTTGTTACAGATATTGCAAAAGACTTAGAAACCCATTGTATTGGGGCATATACCAATAGGAAGGCAATTCAACTTGAGAGAGAAATTCTATTGAAAAGCAAAGGACCTAAGGGAATTTATAGAGCAAACAGTACTAGAGTGACCACTTAATAGTTCTGTAATCATTAGTTCTAAAATCTAATGGTACATCTTAACTCAATAATGTAAAACTTTATAGTATTATATTATTCCCTTAGAAGGTACAGGGCTTTTATATACATAATAAAATTTGCTTAGTAAAAAAAAATAAACAAAAGAGATTAAGGTGAAACTGTGAGAAGGATTTCTTTTGGATATTATTCTCACAATTAGAATCATAGAGTTCTGGGAATCTTCCTAAAATGTAGGACACAATGCTTCTAACATAGTATTACCAGAGTGACTTATATCATGACTATCATTCATTTGATCTTGTGTTCTATGCCTCTTTTGAAATGACCTGAAATCATAATTTCTTTTTTGCCAGCCATATCAGACTGTTTATATGTTTACATTACAATCAAATAAACCCCTTAAATATTTTCCTATTTTCTAATTAATTATTTAATTAAATTTATTTATTTTTGGTTTTCAACCTTCATTTCTACTAGATTTTGAGTTCCAAATTTTCTCTCCATCTCTCCTTTCCCCCACCAAGATGACAAGCATTCTGATTATACCTTGCCCCAATCTGACTTCTCTTTTATCACTCCCCCCCCTCCCTTCTCTTATCCCCTTCCTTTCTATTTTCTGGTAGGACAAGATAGATGTCTATACCCCTTTGCCTGGATATCTCATTTCCTAGTTAATGTGAAAACAATGTTTAATATTCATTTTTAAAATTTTGAGTTCCAAATTCTCTCCCTTTCTCCATGTCTCACAACCCTCATTGAGAAGGCAAATAATTTGATATAGGTTATACATGTATAGTTGTGCAAAACATTTCATAAGTCATGTTGTGAAAGACTAACTATATTTCCCTCCAACCTATCCTACCCCCCATTTATTCTGATCTCTACTTTGACAGTGTCTCTCCTCAAAAGTGTTTGCTTCTGATTACCCCCTCCCTCCATCTGCCCTCTCTTATGACATACCCTCCCCCTTAACCTCTTCCCTCCTGTTTTTATGCAGGGTAAGATAGATTTTCATACCCAACTGAGTATATATGTTTCTCCCTCCTTAAGCCAAATCCAATGAGAGTAAGGGTCACTCATTCCCTCTCACTTTCTCCCTTTTCCCCTCCACTATAAAAGCTTTTTCTTGACTGTTTTATGTGAGATAATTTACCCCATTCTACCTCTCCCTTTCTCCTTCTCCCAGTACCTTCCTTTTTAAACCTTTAATTTTATTTTTTAGATACCATCTGTTTATATTCAACTCTTTCTTTGCCTCCTACACATTTGTGTGTGTGTGTGTGTGTGTGTGTAGATAGATAGATATAGATATAGACAGAGACAGAGACAGAGATTCCCTTCAAGTACCCTAATACTGAGAAAGATCTCATGAGTTACAAATATCATCTTTTCATGTAGTAATGCAAACAGTTCAACTTTAACAAGTCCCTCATGATTTCTCTTTCCTGTTCACTTTTTCATGATTTTTTTTTTTTTTTGCTTTTTGGAGGGGGGAAGGTAGGGCAATTGGGGTTGAGTTGCCCAAGGTCCCATGGCTGGTTTTTCTGTGTTAAGTGTCTGAGGCCAGATTTGAACTCAGGTCCTCCTGACTCCAGGGCCAGTTCTCTATTCACTGTACCACCTAGATGTCACAAATTTTTTATTTTTATTTTTTTGGCTTTCTGGAAGGGGGAAGGTAGGGCAACTGGGGTTAAGTGACTTGCCCAAGGTCACATGGCTAGGTTTTTGTGTGTGTGTGTGTGTGTGTGTGTGTGTGTGTGTGTGTGTGTTAAGTGTCTGAGACCAGATTTGACCTCAAGTCCTCTTGACTCCAGGGCCGGTGCTCTCACTGTGCCACCTAGCCACCATGCTTCTTTTGATTTTTGTATTTGAAAATCAAATTTTCTATTCAGCTCTGATCTTTTTATCAAGAATGCTTAAAAATCGTCTATTTCATTGAATGCCCCCCCCCCTCAGGCCCCTGAAGGATTTTACTAAGTTTTGTTGGGTAACTTGGTTTTAATCCTAGCTTCTTTGACCTCTGGAATGTCATGTTCCAAGGCATCCAATACCTTAATGCAGAAGTTGCTAAATCTTGTGTTCTCCTGATTGTGTTTCCACAATACTTAGAATATTTTCTTGCAATATTTTCTCCTTGACCTGGGAACACTGAAATTTGGCTACGATATTCCTAAGAGTTTGCATTTTGGGATCTCTTTCAATAGGTGACTGGTAGATTCTTTCAATTTCTATCTTACCTTCTGGTTCTAAAATATCAGGGCAGGTTTCCATGATAATTTCTTGAAAGATGATGCCCAGGCTTTTTTTTTTTTGATAATGATTTTCAGGTAGTCCAATAATTTTCAAATTATTCCTCCTGGATTTATTTTCTAGGTCCGTTGTTTCACCATTGAGAAATTTCACAGTGTCTTCTACTATTTTCATTGTTTTGTTTTTGTTTTATAATTTCTTGATTTTTCATAGAGTCATTAGCTTCCATTTGCTTCATTCTTTGAATTTTTTTTTTCCTTTTAGGAGGGCAATTGGGATTAAGTGACTTGCCCAAGATCATGTGGCTAGTTTTTGTGTTAAGTGTCTGAGGCCGGATTTGAATTCAGGTCCTCCTGATTCCTGGGCCAGTGCTCTATTCGCTGAACCACCCAGCTACCCCTTCATTCTAATTTTTAAGAATTACTTTCTTCAGTGAGCTTTTGGACCTCCTGTTCCATTTGGCCAATTCTGTTTTTAAAGGCCTTCTTCTTACCATATTTTGGACCTCTTTTGCCATTTGTGTTTATTTTTTAAGGTATTATTTTCTTTAGTATTTTGAGGAGTCTACTTTAGTAAGCTGTTGACTCATTTTCATGATCTTCTTCAGTCACTCTCATTTCTCTTCCCCATTTTTCTTCTACTCCTCTATTTGATTTTCAAAATCTTTTTTGAGCTCTTCTATGGCCTGTGACCAATTCATTTTTTTTTCCTTGCTGTCTTTGGATGTAGGAACTTTAGCTCTGTTGTCTTCTTCTGGTTGCATGTTTTGATCTTCCTTGTCACCAAAGTAAGAATCTATAGTCTGAGTGTTTTTTTTCCTTCTGTTTGTTCATTTTCCCAGTGAATGATTTGATTTTTTTAACTCTTTGTTAAAGTAGGACTTTGCTTCCAGTGTGGAGGGTGTCCCAAGCTTCAGGAGTTTTGTGCAGCTGTTTTCAGAGATACTTTTAGGGACCTATAAATTCTCAGTTCCTCCAAGGTAGTATGATCAAAGGAGAGGTGTTTACTCCTCTCCTGGTGTATGTTCTGGTCTGTGAGTGACCATAAACACTCTTTTTTTCTGCTTTGAAATGGTGAGAAAGATTCTCTCTCTATGGCTGCCATAAATTCTGCCACGTTAGTGCTCCTCCTCCACCCAGGACTACCACCCAGGACTGTGACCCAAATCCAAGCAAAAGCAAATCAAGAAAACCCTGCCTCAGCTCCAGAAAAGAGATCCCTGCAATCTGCCTTTGATCAGCTGCTCAATTCCCATACTGTCTGTGGGCTGAGAGCTCTGGTAGCCCTGGTGCCACTGCCCTAGTCCTGGGACTAGACTACACTCCTCTCTAACACAGGTCCAACAGACCTTTCTTACTGTCAAAGTTGTCTTTGCTGTTTGTGATGCAAGAAGATCATGAAAAATGAGTCAACAGCTTGCTAAAGTAGACCCCCTAAAAAAATATGAAAGGAAGTAATACCTTAAAAATAGACTAACCCAAATGTCAAAAGAGAGCCCAAAAGACGGTGAGGAAAAGAATCCCTTAAAAAGCACGATTGACCAAATGGAAAAGGAGGTCTAAAAGTTCACTGAAGAAAATAATTCCTTAAAAATCAGAAGGAAGCAAATGGAAGCTAATGACTCTATGGGAAATGAAGAAATTATAAAAACAAAACCCAAATAAAAATACAGAACACAATGTGAAATATCAGTCCCCTGAGGTCTGCTCCAGTTTGCTGGGACCCAGTCTGTGCTGGAATGTTCTGCGTTGGATTATACTCCTCTCTCAGATTGGTGTAACAGACCTTTCTTGTCAATGTTCCAGTTTGTTTTGATGTGGAAATTTGTTTCACTCTGTCATTTTGTGAGTTATGCTGCCTTAGAATCTATTTAGAGCCATTTTTATAGGTATGTGGAGTGATTTAGGGGAGATCTCAACTGAGTCCCTGCTTTTACTTCTCCATCTTGGCTCTGCCCCTTTTTTTCCCTTTTTTAAAAGATGAATTTATATTGACCAATACATGCAAAATCTTTTACTCCTGATACTTATTTTTGTCTAATTGTTAAACTTAACATATATGTTGTTACTAAATTACATCTTATATGATTGAGTCCTGTTTTCTAGTATGTCAAGATCTTTCAGAATCCTGAATCTGTCTACAATGCCATTCCGATAGCTATTCCTCATATTTCTGTCTCATATGAAAAATAAATTAATGCTATCTATTCTTTTATCTAAGTAATTAATAAGGATTTTATATGGCACAAAACCAACCATAGATTCTGGCAGTAATTCAATAGAAAGACTTCATTCAAATATGGCATTCAACAATAAATGATCTTTCTTTGGGTATACTTATTTAATCAGATCTGAAACCACATAATTCTATCTATCTATCTAGCTAGCTATCTATCATCTTATCATCTTTCAATCTTTTTTTTTCCTACAGGCTGTATTCAACATATACCTCTGCTCTATCAGTAACATCACCCAGTTAACAAAGAAAAAAAAATCAATCTGGAATGTTCTAAATTATGAATTTACCTTTTTGTTTGCTCACTTTTTTGTTTTTACTTTTCTAAATATACATTGACTAAACCTTTATTTAATGCATTATAGATTTTTACCATGAAGCAATCAAAGCTTGGCTGCTGGACTACATTTTATTTATTTTTTTCCAAGTTATTTATTTATTTTTATTTTTCAGAATTCATTTGCACAAGATTTTAAGTTACAAATTTTTTCCCCATCTTTCTCCTACCCCCCACCCTGAAATAGGAAACCTACTGAATACCATTTCCCTGATCTGTTCTCTCTTATATACTTCTCATCCCCCCAACTTTCTAGTAGGGCAAGATGGATATCCATACCCCAGTGCCTATATATCCTTTTTCCCAGTTGCATGTAAAAAGCTATTTTTTTAAACATTTGTTTTTAAAACTTTGAGTTCCACATTCATTCCCTTCTTTCCTCCTCAGCCACCCCCAGTGGGAACACAAGCAATTCAAGAGAGGTTGTACAAGTGTAGCTATGCAAAACATTTCCATAGTAGTTGTGTTGTGAAAGACTAACTATAATTCCCTCCATTTTATACTTCCCCTGCTTATTCTATCTTTTCTTTTGACCCTGTCCCTTTTCAAAAGTGGTTACTTTTAACTACCTTCTCTCCCAATCTGCCCTCCCTTCTATCATCCCCTCCCTCTCATCCACTTCCTCCCCCCCCATTTTCCTGTAGGGTAAGATACCAGATTGAATGTATATGTCATTCCCTCCTTAAGCCAAATTCAATGAGCGTAAGTTTGTCCTATTCCCTTTCAACTTCCTGCTCTTCCCCTCCATTGTAACAGTTTTCTCTTGCCTCTTTCATATGAGATAATTTATCTTAATTTATTTCTCCCTTTATTCTTATACCAATATATTCCTCTCTCACCTCTTAATTTTATTTAGGTATCATCTCTTCATATTCAACTCATCATGTGCCCTCTATGTATACATGTATATACCATATGCATATGCTCACATATATACTTATACACACACATATCATCCTATAAATACATATATAAATACATATGTGTACATATGTGTGTGTGTGTGTGTGTGTGTGTGTAGGTTTACATATTTACATGTATATTCCCTTCAATTATCCTCAAACTGAGAAAAGTCTTAAAACTTACAATTATTTTTATTTTTCTATGTAAGAATGTAAAGAGTTCAACTTTAATAGGTTCCTTGTGATTTCTTTTTCCTGTCTATCTTCTCATGCCTCTCTTGCTTCTTGTGTTTGAAAGTCAAATTTTCTGTTCACCTCTGTTTTTTTCATCAAGAATACCTGAAAATCCTCTATTTCATTGAATGATCATATTTTCCTCTGAAGCATTATACTCAGTTTTGCTGGGTAGGTGATTCTTGGTTTTACTCCTAGCTCCTTTTCCATTGAGAATATCATATTAGAAACCCTTCAATCTCTTCATTTAGAAGCTACTAGGTCTTGTGTTATCCTGATTGTGTTTCCACAATACTCAAATTGCTTCTTCCTGACTCTTTGCAGCATTTTCTCCTTGACCTGGGAACTCTGAAATTTGGCTATAATATTCCTAGAAGTTTTCTTTTTGGAATCTTTTTCCAGAGACAATCAATGAATTCTTTCAATTTCTATTTTGTCCGCTGGTTCTAGAATATCACGGCAATTTTCTTTAAGAATTTCTTGGGGGGGGGCGGAGCCAAGATGGCGGCGTAGCAGCAGCAATATATCGCAGCTCTCACATAGCCACCCCAAAATACCCATAAAATAGGACTCTAAACCAATCCTGGAACTCCAAAACGCACACAAAGATACTTCCCACTAA
>CM053584.1:340851169-340874034 GCA_028627135.1 Pseudochirops cupreus | reverse complement strand
TTTTCCCCTGAACTAGGTAAATGGTATTTGATTGATTAAAGTAAGATTGTTAACCCACTTTGAGTTGCTTTCCTTTAGAAAAGCAGATCTAAGAACCTGTGCTAGTAGCCGCCTTGGGTGTGCTGGGGTGCTTGCTGTTACAATGAGGGGCTGGGGCCAATAACACTAGAAAATCACCCCTGACCTCTCAAGGAAACTAGAACCCTTAGAAGAAGGTGTAACCAAGTTACGGTGACCTTGCTCATTGGTGAGATAAGGGACATCAGAGCTTACGTAGATTATATCTTCTTATAAAACTTTTAGCTCAATTAACCAGATTTAAAAGACCTGGTCTCAGAGTTAGGAAGATCTGTATTCAATCCTTGCCCCTGACCCATATTAACTTTATTACTTTGGCCAAGTCACTTAAGATCACACAGCTTCAAACAACTTTCCAAGACTATATGTTTTAGAGAAAAACTGGGTATATTTTGGTAGAGTTCCTTCATCAGTATTCTTTGTATAAGAAGTGGCGAACTTGACTCCCTGTACAAGGCTTCCAAGTGCAGTTTAAGTCAGACTAAAAGATAATTGAGGAATATTTAAAAAAATAAATTAAAAATACAATCTGCCATAGATAATTTTAGTTTGTGGTTTCCTAAGTCAATGTGTGACTCAGAGGGGTCCATTCTTATTTGAATTTGACTTGACTATTATATACCTATGAAAGCATAATTATCTGAAAAGTGAAGACAAATTCAACCCTAATATAATATATCCATTTGTAACCATCGGTGGTCTGACTTCACTTCATCTCATTTCCATAACATATGTCACTGTAAAAAAAAAAAGTCGTCAATAATATTACTAATAAACCAACATTATATTTTCATTGTTTCTGTGCTATTGTCTTCTAGCAGGCCACCTTCACCTTGAAGAATATTGCATCTTTTTAATAAAATAAAATAAATCGCTGAATGTTGTTTGTTTCTGTTTCTTTTTTGTCTTTTCTGAACACCTACTGCAGAGTCTTCAAAGTCATTAAGAAGAGAGAATCCTTCCTACACTTGAATATCCTTCATGTGAAGTACACTCTAGAGGAAGAAATTAATGGTTATATTACCAAACTTGATGCTCTCATCACCTCAGGAAAACAGGTTTGAAGGTCGCTCTACAAGGAATCAGTATCATCAGAGATCCTGACTTCTGCATGGAATGAATACTTGGTCAGCTGCTTATTAGAATATCTACAAAAAAAGGATCTGATTCTTATGTTTGTATTTTCAAAGACATATACCTCCATCATTTTATTCTGAATTTAGTACAAATTAAAATTCTAAATTGAGAGTATAGTCTGCCAAACGGATACAGCAATGAATCAGGTGTTGTGTCTATGCATGCTTTAAGGCTCACAAAGTTCCTGATAAAAACTACCTCATTACAGTTGCACAGAAGCTTTTGGAGTTAGGTTGTTATTCTCATTTTACAGATGAGGAAACCAAGGCATTCGGACATTAGTGACTTGCCCTGGTCACATAGGCATGTCTGATTTTGCTAGACTGAAGCATGGGTGAATAGAAGTAATAAATAAGGCCAGAAATGTGGGTTGGAAACCATTAGGAAGAGCATTAAAAAGGTACCTCAAGTTTGCATTTATTCTTATAGAGGTTATTAAGCTTCTTGAGCAGGGGAATGAATGACATGATCATACCTATGCTTTAGAAATATCACCTCAACGGTTATATGAAGGATGGATTGAAGAAGGAAGATGAGGTAGGGACACCAGTTAGGAGGCCATTGTAATACTCTTAAGCAAGGAATGATGAGGGTCTGAATTGAAATGGTACACATGTCAATGAGGAGGAGAGAATGATTATGGAAGTCATTTTGTGCATCTAATTGGCAAGAATTGACAAACTATTGTATATGGATAGTGAGAGAGAAGGAAGAGTTGCTATAACTTTCTGATTGTTTTTTTTTCACTGAAGCTTTTTCTAAGTGCTGTCAGAAATTTATCAGTTCACATGAGCTAGCGCACCCATGCCCACAAGTTCAGCTGGTTTAGTTCATGATGAATAGTTTCCTTAATGATATAGAGACAGAGAAGTGAGGCGACAAGGATTTATTAAATTCCTAAGATGTGCCAGATATCACACTAATCATTTTACCAATATCTCATTTCATAATAAACTTATTCAAATTTGTAATAATGGGAAAAAAACAAACTACTGGATCAGAAATCAGATGAATTTTACTTTCAGCTGTACTGCTAAATGACTAAATGACATTGGGCAAGTCCTTTAGTCTCTCTGAGATGCAGTTTTCCAATTATGAGGTTGGACTACTGATTCTTTTCTACTAGAAATTTGAGAACCCATACACAATAGGTACTTAATAAATGTTGCTCGTATGGAATAGCTTCTGGACACATGTGAGTCTGTGTTCTGCTTCACCCTCAGGTTTTCTTTTCATACTTAAATTCCAGCCCTAAATATTTTAGTAAAATACTCAGAATGGTTTCAGCATAAAGCCTGTAAATGTTGAAGCAGGGTAGGCAAGGAGGTAATACTGTTTCACTCCCACTTAATTGGAGATGATGGTACTATGACCCTGTTTCAAAGAAGGAAAAAGACTTAGGTCTATATCTGAAATACACTACCAAATAGACCACTGATCAACTGATTCTCCTCCTCCCCTTATTTTCTGTACAGTTGTGAAAAAGATGAATCAATCATGGACTGATTGATTTGACCACATCAATAGACAGTCAGAATGTCCTCTGAGCTTTCTTCCAAATCCATGCTTCTGCCCTTAAAACTGGGATAGCACTTCTTTCTAGGGAAAAGAAAACAATAAAATAGAAGTTAAATCATAATTGCCCTTTTGGTTCTGGAGAAGACCTTGACAAAATACTTAAATATTAACAAAGAATCATCAATCAGATTATGTGAGTTAAAATATATATATTTATTAATCTTATAAAGTCATGAGACTATTCTCCTTATCCCCCTTTTGATGCTTACTTACAGGCAGGAGAGATTTTATTTTTCAGTACAAACCCTAAGACAATGATATTAGTTTTCTCTAGAGGCCAGTTCATCAAAGGATTTCTCTTTCTCTCTCTCTCTCTTTTTTTTTTTGTTTTTTAGTGAACTGTCTGGCATTCTCAGCATGCAGAAGGAATGATTGTTTTGGAGGAAAGTCAGTAATGCAATATAGATCTTTTTATAACCTCATAAAAAATCTTGTGGAAAATAACTTTGAGGAGAAAAACTCTCTAAATAATTGAAATGTACAATAGAATAGGGAGGGCTTTTTGACCATCCTTCCCTTCACAGAGTTGCTTTTATTCTATTCATGAAGTGACTGTCAAGGACCAGCATCATCTTGCTGGGATTAGTTGGCTTATACTAGACCAGGTAACAGGAAGGAGCTTCATTCATAATCAGAGGGGCTCTGTACATGATGGTCTGCCATATTCATAATGGGAATCAACTACATGTACTTGCCATTCCTCTCGCAAACTACCCCTTAATATACAGAGTTGAGATTTAAATTGGGTTCTATCTCACTACCAGAGTAATCTTAAGGAAAGATTTTGAGCTTTAAATCAGAAGTCATTAATAAAAATCTTTATACTTCTACTTATATGTGGCTTTAGATAAGGTTTTTGTTTTTCTGAGTCAAGTTAACAAACATTTTTCAGTGCTTACTCTTTATTTGCTGGGTGTTAGAGATACAGAGGAAGGCAAAAACACAGGCCCTTTTCTCAGGCAATTCAGATTTTAATCTGTGAGACAATTTGCAAACCACTGTGCATATAAAAGATACATATATGATGTAGACAAGGGAGAGAAGGGAGGAAGAAAAAATGAAAAAAAGGAAGGAAGGGAGGAAAGGAAAGAGGGAAGAATGGAAGAAGGACAGAAGATAGAGGGAAATGGATGCAAGGAAGGAGGAAGAAAAAAAAATTTACTAAGGGCCTACCATGTGCCAGGCACTAGGCTAAACATTTTACACATATTGTGGCTTCTGATCCTCTCAACAACTCTTCAGGGTAGATACTATTAGTGTTGCTTTTTTTTTTTTTAACAGTTGAGGAAAATGAGGCATACCAGGGTTCCATAACTGAGGCTAGATTTGTTTTCAGATATTCCAAACACCAGGCCCATATTCTATCCACTGCTCCCAGACCTTGCTCCCTCTAATGATTAATGTATATAGTATAAATTGGAGGTAATCTTAGATGGAAGGCACTAGTAATAGGGAAGGAGACAGGACACAAGTAAAGGATTCTTGCCAAAGGTGGGATTTGAGCTGAATCTTTAAGGATGCCAGGGAAGCCATGAGAGTGAGATGACAAGGCAAAACATACGAGACAGCCAGTGAGCTACACATGAGCTACACACAGAAATGGAGTATGGTGTTTAAGGAACAACAAAAAAGGCAGCATTGTGACTGAAGAGTAAATTCTAAGATGACTGGAAAAGTAGGAAGATGTTAGATTGTGAAGGGCTTTAAACGCCAACAGATGATTTTATATTTGATCCTAGAGATAATAAGGAGCCACTGGTATTTATTGAGTAGGGGGATTACATGGTTTGACTGGTACATTAAGGATGGCACTTTGGCGGCTGACTGGAGAATGGATTGGGGTGTTGGGAGACTTGAAGTGAGGAGATTCACCCGTTGGCAGTTAAAAATTATCCAGTTCTGAGGTGATGTGGGTCTTCCGAGGGTGACTACAGGGTCAAAGGAGAAAAGGGAGTACATATAAGAGATGTTTTAAGGTAGAACTCCTATAAAATAAGAGACTTAGGTTACAAAGTCTCTAAGATTTTCTCCAATTCTAAAATTATAATCTAATGCATTGATCATTTCCAGAGCCAATCTACTTCATAGTCCAAATTATGGATTATAGAAAATGAGTTTGGCAACTCTTACTTCTCCCATTTTTTCACCCTTATCTTCTCTTTTGGATCTTTGGGCTTTCACAGCTAGCATTCAGCTATGTAACAGAAAATGGAAGCCTACCAAACAAATCCTCTCTCACCACAAGTATTATTCATGTCCATCCCCTCCTTTCTTGGAACATCTGAGAAGAATGAAATCAGTACTACTTTATCCCTCCATTTCCACTATGACATTTGACAGCCCTGTGGGTCCACTCACCACATATGTAGCTTTCTAGGTCACATGTGTAGCTTTCTTACTTGATCACCACTTCCCTTTATTTGTCATAACCCCCCTCTTCCTTACAATGAAAAATATTTAACTAAAGAGAGTATTCGTTTGTTTATTTTGGTCTTTCTGGTGCCTAACACAATGCCTAACACAACCCTGTCATGCCCCCAGAAGGAAAAAAAGCCCAATTCCTATCAGGAAATATTGTCTCAACCTGTCCCTGGAATATTTTATTCTTTTTCTAGGTTTCCTTTTCCTGTTCACCTACTACTTCTTAGTGATTCCAGAAAAAGATTAAGGAAGTCCTTCATATTTATCAGCTCTCTGTGGCCTTAGGCACTTGTCAAAAGTCTTCAAAGGATTTCAGGGTATTTCTTTCATCTTGGTAGAATGTTATATCACATTTGTGGGTTAGGACTAATGTATATCTAAGACAAAAAAATATTAAAAATTTAAAAATAAAATCAACTTTAACATCTCTAAAGAATTAATAGAATAAACATGAGTTCTTGATAGAGGGAATTCTTGTTCAGGTACAGGTTGTACTGGATGACCTCTGAAACCCTTTCAGTCTCTGAGCATATGTGATTCTAGGTTCCTCTCAGATTATGAAAAATGCTTAGAGATCAATATTTAGTCTGAGTGGCCTGGAATAACAAATAACTTTTGAGGTTGTACCCATTTGTACTTCTTTTCTTTTTCCTATGAGAAAAGCTTAGCTCAAGTACCAAAGGACCATGTGTGCATGTTTATGCTTGCATGTGTGCATGCATGTGTGTGTTTGTGTGTGTTTGTGTGTGTGTGTGTGTGTGTGAGTGTGTGTTTTGGAGGAGGAATTGCAGTATTCCATTCTTAGACTTGTGTTAGATAAGAATTTTTTATTCTCAAACTTACTTGAGTGGTACCCCATAAGCTAATCCTGAAATCCTACTGATGACTAATATCTTCTAAAAGAATGAATGAATGAGAAGCAACATATTTTTTGACCATTTGTTATGTGCCAATCATTCAGCTAAACCTTGAGGATGCAGATATGAAAGCAAAGCTCCTTAGAGAGTTTATATTGTAATAGAAGAAGACAACAAATCCCTGAGGGTGATGACCAGGTGGAGACAATTATTTTAGATATAGGGATGCTGAGTGATTGTAAAGAGAGTAGATCCCACTCAGGGACAATGACAGAATTAATTTCTTCATGGTTCTAGAAATGGGAGAGGAAGCAGTCTATGGAAGATACAACCATAAGTTCTTGTCATTGTTGCTTAATTAGAAAGCTGAATTAATAAATTCTCTTGAGGTTAGAGTTGGGAGAGCTGGTTCAGATTTGAAAGAATTCATTTAGATCCTCTCTTTAGCCAATGGGAGCTTTACTGACATGAAAGCACACAGACCTGAGATTTAACAAGGAGTTAAACACCCTGATATAGGAAAATAACCAGACTTGTATAGACAGAAAGCCATACGGCCTGTAGGATGATTTTAGGGTTTCTTCTGGGGGTTGGAGATTTAGAGACAGGATAAATCTTGCAAGATAAGGACACAGGATGAGGATGATGAATGACCCAAGATAAGGGAAACAAGAAACTCTTATGACCCAGGTTGGGAAGCAGGGGACATACAAGGAATTTTATGGTTCAGAACAAGGGGAAGTTTTGTAGTATTTTAAGATAAGGGGAGCAGACTTTAGGGTGCTGAGAAAGAGCAACTCAACCCTTAAGGCACCTTTGTATCCACCTCAGTTCTACTCTCAATACTGTCTAGACAGTGAGCAGGGCATTATAGTAATATGATAAAAATGTAAAATGTTAAGTTCAAAGTTTGAAATACAAATACCTAGTCACCATTTGTTATCTTTCTCATAGGTCATGGTGATTCATCTTGATCCTTACCCTTCTTTTTTCTCTCAAATCTTTAACATCATAATTCTTTAACAACTTTCCATACTTTCATCAATGTGGAAAGGTTCTTTTGCTTGAACTCTCTCATATCTTGACTCCAGAGTCATTATGTTCATTATCTGTCATCTATCTATCTATCTATCATCTATTTGTTTAGCTATCTACTATCATTATGTTCATGATCTTCTGCAAAGTAGCAGTTTCCAGCCTTTTTCCTTCAATAATTCATCACCTTCTTTCTAAACCCTTCCTTATCACTGTCCTTTTCTTATCCTTATTGCTTATCCTAGGCAATCCCATTGACTAGCAGGGCTTAATCTGCCATATCTGTTTTGTTGTTTGTCCCTCTGGGTATAAGAAAGAAGAGTGATGACACCAAGGAAGTGATACCTAAGTTTGCTTGTGAGTTGGATTTAAGTGAGGCAGAGTTGCCCAAAGTCACAAAGCTCATTCTTTCTTATAAAGCCGTTGAAGTCCAGTGGCAAGACAAAAATCAGAATGACTAGTGATAGTGTTGACTAGGGGTGCAGTCAATGACTTGGGTGCCTTTGATGGCTAAGCTTTAAGCATTCCACAGCGTTTGCCTCAAGGGCTTTCATGACCTTTGGAGCGAATTGCTCTAAGACAGTTTTGCCAGGGTGTGGTCCCTGGACATGCTACAGCTTCTCGGTGCCACAGGTGAGAGTTAGATGATAAATGTACACCAAAAATATGTGAGCAGCTCTGGAAAGGGCTCTACAAGTCCTCTTACCAGAGGTGCTAGTCTTCCCTGAATACCTCATACTTCCCCACGCAAGTGTAGTTGATTTACCAATCATCTCTAATTCTGACCTTTCTTCTCAGTAGTCTCTATCTGTCCTGAAGGCATCTCCATTTGGATACATCACTAGCTTTTATAATCAAACATTAATAAAAGCAATCTCATTTTCTTCACTCCCAAACCTGCTCTTCCTTCCGCATTCACTCGTTTTTGGGTTATTTTTTCTGGTACTGACATCTGCTCAATTTTCTATATTCATATGCTTTTATTATTATTCACTATTATGATTGTTGTTTTCATTTATTATTATTTTCAATCCTATTATTATTGATTCTTTCCTTTGTCTCTCATCTCTTATATCCAAACTTCCATTGTAACATATCTCACATCTATGACTTTTCTTTTTCGCTGTTATTATTCTAATGGCATCTGACAACACCACCTACATGGACAATTTCTTCCCCTTCCATCCAGTGCATTTTCCTTACAATAAAAGAATAAAATCTAATACATATATAATACATACACACACGCATATACATACACATATAAACATGCTATTCTTTTGTGCAAAAATGTTCACTTGCCTTTGGAACAAAGTTTAAAGCTTTTGTCTCACATTCAAATCCCTCCAAAAGCTAATACAGTCTTACTTTTCTAAATTTATTTCATGTAATTCCTCTCACTGAATTCTATGCTGATTGACTTGAAGTCTTCTGAATGTTTCATGCATTTTATACTCCCCATACCTTTTTGCTCATTGTTCCTCATACTTAAAATGTCCTCCTTTCTCTTATTTTTATCCATTTTCTAAGATTCAACTTACATACCACTTCTACCACTAAAAGTTCCCTGATTTTCTTGATAGATAATAATTTTATCTCCTCTGACATAGAACTTTATTATGTAATCCTAGTTTGTAACATGTTTTGTTATATTATCTATCTTATTCCCTTCCTAAACCTTAGACTATTATGAGAGTAGGATTTTTTTCCCCTAAACTTTATCCCCTCAAATCTAGTACAATGGTGTGCATTATAAATCTCCATAGCATTATTCTTGTACAAATAAACACAATTAAGTTTGTTTCCTAATATTTAATTACTTGACATCTCATCCTTAAATTCACCTACTTATTCAAGTTATTTCTGAGAAGTTGTTCACTTTAATCTCTTCAGGTCTGTACCTTCTGCATCCGTAAATCTTGAAGAATGTTAAATGAGAAAAAAAATGTTGGCCCCTGCACGTCAACATTGTAAAGCCCCTATTGTCAGTTCAATTTTTCCCCAATCAGAAGTGAGTAATTTTCCCTCTCTCAGTAGACAAAACTTCCATCTTCTCATCAGACATATTTTCCCCCTGAATTTATATTCTATCCTTGTATTTATCCACTAAATATTGAATTATAGCAACCCTTCAACTTTAGTGACCTATTTTTAGTGGCTTACCTTTTTCCTATTAAGAAAACCAAACTTTCTAGAATATAATTTTGAAAATTATATTTATCCATACAATGTAAAATTTTAAATCAAACATGTAATTTCTACATCTGCATAGAGGCATCATAGAGTAGAGGATAGCGAGCTTGTTAGAAATCAGGAACCTGAACTAAAGTCCCATCTCAGATCTACATTGGTTATGTGACTCTGTACAAGTCATTGAGGCATCTAGTTACTCCAGGAAACTCTACATAACACTTAAGCTGCAGAAAACTTATTGATCTGCATTGTAGAGGGAGCAGCCTCTCCCTGGAGTTTACTATCCTAAAGTAATCATAGTTACCATTTTTATTCCTATAAGGGATTGATCAGGGGCTCTTACCCATTGCCACACACAGATCAATTTGATGAGGTTTGTAATCAACTTAATAGTATTCCAGGGCATTGACCTTTGCATGGAGGCATCTGAGAGGCCCCATGGAGAGTATGGACATGTTCCCACTGGTATCTTACTGAGAAGATAGGGGGAACTCCTGATTGCTTTTGAATGGAGAGGATGGGATTGTTTTCCAATGAAGTTTGCATTAAAAACAATGGTTATTTTTATAGTCCCTCGGACAAGAGAATATGCAAAGGGAAAGTTGAGGAAATGAAAGACCTGAACCTTTCCACCCTCCCTCAAAACACCTTGCTCACACAGAATTGCATTAAGCTTTCTCAGGCTATGGGACTCAAATGGATAGCAGTTTGACTTGTTCAAGAGCCCCATCACATGATTGTTCTCATCATTTCTCTTTTGGATTATTGTGTTCAGTTCTGAGCACCATAGTTTGAGACAGATATTGATAAGTTCAAAAGTGTTCAGGGAAGAGCAAACAGGAAAGTGAAAGACCTCTAGTCTATGTCATGTCAGGGTCAGTTGAAGAATAAAGAGCTGACCTAGGAATCAGGAAAGAAGACTATAGGCATGTGATACATGTCTTGAAATATCAGGATAGCTATCATGTAGAAGAGCATATTGCCTTGTTTCATTTTTCCTCAGAGAGTAGAAGGAGGAATAATAGGTATGACTGGAGAGTGGACAACATAGGCTTTCTGTCTAATAGTTTGAGCCACCCAAAAGAAGAATGGATTGCCTTAAGAAGAGGTGGTTTCCAACTACTCAGATGTCTTCAAGCAAAGTTTGGATGACTTATCATGTATGTCGGAGTGCTGATTCCTTTTGTATATACCTTGTATCAAGTGGTTACTGCAGTCTCTCCCAATTCTGAAAATCTTTGATTATCTTCCTGTGGAGCTGATGTTATTTCTTTAAAAACCTATTTATGGACTCTTATGGATCTTACTTCTCTTCTGCATTTTCCATGGGATAAGTGCTTTACCATACCTAGTAACCTTAATATCTTAAGATCTCAAATGGGAAATGTATTACCCACACTTGAAGGAATCAAAGACAAGGAAACAAATTTTATTTCAGAGCTTTCCTGGAGTAACTCAGGCTTCCAGAACTGCCCTAACCCTTGACACAAGTGATGGGGGGAAGGGGTTAGTGATAAAGAGAAATGAGTGTTAGATCATGGGCTATATAGTCAATTAAAATTCCCTATGCATTGTTTCCAGAATTATCCATTCTTTGTGCCAAGATCTCACCCACTAGTATATGCTTAAACAAAATTAGGTGGCATATTCCAGAATTTGGGATTATTATGCCAGTGAAAGAAAAGAATATTCCAATCAATTATCAGGTATTTTAGTTGTAACTAAGTTGTAAGTTACAGGGAAGATTCTTTCCCTTTCTATTGCATTTATGTATAACTCTTAATGTTACTGGGTTTTCCAATGTTCCTACTTCTAGAAATAAGAATTTTCATCAAAATTGGCTCACACATGCCTCTTGTCATTTTTTTCTTCAGTATACTGTCATTTACATGGGCTTATTTAGGGAAGTGCAAATGACTTGTAATTTGACTGATAGAAATTTATATTTCTCTAGAAATCATCTTATGAAAGACAGACATTCAGAGAAAAAATTCTTCACCTAACATAAAGAATAATTCTAGACAGTTATATTTTAACATAGGGGGCATATAGTGAATGCTGAATAAGTCTTTGCTTATTGGTTGACTCATATTTATGGGAATGGTGCCACAGAAATGGAAGGCCAGGTTATCAGTGGCTTTTAGCTAGGCTTGGAAGAAAAAGAAGGTAGGTTTACCAGAGCAGGTAGGAAGCAAATGTAGTTATGTAGGCTTCAGGAGAGGAAGACCTGTACTAGTTAACAGGCAGAGTGCATGCACATTTTTCCTTTCAAAGAAAAACAAAATGGTAGGACAAGCTATTTGGTAGATTATGAAGGATGAAGGATTGAATGAATTTTTAACATGACAAGATCATAGATATAGAATTCAAAAAGACCTCATGGTTTATTTCATCCCAAATTCTCAGTTTACAAATAAAAAAAAAAGCTGAGGCGCACAGATATCAAGTGACTTGCTCAAGATTGCAGAGTAATAAAGGCAAGATTTGAACACAGGAAATAGAGGGGTGGAGCCAAGATGGAAGAATAAAGACAGGGATTCTCCTGTAATCTCCCTTAAACCCCTTCAAATGCCTTTAAATAATGATCCTAAACAAATTTTAGAGTGACAGAACTCACAAAAAAATGGAGTGAAACAATTTTTCTAGCCAGAGACAATTTGGAAGGTCAGCAAGAAAGGTCTGTTGCAGAAGGGTGAGAGAGGAACTCTGTCCAGCACAGAACACACCAGCACAGACCAAACCCTAGCAAACCAGGAGCAGGCCTTGGGACAAATAAAACAATGACATCAACGGCACTTAACAGACCTCCCAGCCTACAGACATCAAAGACAAATTAGAAGGTTAGCAGGAAAGGTCTGTCACACCTGGGTGAGAATGTAGCACAGTCCAGCAGAGGCTGCACCAACATAGCCCAAGCCACAGCAAACCAGGAGCAGGCCTTGAAGGTGATGGAATCAGCAACAGCAATAGCAACAGCAAAAGTCACAGCTATTTCCAGAGCTCTAAGTCCACAACCAGTAAGGTGGTTGAACAACTGGTCAAAAGGAGATTACAGGTCTCCATTTGCTAGCACTGAGGCAGGACTCTGTTGCTTTGCCTATACTCAGATCTGAATCAAAATTCTGGACGATAGCATCAGGGCTAGGAAGAGCACTAGCATGACAGAACTTGCAGCCACTTTATAGCAGGAATCCTACTCAGTTTCAGGGCAGAAAAGAGTGCTTGTGGTCACTCACAGATCAGAGTTCAGACCAGGAGAGCAGTAAACACCTCTCCTTAGATCAGATCACTTTGGAAGAATTGAAATCATGTAGGTCCCTAGAAGTATCTCTGAAAAGAGCTGCACAAAACCACTGAAACATGGGATAGTGCATCCTACAGCCTTGAAGCAGGGCCCTGTTTTAACAAAGAGTTAAAAAATCAAGTAAGAGCCGGAAAAATTAGCAAAGAATGGGAAAAATGACAAGGAAAGTCAAAACACACACTCAGAAGATAATTAAGTCAAAATTACTGCATCCCAAGCCTGAAAGAAAAATATGAATTGGTTTCATACCATGGAAGAGCTCAAAAAATATTTTGAAAATCAAGTAAGAGAAGTATAGGAAAAATTGGGAGGAGAAATAAGAGAAAATTATGAAAGAGGAGTCAACAGCTTGATAAAGGAGGTACAAAAAAATGCTGAGGAAAAGGACCCCTTAAAAAGCAGACTATGCCAGATGGTAAAAGAGGGACAAAAGCCAATGAGGAGAAGAATACCTTAAAAAAAAAAAACAAAACTGGCCAAATGGGAAAAGAGGCTAAAAAATTCACTGAAGAAAAAAAAAAGTCCTTAAAAAGTAGAATTGACCAAATGGAAAAGGAGGTACAAAAGCTCACTGAAGAAAATAATCCCTTAAAAATTATAATTGAGCAAGTGGAAGCTAAATATTTATGAGAAATTAAGAAACAATAAAAGAAAACCAAAAGAATGAAAAAGTAGAAGACAATGTAAAATATCTCATTGGAAAAACAACTGACCTGGAAAACAGATTCAAAAGAAATAATTTAAAAATTATTGAACTACCTGAAAGCCATGATCAACAAAAGAGCCTAGACATCATCTTTTAAGACATTATTGAGGAAAACCACCTTGCTATTTTAGAACTGGGGGGTAAAATAGAAATTGAAAGAATATACTAATAACCTCCTGAAAAAGATCCTAAAATGAAAACTCCAAGGAATATTATAACCAAATCTCAGAGTTCCCAGGTCAAGGAGAAAATATTTCAAACAGCCAAAAAGAGTCAATTCAAGAATTGTGGAGCCACAGTCAGGTTAACACAAGATTTAGTAATTTCTACATTAAAGGATAAGAGATCTTGGAATATAATATTCTGTAATGCAAAGGAGTTGGGATTACAACCAAGAATCATCTACACAGCAAAACTGAGTATAATCCTTCAGGGAAAAAGGTGAATATTCAATGAAATAGAAGCTTTTCAAGCATTCTTAATAAAAATACCAAGGCTAAAGACAAAATTTGACTTTCAAATATGAAACTCAAGAGAAATATAGAAAGGAAAACAGGAAAGGGAAATCATCAGGGACTTAATAAGGCTGAACCATTGATATTCCTTCATGGGAAGACAATACTTGTAACTCATAAGAACCTTCTCCTTTTTTAGGACAGATAGAGGAAGTATATATTGACAGAAACCACAGGTGTGGATTGATTGTGAAGGAATGATATCTTTAAAAAAAAAAAAGTAAAATTAAAGAATGAGAAGAATGTAATGGAAGAAAGAGAAAGAAGGAGGTAAAACGGGGTAAATTATGACACATAAAAGAGGCAAGAAAACACTTTTACAGCGGTGGGGGAGAGGGAGGGAGGTGAGGAAGAGTGAGTGAATGTTACTCTCATCAGAATTGGTTCAAAGATGGAATAACATGCACAGTCAATTGGGCATAGAAATGTACCTTATACTACAGGAAATTAGGAGGAGAAAAGGCTAGTAGAAAGAGGTGGTGCTAGAAAGGAGGGCAGTTTGGGTAAGGGAGTAATCAGAAGCAAAACACTTTTGAAGAGGAACAGTATGAAAAGAGAGAGAATAGAATAAATTGGGCAATAGGATGTAAGGAAATACGCTTAGCAATAGTAACTGTGGAAAAAAAATGAACCTAGTTTCTCTGATAAAATTCATTTCTTAAACATATAGAGACCTGATTCAAATTTATTAAAATTATAATCAATCCTAAACTTAGATGAAAAGATGTGAACAGTTTTCAGATGAAGGAATCAAAACTATCTATAGCCATATGAAAAAGGTGTTCTCACTATTGCTTGGAGAAAAACAAATTAAAATAATTCTGAGGTATTACCTCATACCTATTGGATTGACTAAAAGGATAGAAAAGGAGAATGAGAAATGATGGTGGCAATGTGGGGAGAAATGAGACATTAATCCACTGTGGAGTTCTTGACTTATTCAATCATTCTGTAGAGAAATTTGGAACTATACTCAAAAGCCTGTAAAAATATGCATACCCTTTGACCTAACAATACCACTACTAGGTCTATACCCTCAAAGAGATAAAAAAAAAAACAAGAGGGAAAGGAAAAGGACCTATATGTACGAAATATCTATAGCAGCTCTTTTTTTGTGTCAAAGAATTAGAAATTGAGGGAATGCCCATCAATTGGGGAATGACTGAACAAGATGTGGTATGTGATTATAATGGAATACTAATATGTGATAAACACTGTTGGGTAGGATGCTTCCAGAAAAATTGGACAAGACTTATATGAGCTGGTACAAAGTGAAATGTCCTGTGTACAGAGTAACAGCAATACTGTAAGATGATCAACTATGAATGACTTAGCTATTCTGGACAAAAATAAACAATTTGAGATGACTCTGAAAGACATGATGAAAAATGCTATCTATTCCCAGAGGAAAATACGATAGTGTCTGAATACACATAGAAGCATAATTTTTTAAACTTTATTTTTATTGAGGTTTATTTGTCTATTTTTTCCTTTCACAACTTGATTATTATGGATATGTATTCCATGACACACATGTATAACCTATATTGAATTACTTGCATTCCCAATGAGGGAGGTCTGTGGGGTTGTAGAAATGGAAAAAATTTGCAGCACAAAGTTTTAAAAATGAATGTTAAAAATTGTTTTTTGCATGTAAGTATGGAAAATACAAAATATTTTTTAAAGGGTAGAATAAATTGTGGTAGATGAATGTGATATAATATTAGTATGATATTAGAAAGGAAAAGGGAGTGGTTACAGAGAAACCTGGGAAGAACTTAATATGAACTGATGCAGAAGGAAGTGAGCAGAAAAAGGAGAAAAATTTAGACAATAAAACAATTTTAAAAATGACTGATTTTGGATGATTTAAGAATGCTGATGCATGCAATGAGCATCATGATTCCAGAGAACTCATAATGAAAAATGCTCCCCATTTTCTAAGAAAGAGATGATGGATGTGGTGCAGAAGAGCACAACCATTTTTGGACATGGCCAATGTAGGGATTTGTTTTCCTTTGATATGCACATTTGTTAGGAGAGTTTTATTTTTCTTTTCTGGGCTATGGTGGTCAGGTAGGGTGGAAGGAAGAAAAATAAATGTTAATCCATTGATTTTTTAAAAAATGGTAAATGTCAGCACATGTTGTTATCTTTCTGAACTGAGGCATCCCATGGTAGGACCTGTAATAGTAATGGAATTTGAAGATCTTCCCTGCCCTTTGTATTTGCAATCAAACAGGTACTTAACACCTTTTTCCGTGTTCATGATTGTGTCAAGTATTAAGACCCAGAACTTGTGAATCCCATAGTGGGAAGGACTTACTGATGTAACAGGAAGGGCCTGGAACAGGGAGGACCTAATACCTTATATAAAGAAAAGCCCAAGCTAGAGAGCCAGAACTTCTTGGAGCAAGCAGTGTGGAGGCTGAGCAGCTAAGAATTGAAAAGAAAACTGACAACTGAACTGAAAACTGAGAAGAATTGAGAAGAGGATTGAGAAGAACTGAGAAATGAGAAGAGAGAAGATTTTGAGAACAGAATCATGGTGGCAGAACTTCTACTGAGAGCTGCTGAGAACTTCTGAGGGCCAGCCAGAGATGCTGAGCACTTCTGAGGGCCAACCAGAACTGCTGGGAACAAGAACTGAGCAATAAAGAAGAAAGAAGAACTGGGAGGAAGCATGACTGTGGTGCTGGTACTTTGTCTATCTGTTTTGATGTTACTTTGTCTCAGACCTCGTTGTAGGGTCTATGTTGATTTCTCAGTCAGAAAGTGAATTGATGAGAATGTTTGCAATGTGTATGGATGTTACTGTGGCTTTGTTATGCTTTGTCTTCCCAGGAACAAAGACTGTGAAGGATTGAGGTGGACCAGATACTTTGAGCTTCAATATGGAATAGGAACTGCACAAGGAGCTGGACAAAGAGGGGACAGAGCCAAGATGGTGGAGTAGAAACAACATTTCTGAGCTTCTCTGGTTTCCACCTCCTTTAATACATGTAAAAAAAAGACTCTAAAAAACTTTAGAGTGACAAAAAGTGACAGAGAGAAACAAATCTCTCACTGAAAGAAGCCCCGCAAGCTAGCGAGGGACAAAAAGGATCAAGGCATGGAGCAGGAAGAAGATAGCAAAGTCAGAACTCTTGCATCAAAATGCTCCAAGAAAAATATGAACTGGTTACAGGCCATGGAGGAAATCAGGAAGGATTTTGAAAATCAAGTAAGAGAAGTGGAGGAAAAATTGGGAAGAGCAATGAGAATAATGGAAGAAAATCAGGAAAAGAGAGTCATCAGCCTGCTAAAGGAGAACCAAAAATACACTGAAGAAAATAACACCTTAAAAAATAGACTAACTCAAATGACAAAAGAGGCCCAAAAAGTCAATGAGGAGAAAAATGCTTTAAAAAGCTGAATTTGCCAGATGGAAAAAAAATTTCAAAAACACACTGAAGAGAATAACTCCTTCAAAATTAGACTGGAGCAATTGGAAACTAATGACTTTATGAGAAATCAAGATATAAAACAGATCCAAACAAATTTAAAAAAAGAAGGCAATGTGAAATATCTCATCGAGAAAACCACTGACCTGGAAAATAGATCAAAGAGAGATATTTTAAAAATTATTTGACTACCTGAAAGCCATGATCAAAGAAAAATCCTAGACATAATCTTTCAAGAAATTGCCAAGCAAAATTGCCCTGCTATTCTAGAACAGGACAACAAGATAGAAATTGAAAGAATTCACCAGTCATTTCTTGAAAAAGATCCCCCCAAAAAAACTCCTCGGAATATTATAGCCAAATTCCAGAGTTCTCAGGTCAAGGAGAAAATACTGCAAGCAGCCAAGAAGTAACAATTTGAGTACTGTGGAAACACAATCAGGATAACATAAGACCTAGTAGCATCTGCATGAAGGGATCAAAGGGCTTGGAATATGATATTCCAGAAGTCAAAGAAGCTTGGACTAAAACCAAGAATCACCTACCCAGCAGAACTGAGTACATTGCTACAGGGGAAAATATGGTCATTCAATGAAATAGAGGATTTCAAGCATTCTTGATGAAAAAACCTGAGTTGAACAGAAAATTTGACTCTCAAATACAAGAAGCAAGACAAGCATGAGATGGTAAACAGGAAAAAGAAATCATAAGAAACTTAATAAAGTTGAACTATTTACATTCCTACATGGAAAAATGATAATTGTAACATAAGCCTTTTCTCAGTATGAGGATAGCTGAAAGGAATATGTGTGTGTGTATACATACATACACATATGTATGTATGCATATATATATATATATACATATATATATATACACATGTATATGTATGCAAAGGAGGATGTATATGTATATAAATTTATGTATGTATATATGTATATATATATATATATGTGTATGTGAGTGTGGACATTTGTATCTTCATATATGCATAGACAGAGAGCACTGGATGAGTTCGATATGAAGGGATGATATCTAAAAATAAAATTAAGAGCTGAGAGAGGAATTTATTGGGAGAAGAAGAAAGGGAGCAATAATTAGTGTAAATTATCTCATATAAAAGAGCCAAGAGAAAAGTGTTACAATGGAGGGGAACTACAGGAAGGTGAAAGGGAATGGGACAACCTGATTTTCATTGCATTTGGCCTAAGGAAGGAATAACATACATACTCCATTGGGTATCTTACCCTACAGGAAAATAGATGGGTAGGGGATAAGAGGGGGGAGTACAGAAGGGAGGTCAGATTGGAGGAAAGGGTAATTAGAAGCAAATATTTTTGAAAAGGGATAAGGTCAAAGGACAAAATAGAATAAGTGTGGGGTGGGATAGGATGGAGGGAAATATAGTTCGTCTTTTACAATATAACTACTATGGAAGTGATTTGGGTAACTACAAATGTACAATCTGTATTGAAATGCTTATCTTCCCAGTGGGGGTGGGTGAGGAGGGAAGAAGGGGAAAAAATCTGGAACCCAAAGTTTTAAAAACAAATGTTTAAAAATGTGCTTTTTACATGCAACTGGGGAATAAGATACACAGGTACTGGGGTATAGAAACTCATCTTGCCCTACTACAAAGTTAGGGAGCTGACAGGGGAGGATACAAGAGAGAACAGATTGGGGCAGGGGTATTCAGTAGGTTTGCTATTTTGGGATGGGGGTAGGGGAAAGATGGGGAGAAAAAATTGTAACTTACAATCTTGTGGAAATGGATATTGAAAACTAAAAATTAAAAAAAAGAAATTTAAAAAGAAACTTTGCAAAGAACTGAAAGCTGTCTGCCTTTGAACCCAGGTGGCAGTTGGATAGATTCAGGCAGGAGCTGGGACCATGAAAGAGGAACCATGGAAGCTGAGAGCCTGCTTGGAGTCAAGATGAAAAGATCTTTCCTTGGGTATTTAATGCAAACTGAGAAAATCATGACTTATTGTGGCTTAGGGGTGGAAAACTCTCATCTTTATATTTAGGGGATTGAGGTAAGGACTTCTCCAGTTAAGAAGAAAGAGGACATTTTGATTGAAGAGATTAAGACAATGTGACCTAGGGGTGGAGAACTTTGACCTTTGTGCTTTGTGTCAATTAAGGAGGCTTGCCTCCTTAAAGATGATTCAATTAGGGGCTTACTAAGTGATTATGTTACTAAATGAATGTTATCGTTTGCTTAAAACTATGTGACCACTTTGGTGAAAATGATGTGGCCATTTTAGTGATAAGTTGTTATGCCATAACATTGTGAATACTGTACTGTGATTTTCTGTGAATGTTTTGTCTTAGTTTGCTACTGAATAAATAGAGAGCTCACTATACTATGTAATCAGAACCTTCAGGTTATTCACAGCAGCAGTCCTCTGGAAAAACTGTACATGCTTGACTTTACAAGACTAGATTCTGGAACACATGGCTGGTGCTGGTTCACATTATACTGCTTTAGCTTGAGAGGAACTTTAGAATTTAACAGAGAAGGTCAGAGAAGAAAGGGACCTTAGAAGATAGGTAAAAGAAAGTCAGAGCAAGGTGGAACCTTAGAAGATAGGTCAGAACTGAGAGTCACCTAAAAATGAAAAAAAAAGAAGTATTCAGTTTGTGAAGAAGTTTAGGACATACAATATAGGATGTCAGAGTTAGGAAGGACCTTGGAACATAGAATATGGAATAACAGAGCTTGAAGGTTTTCTGGGATAATGTCATCAAGTGGCTCTCAGGCTGTGGGTCATGGAGTTATGGACAAGAGCCCTCTACAAGGGAAATATCTCTTGTAGATAGATACTATTTCTCAGAGCTGTGCAACTACTTTTTTTTAAGTATATGTAAATCTGCAATAATGTATTTGATTAATAACTTATATATTCACTTAAATGCAAAAAAAAATGCATTTGAACCCAGGTCCTTTAATTATAAGTCTATTACTCTTTCTTTTTTACCATGTCACATCTAATAATTTCCAATTTTCTAGACTAATAATACTGGGGACAAATACAGAAATGAAAGGCAACATGATGCAATAGTTAGGGCACAGTATTCAGAATCCCAGGACTTGAGCTAAAGTACTTCTGTTTTGCTTAAATGTATGGCCTTAGATAAATCTCTTCAGCTTTTTGGGTCTTGTTTCCTTCTTTTCCAAAACAAAGGGGCAAGAGTACATTATATCCTTTCTGGCTAAAATTCCATTTACTTCAGAGTGGGATAAACTGAAACCTCCTCATAATGCAGTCCAGAGGGACCATGCTGTATACAGAATGGAAGAGTAAGTAAAATTACTGTTTCCATTCCCTTCCTTTTTGATTCATCTTTAATGATGCTGCCAAAATAAACTTCCTAATGCATTGTATGGCTCACATAACTGCCCTGTTCCAAAATCTCTGGTGATTCCTTATTGACAATAAGATAAAATACATACCATTTACACCAACATTGAAGAACCTTGAAGGTCTCTCTCCAGACTACCTAAATATAATTTGAACTTAAGAGCAAATGAACTTACCTGGAATTTATCTTTTAATAATGTGCATTTTTGAATATTAAAAACCCTCCTCTTCCTCCTATCTTCTCCCTCAGATCTCCCTCAATCCATTGAGGAAAAAACAACAACAACCACCCAAAAACCAAAACGATCCCCTGTTACAAACTTGTAAAATCAAAGGAAACAAATCCACCCATTGACAATGCCAGAAACAAGAAAATAGGTCTCAATCTGCACTTGGAGTCTTTAACTTCTTTGTCAGAAGAGTAATACATTTCATCATGAGTCTTCTGGAATAATGGTTGATCGCGCTTCAATCAAAAGTCGTCATTTGAAGATGTTTCTTAAATACTGTTCTTGTATACATTACTTTCCTGTTTCTGCTCACTTTACTTTGTATTAGTTCAAACAAGTCTTTTTAGTTTCTCTGAAATCATCTCCTTTGTTTTTTCTTATAGCACAATCACTTTCCCTTGCATTCATATGCCATAATTTATTCAGTCATTCCCCAACTGATGGGTTGCCCCCTTGGTTTCCAATTCCCACCACAAAGAGTTGCTATAAATATTTTTGTACATAAGTAATTTTTGTCTTCTTATAACTTTTTGAGGACTAGTCCTAGTATTATTATCTCTGGGTCAAATGATATCCAAAATTTAGTAGTTTTTGAGCATAGTTTCAAATTGCTTTTCAAAATGGCTGAATTAGTTCATTAATTCATACCAGCGCATTACTATACCTGTTTTACCACTTCCCCTCCAGAATTTATCATTTTTGTTTTTTTTCAAATTGTCAAACTGTAGGTTGTCCAGTGAAACCTCATGGTTTTAATTTCCATTTCTATAATTTCAGAGGTTTTTTTTTTAATGTCACTAATGATACTTTCTACCAAGCCTTATTTCACTCTTCTCCTTTCCCTGTGCTGTATTTTCTAATGAAAGTATCCTTAGAATTTATGCCCTCTACTATTTCTGCACATCCTTAGAGATCATCACCATGCCTAGGACACCCTTCATGGCTAAAATTATTATCTATGTGTACGAGAGTGTACTTTGCAATTGAGGGAGTTCAACATTATCTGTCTTTTTATTATCTTCATCTAAATTCCATCAGGACAGGGATTATGTTCTATCACTCTTTAATTCTCCTCCAGCACCTGATATAGTATTCTGTAAATAGAAAATGTTTAATAAATATTTGTTGAATCATTCAATTAAATTAGGGACCCTGTTATCTTATAAAGCTATTCACAGAATCCCAGAATTCACAAGATCATGAATTTAAGAGTTAAGAGGGAAATGCTAAGTATAAGACAAGATCTAAAAGAGTGGATTGGCATGGTATGCTTGAGTAGGAAAAAAAAAAGGATATTTTTTGATGAAAAAGATAGTGTAGCAATTAAAGGAGTTTCATAGAATTTTTATTTAGCAGTGAATGCCTACTGGGTTTTAAATAGCATAAATTTATAGTAGACAAAACCACTATGATATACAGTTTCAATGAGGATAAAGTCAAAGCAAAGAGAGCAGATGATGGGAGTAATCTAGGAATTTTTCTGCATAGGGTTGAAATTTACTTCCCAGAATTGTCAGTAAAATTCACTGCTCCACCAACAATGCATTAGTATGTTCATGTTCCCTCTGCCTCTCCAACATTTTTCATTTTTCTCTTTGGTCATCTTTACCAATTTAATTGGTGTAAGATCTAAATTGAGTTATGTTCTTTTAAGTTTTAGTCATTTAGAACTTTTATATGATTATTAGTGACTCAGATTTCTTTGATAACTTCTTGGTTTTGTTCCTTGACCATTTATGTATTAAGCAATGACTCAGTCTTATAAAATTGAACCAGTTTCTCATATATCCTTTATATAAAATATCTATTATAGAAATTTACTGAAATTTTTCCGTGTTATTTGGTTTCTCTTCTAATTTTAACTGTATTAAATTTACTTATAGGAAAAAAAAACTTCAATTCTATATAAATTTCTCCATTTTATCTTTTTTGCATTCTATCATTGTTTTAGGCATTAGTCTATTAATACCAGATCTCAAACTATACTTCAAAGTAGTAATTTT
>CM053584.1:340831001-340850669 GCA_028627135.1 Pseudochirops cupreus | reverse complement strand
TAGCCACTTTAACAAAGGCCCTAGGGGCAGGGAAGATCTTCAGATTCCCATAACACTCATAGTATGCTTCCTTCAAGATTATTAGTTGAGAATTATTTAGCCAGCTAACGTTGAAAGGATATTTCCTAAGGTGATAGGATAATAACAGTTGGTACTACCAAAACATCCCCTCCAAAAGCATTTTGACACACTCTCTTACAAGTACATTTACCAGGGAAAAGGGGATGAAGAAAACCCTTATGCCCAGTGAATCCAATATCCAGGCCATCATTGGCTATTGATGCAGATCATGCACACAGAACCTACTGACCTGTGGAGTGTGTATGGGAGGCAGAGAGTGGAGGGTCCTAATGAGAAGATGAGGAGTCTGAAATTCTCCAGACCCTTAGAAGCTCATAAGATCCTTCACTGGTCTAAACTGGGGAAGGAGATTTGCCTAGACAAACAAAAAAGCTTCCCTCTGTGAGCTCCCTCTTCAACATAACCTGCCATACAATTTCTCTTCAAGGGTATAATTCAATACTCTCTTCATAATTCCTATAATGAAAACTTATCTCTAGAATTGCTAGAATTCCAGCTAATTGGATGTTTTTATATAGTACTAAGAGGCCATCATGAAATCCCTTAACCGATGGGTTCCTTTCTAACTTAGCTTTATTTCACTTCATTAAATGTCTATCAAAGACTTTTTTCATACATGACATAAAGTATAAAAGCAAGATTTATCTCTTGAACATCTTACAATTACTTTAAAATGGGTGGTACTGAGTAAATCAATTAATCTCACTCTTAAGAGAAATGGTAGATAGAAGGGAAGGCATACCAGGGGAGGTGGTGATCAGAAGCAAAACACTGGTGAAGACAAGGTGAAAGGTGAGAGAAAAGTACAAACCAGGTGAAAAATAGGGAAATAAAAAAAATGCACTTTTAGTAATCATAATTGTGAATGTGAAAGAAATGAACTCTCCCATAAAATGGAAACAGATAGCTAAGTGGATTTAAAACTAGATTGCAACAATATGTTGCTTATACGAAATATATTTGAAGTAGAGAGATACACACAGAATAAAGGTAAAAGACTAAAGCAAAATATATTATACTTCAGTAAAATAAAAATTAAAAAGCAGGGATAGCAATCCTGATCTTAAACAAAGTGAAAACAAAGAAAAAAAAGATTTAACCAAAAGAGATAAGGAAGGAAACTACATCTTGCTAAAAGGTACACTAATGCATTGTTGGTGGAGTTGTGAACTCATCCAACCATTCTGGAGAGAAATTTGGAACTATGACCAAAAGGCTATAAAACTATGCATATCTTTTGATCCAGCAATATCATTACTAGGTCTGTATCCCAAAGAGATCACAAAAAAGGGGAAAATACCCACATGTGCAAAAATATTTATAGCAGCTCTTTGTGTGGTGGCAAAGAATTGGAAGTGGAAGGGATACCCATCAACTGAGGAACGACTGAACAACTTTTGTTATGGGAATGTAATAGAATACCATTGTGCTGTAAGAAGTAATGAGCAAGCAGATTTCAGAAAAATCTAGAAAGACTTACATCTATTGATGCTTAGTGAAGTGAGCAGAACCAGGAGAACATTATCCACAGTAACAGTAACAGTAACATTGTTCAATGATCAACTATGATAAACTTAGCTCCTCTCAGCAATGCAATGATTCAAGACAATTCTAAGAGAATTCTATCCACATTCAGAGAATTATGGAATCCGAATGTGAATCAAAGAATACAATTTTCACTTTTTTCTTCTCTCATGATTTTTCCCTTTTGTTCGGATTCCTCTTTTGCAATATGACTAATGTGAAAATATGTTTAACATGATTTACATGTGTAATCCATACCAGATTGCTTGAAGTTTTGGGGAGGGGAGAGGGAAGGAAGGGAGGGAGAAAAATTTGGAACTCAAAATCTTACAAAAATGAATGTTGAAAACTATTTTTACATGTAATTGGAAAAAAATGTTAGTAAGTGCAAAAATACATATTTTTTTACTAAAAAGAAAAGGAAATGGTATACATCTACTTAAATTGAAAAGGTGAATTATTCTTTTTAGTATGGATATACTAGAATGTATAGTAGTGATGCCATTATATAGAGGAGGCAAACTACCAAGGAGGCTCTCATCAATTGTTTTCCCTCTAACTTGGTTGATAAAATTCTAAAACTAAAGGGTAGAGATAGGGTATTAATATCTAAAATGAAGTATAAAATATGTATTCCATGTTATTATCCCTTAAGGAGGTAAGAAGTTACCCTGATCAAAATTGATGGGATTATATTTATTGACCTTTTATTTCTTATTATTATTATCCATGACTCAAAATTCTATCTCAACTATGAGCTGTTTTTGAGCGGGAACTGTGTCATACATCTTTGTACTTACCCTCATACTTAGCATCATAGCTTGAACAAAGGAGATGCACACTAAATACTTGTTGATTAGTGGAAACAGTTTAAAAGTGAGATTATTTCTATTATATTTAATATTCATCTTCCCATTAGGGGAAGTGGACATAGGGCTAGATATCTGAAACAATATGCTGGGTTTGCATAGTCCACAAATAGGTATCCCAAACACTTCTAAAAGGCAATGGTTCCCTGTTATTTCAAGGATTAAACATGAAGTTCACTGTCATTTAAATTCCTTTACAACCTAAGTCCAAACTACCACTCCAATCTTATTTGTTACTACCCTTGGTCTGAACAGTTAAATTGACTTTTCTAACATTCCTTATAAATGACACTCCATCCCCAGTCTCCATGACTTAGCACATGCTATTCCTGATTCCTGAAACTGATTCTCTCCTGAGTTCTACCTCTTTTAATGCCTGGTTTCCTTTACAGTGGTTCTCAACCTTCTTAATGCCGCGACCCTTTAATACTCATATGTGGGCATATCTGCAGTGAGCAGACCCACCTGGAGATGGATAGAGGGTGTATCTGCATGTGGGCAGACCCACCTGGAGACAGACATCAGAAATATGTGTTTTCTGATGGTCTTAGGCGATCCCAGTGACCCCTATGGAAGGTCGCAACCCATAGGTTTAGAGCCACTGCTTTAAGACATATCAAACTCCACCTCATACAAGAAGAGTTTCTTGATCTTTCCTCTGCCCCAGATATTACTGCCTTCTTCCTAAATTTCCTTTCTATTCATTTTGTATAAAACTATGAATATGCAAGGAACAGTTAGGTGGTACAGTGGATAGAGTGCCAGATCTGGAGTCAGGCAGAAATGAGATCAAATCTGGCCTCACATACTTACTAGCTTCATGACCATGAGTGAGTCACTTAACCATGTTTGCCTCAGTTTTCTCATCTGTAAAATGATCTAGAAAAGGAAATGGCAAATCACTATAGTCCCTTGCCAAGAAAACCCCAAGTGAGGTCACAAAGAGTGGGACGTGATTGAAACAACTGAACAACAGAATTCATATACTGAACTATATGCAAGTAATCACCCTTGGTTAGAATATGAGTTCCTAAAGGCAGGGACTGTTTCAATCATGTCTTTATATTCTCAATTCCTAGCACAGTACCTGGAAAATAATAGTCATTTTCTAAATTGTATTGATTTATTAATTGACATTATTAATTGACCCAAATAAATGGACATATTCCAGGTTTACCCTGAACTTATAAAAACATTCAAGCTATTTCTGAAGTCGTGATAGGAAAAAAAATAAACAAAAAAATCCAAGTGGGAGCAAAATGAACCAGAGACAGGGTTTTATGCAGTTGTCCCCAAATTTAAACTTGGTTCTCTAAGCCCAAAGCCTGGGATGCTGCACCATAGACTACGTATATGCTTCATTTATTTATCTTTTTTGTTGTTGTTTTATCACCTATAACCAAAATAACATAAGTTACCTGGGAGCAGGAACTATTATATTTTTATCTCTGTTTTTCAAGTAGTTATGACAATAGTTTGCATATAGTAGGCTACAAATAAATGTTTGCAAGAATAAATTGCATTGAACTTATCTCCCCCCTCTCTATGGACAGTACTGAAGTATGAGAGAAACACCAAAGCATAATAACACTTGTCATTCTATAGAGCTCTGAGGCTTTTCATATAATGTTTTTAGTACATTAAAGAAATTTCTTAAAGCAAAACAAAACAGCAATTCCAGTGGCCCTGTATGTGTGTATAAAGGAAACTTGAGAAAGAATATTGCTATAGCCAGGACAATCACGCCTAAGAGAATCTGGCATCCCACTTTTTAGTGTTAAAAACCCCATCAAGAACTTGAGCAACGTTTGGCCATGGGGGCTATGACCTGAATGACATAAAATATTGGATCAAAAACAACAAATGCTATCAGTTAATCTAGTATTTTCAGCTGACTTAATGACTAAATCAGATCAATTGCACAGTCAACTGAATTGACAATACTGAAATGGGTCATTAAGGCATCTGGAAGGAAATTATTTGAATGAAAAATGGTCAATTCAGCAGCAATGTAGAGACAACCTTGGTCTTCCTTCCCCAATGACACTTTTCAGTCAGTACTCATTTTCTTGACAAGTGTTGTGACAATTAACATTTGCATTGTTCTCATCGGAGTGGAAGACATTTCTTCTGGTTCCCATGACACAGATTTCCTTAGTGTGCAATTATGCTGTCTCTCAAGAATTGGCCTTTTCCTAAGTGATGGTAAATATTAAATTAGACTCAGCAAAGAAATGGCAGTGAAATACTTTGTGTACGGTGCAGCAGATGAGATAATTCTGCAACATATTGTTGAGAAAATCAGTCAGTCATAATGTTTAGGGGTCCAATGTATCACAGCAGGAGAGGTGGTAAGGCCCCCACCAACTTGTTTTTCTTTTGTGAAATGGAAATGTCTGAACAAAGACAGATGGCATGGGCAGAACTTACATCATCCTCAATGTTAGGATTTCAGAAAGCTGCCAATACAGAAGTCCATCAAATGAAACAGTGCTTTTTTGTAAACTACTATATTCTCATGCTAACACATATATTTAATGACCTCTTTTTCATCAGGGAATCTACCTGTTAGAGTTCCCAGCTAATTTTCAGATACAGATTTATGCTATAATGATCAATAGAGTTCATAATGATAAATCCAAGGACCTTCTATAGCAACAACTACTGACATTTGTATGGTGCATAGTTTTAAAAGCTCTTTGCCCTCAGTATCTTTATTCCTCTCCATGATCCACTCCAAACATTCTGGTCCATGCCCCTAGAAAGCTCTTTATTATCGAAGCTCATGATAAATGTAATTCACACACCGGTGTTATCCACCAACCCTGGGGCCTCTCACTTCGCACTTTTATAGCTTCCTTTTATATCCATAAGAAAATATGTCTTCCCTAATAATATTTAAGGCCCCTGAGTTCGAGGGGTTGTCATTCTGTCCGTATTTGCTTTCCCAGGGCTTAGTACGATACCTAGGAGGCTAGTAAGAACATAATAAAGGTTTGTAGACTGAATGATCTCATTTGAAACCCACTCAGTGAAGGAAGTACAGGCATTCTTTTCCCCATTATGCAAATATGGAAATTGAGGTTCAGAGATACTGTGACTTATTTACGGACACATAGAGCTAGCAGGTGTTAGAGGCAAGATTTGAACGCAGAACTTCCTGGATCCAGTGCTCTATCCACTCTGCCAAAAAGTCCCAAATGCCTTGGAAAATCAAAAAATAAAATGTCTAACTTTTATTTGATATTAAGTCCAAATATCTCAAAGAATTGCTGGAAAGCACTTCTGTGGTCATTCTGGTGTGTTCTTTAATACTGGGGAAGCCATGCAACCTATCTCAGCCTCAGTTTTCTCATCTGAAAAATGAGGATAATGATACCTATCTTACCAAGATGTCATAAGGATCAAAAAAGATATTTGTAAAGTACTTTGTAGATCTTAAAGCAATATATTAATGCTGGGAATGATGTTTTATTGTTATCTAGAGCTGAAAAGGACTATTGTTCATTTAGCCTAACCATTTCATTTTACATATAAATATACCAAAACCCATTGTGGTGAAAGAGCTTGCCTGGGTCACACATATAGTAAGCATGAGAGGCAGAATTGAAACCTACATCCTTTGAAACTATAGTCAATTTTCTTTCTACTGTGCTGTGTGCTTGCCTTAACACCCCTGAGAAATGGTTGCCTATCTTCTATTTGATGATCTTCATTGACAAGTAACTCACTACCTCATAAGGTAGGTTAATTATGTTGGGATAATACTAATTTGGGAGTATTTTTTCTTAAATTTATATCAGGATCAAAATTGGCCTCCTAGAAATTCTTGCCCATAGCTTTTAGTTCTCCCATCTTGAGCTAAGCAGAATAGATCTGAACTTTTTTTTTTCCATAGACCACTGCTACTAATACCTGAAAACAGTTATAGTATAAAGAAAGGAATACTTGGGGTGGCTAGATGGTGCAATGAATAGAGCACCAGCCCTGGAGTCAGGAGGACCTGAGTTCAGATCTGGCCTCAGACACTTAACACAAAAACTAGCTGTGTGACCTTGGGCAAGTCATTTAAACCCAATTGTCCTATCTCCCCATCTCCAAACAAAAAAAAAAGAAAAGACAAGAATACTGATGCTGATGCAAAGTTAAAATTGCACTTTCTATACTTACTAGATGCATGACTTTGGACAAGTCACTTGATTTACCTGAGCCTCAGCTTCCTCAATTATAAAATGAAGATATTATCTGGTTAGATTCTAAATTAAATGACTTATCTAAATAAAAATTTCTTCTTATTATTATTTAATTAAATAAAACCTCATATACCTTAAACTCCAAATCCATGATCATCAGACTATTCTTCTTGCTAAATGGCCCAGTGGATAGGGTGCTGGACCTGAAATCATAAAAACCTTAATTCAAATCTGGCCTCAGAAACTTGCTAGTTGTATGATCCTGAGCAAGTCACTTAGCCTTTGTTTGCCTTAGTTTCCTCAGCTATAAAATGTGATAACAGCAGAACATTCCTCACAGAGTTATTGTGAGTCTCAAATGAAATATTTGTAAAGTATTCAGCATGGTACTGCTGAATATAGTACACAGCAGGTACTTTATAAATGCTTTGTTTTTCTCTCCCTTCTCTTCCTCCCAAGTAATCTCTCTCCAGATTAAATATACCTACTTCATTTCTTTAATGTTTATGTATATGATTTTCATTTCAATTATCCTAAAGATTCTATCCTAAAAAAGCCCACCCTAAAAAGGTTCTAAAATGAATGCAGTACTCCAGGATATGAAGAGAATAAAGTGAAACTGACACACTGATTACTAACTCTATTCTGATAGTTCTCAAATCTATTAATCCTGCCCTAACTTCTCTGCTGATCTCCAACCTTACATTTCCAACTGCCTTTCAGACATCTTAACACTGTATGTCTAGTAGTCATCTTAAACTAAATATGCCCAAACATGACCTCCTTATCTTTCCCCCTAAACCCTTCACACCTCATATCTTAGCTAGAGCACAACATCTTTCCAGACCCTCAGGATCTAGGAGTCATCTTTTATTCCTCACTATCTCTTACCTCCCACATCCAAGAGTTGCCAAGGTCTGTCAAATTCACCTATTCAACATCTCCCAAATATGCCCCTTTCTCTCTCATGTTACTGCTGCCATTCTGGTGTAGGTCATCATACTCTCATGCATTAATTTTTGAAATTACCTGCTCATGGGTCTGTCTAACCCAAGTCTCTCTACACTCAAATCTATCCTCTATTCAACCTCTAAACTTTTTTTAAACCTAAATTACAATTCCAAACTTGTCAACATGGCTCCCTATCTCCACCATGATCAAATAAAAAGTCTTGTTTGGTAAAGCCCTTCATAACTTAGTCCTCTCCTACTTTCACACTCTTCTTACTCTTTGCTCCCCACCAAATACTCATCAATCCAATGATGCTGACTTCTCTGCACTTCCACCAAGAAGACACACCATCTCTTAGCCCTGGGCCTTTCTCATACTTTCTTCCATGCCTGCAATGTGTTCCCCTTCTCTGCCTACTGCCTTCCCTGGCTTCCTTTAAGTCTCAAAACCTCATTTTTACTGGAAACATTTCCCAACCTTTCTTAATTCTAGTGTTTTCTCTACCTTTAATTATTTCTTATTTATCCTGTATATAAACTCATTTATATATATATTTGTTTGTTGCCTCCCCCATTAGATTCTGAGCTCCTTGAGGACAAGGACTAACTTTTGACTCTGGTATTCCAAACTTTTAGCACAGTGCCTGGCACATAGTAGACTTAATTCATGTTTATTGATTGAGTGAGTGACTTTTGTCATTATGAGCTTTTTCAACCCATTCAGTGTGGATATGCCAAACAGTAGTGAAGCTAATTGTCCCTTAATACCTGAATAGATGATATTTGAAAATTATCATGACTAACAAATGCATCACCTTCCATCAAATCTGCAGATGATCTAGAAACATGTATTAGCTAGTATTGGTCACAGATGTCAGACACATAATCCACAATGGGGCCTATGCTTAAAACTTTTCAAATTTGGCAGGACTTGCAGAGCTTATGTTTCTCTGGCATGACCTTCAAGTATCTCCATGTCAGATGAATCAACAGAGAAAAACTTTAATGAATATCATGAATTGATGGAGTACTTAATAGGATTCTACCCCATTGACATTTGGAAATCATTCAGAAATATTTATTATGCACCCACTGTCTTCCAGAATTGAACTCTTCTTTAACCCAAACACAAATTCTAAGCATTTTGAATTGTGGAGTTCATTAGAATGAGAGTTTAGAGTTATTTGCTAATTAGTAACATCTCTTCTTTTTCACTTAGTTTATGCTCAATTGTGAACATTGCACTACTCAAGTCATGAGAAAAGATAATGGTAAAAGAAGTGAGTTGTTACAAAAAGCAAATTCCTGCACATTTTCTGTGGATAGAAGACTATGCATTTATGGAAAGAACCCTGACTTTGAAGTCAGAAAACCTGAATTAAAGTTCTGGATCTACCATTTAGTAATGGTGTGATCTTAGACAACTTGCTTAATCTAACTAGGTTCTCAATTTCTTCTGCTGAAAATTAAGGGATTAGATTATATGCTCCCTGAGAGCCCTTTCTACTCTCCGTCTATGATTGTATATTCCTATTGGTATTTTTAGTATGAAATTCACATGCATTTAGATGCATATAGTATGGGTTTTTTAAAGAAAAGAATGGGTATATTGAGGGTTTGGGGGGACAGATATAATCCTTGTTATCATCATGGCAAAGCAAACTTGATTCTTAGTATATATAAAAGTATAAAATAGTATCATACATCTAATGCTGGTAGGGAAAATTTTAAATCATTTAATATAACTCCCTGATTTGCTTTTGCAAAAGAGGAAACAGAAGCTTAGTGACATCATGTAGCTTTTCCAGGTTCACACAACTGCTAAGTAAAGGACCCAGGATTTGGACTCAGGATTTTTAACTTCAGATCCAACATTTTCCCTTGAATAATACTTTATTAATTTATCTTGTAATTACAAAGCTTTCTGTAGAATGAAAGGTCTGAAAGGGTATGACTCTGCATTAATGAAAGAAAGTCTCCTTTGGTGTAGTAGGCTTTCAACGTGCTTGGGTTTGGAGAAAAATTCCACTTTGTGAAACAGACAAAATTGCCATTTCAGGTCAATTTTAATAAATTTGAATACCTAATAAGGACATGAATTCATGTTTGTACATTTACCAGCTGCTTGCAATTTAAGAAGTACCCAAATCACTGAACTTAAATTATTTTTCCCCTCATTTAAAATTTTAATAACAAAAGAGTTATTAATGCAATGATATACCCTAGTGCTATATAATCTTGTTTGAAGATAATCTAAGCTGTCACTTCTAGCAACCTGTTGCTACATCCATTTAGGATTTGTAGGAAACTGAAAATCATAATATAATATTCTTTACTCATAAAGGTGAAATCATCAATAAGTTACAAACATCTATTTCTACAAATAATTTGCAGAATTCTGTTTTGTGGGCTTTAATATATTTTAATATAAATAGAAAAAGGTATTTAAAAGGTAAGTAACCAAAGAAGTTAATTCATGTCATTCATTGTCTATCATTTAGATTTTGTTTTGGAACTAAAAAGTTTTTTGCTTGTTGATGTTAGGAGATATCCCTTTTCTTGTGTTCATCTTATCATAGAAAAATTTCTTATCATATCTACTGATATCACACTATCTTTATTTTACATTGCTTCTTACTTTCTCCTTTAGAATGAGAGACAATGCAATGTGTTACCTACAGTTGTAGACTTGTGTTTGTCTATTTTTGAACAGCACCATGACATAAAGGAAGTGAAGACATGACTTGCAGTTGACTTTGATTTGAAAGGAGGGCTGTGCAAGGTCAACTGGAGATGGCCCAGGATGCAGTGGGAGACCCTGGCCCTTTCAGGCTAAGGCCTTTTTAGGTACTCACTTAAGAAAGAGATAATGTCCATTCAGTGAATAGGCTTCTTTAAGAAGTGAGCCCTTTAATTAAAAAAAAAAAATCAAGCTGGGAGAAGAAGATCCTCAGGGTTGCTGTTCCAAAGAGACATTGACATTCACTCTAAGCCAGGAGGGCCCAAAATACAATCATTAAGTGGAGCTTGGAGAGGGATCTATTCATAATTCTAGACTAGGAACTGGGTATATGTGGTTCAAGGCTCACTACTAATAAGTCTGTGAAAACAGGCAAGTCACTTGATTAGGCTACACCAGATTGGTTGAGGATCCCCAACACCTTTTCACACACACACACACACACACACACACACACCCCACTGTGAGAACTCTTACTCTATATGATACATGAAACACTATATTAATTCATATTAGTTCATCAAAAGCCTCATCAACACAGATACACAACTCAAAGCTAGTGTCAGGAGGATATTTCAATTTATAAAAACTTAATTTATAACAAAATTCAACCCTTACCTTCATTAAATACAAAGTCCTCAAGAACAGGAATTGTTTCATTCTATGTATCCCCAGTATAGGTTGCCAACTTCTCTGAATTAGAGGCAAGGCTTAAACCTAGGACTTCTTGGCCCCAAGGCCAGCTTTCTGTTCACTGATTGTTATGAAACATATGTGACTAATTGTTGCAGAAAAATTGTAATTCACAATAAATTGAATCAGTTCTAACAAAATGTGCTAAATGGGTACTTAGCAAAGTACATATTTATACTATTTTCTTATCTTTATGAGCTGTTCTGCCCTAATTTTTAAATGAGCCTATTACAATTATGAATATTAACATCATCACCCATTTGAAATACAGCATTTTTAAATGCATAGTTAATTTTCATTCATGAAAAATAAAATGTCTGATAGCATATCTAATTATGGAGCAGAGTTATAAATTCAGGATTACTAATCAAGTTTTGATTCCAGTAAAATCTTACTAATTGGGAAGATTAAAAGGGGGGAAGGCTAATCTGAATGACTGACTAGTTTAGATTATATTATATTTGGGATTTTTTATATATATATTTTTTAAAGCACAAAGAACTTTTTATTTTTTTTTTCTCACGTGAAAACACCACATCTCCCCTTTAATTGACAAAACAAAGCAATGAATCATGGAACAAGCACTTTGTATCCTAGGAGGCTCCCATTTGGAACAGGTATGGGGTCATTCCTTTGCACATTCCACATATACAAGCCCTCTCCATCAACCACACATGTCACAACTACTTTGCATTTTGGAGCCCTGCATTGCCAGACTGATGAAGGAAGGCCCACACTACAAAGCTGGAAATGTCACTTTATACACAAAGGCAAATGCAGATTCCATTTTGTCCTGGGAGCCATGAACTGGGGTCAGGGCTCAGGGCAGGGAGAAGACAGCACTGGAAGGGACAGAACAAGGGGAAAGGCAATCAGGAGAGAAGCTCATCAAACTAAGGTATCACAGTGGAGGAGAAGCATCTAATGTGATGCCAGACTGCTCTTCCTTCTGTCCCCTCTATATTATGTTATATTTATAAAGAAATATGGGTTTGTTCAAAACAATTTCCTTTCAAATCTCTGCAATGACTAGAATTAGATTTATGGGGCTTCTTCATTGATTTATATATGTACCTTGCAGTCACCACACATAAATATGTAAGCTCCTTGAGGGTGAGAACTATTCTATTTTCATCTTTGTGTAGCGTCTAACTCTGTACCTGGCAAATACTAAGGGCTTAGTACATTCTGACTCAAGTTGTCACTAAATATTTTTAAGAAAAACCATTTTTTTAAATCCCTGCTGTTGGGGCATTTAGGTGGCACAGTAAATAGAGCACTGGCCCTGGATTCAGGAGGACCTGAGTTCAAATCTGGCCTCGGACACTTAACACAAAAAAAAATAGCTGTGTGACTTTGGGCAAGTCATTTAACCCCAATTGTCATACCTTCCCGCCTCCAAAAAAAAAAATCTCTGCTTTCAAGGAATCTATAGTCTTAAAACCACTATGTGTATGTAGGTATGGAGAGAAGAAGAAGAAGAAGAAGAAGAAGAAGAAGAAGAAGAAGAAGAAGAAGAAGAAGAAGAAGAAAGAGAGAGAGACAGAGAGAGAGAGAGAGAATAATCTCAGACAGAAAGCATTAAAATTATATTTTCTATCATGTTCTGGGGGGGGGGGAATAATGTCCCCAGTCCCCTCACTATGCTAAAGAATAAAGTTATCGAGATGAGAAGATAAATTATTTTTCCATCCATTATTTTGAGTTGAAAATTAAAAAAAATGCTAGCAATTTTGCAACTTTAAATAAGGTAGAATTCAGTTCCTAATAAAGGAAGTGATACATAAATGAAACACACAAATTTAGATTAAACTTGTGATGTGATTGGTTTAGGCAATTCCTAGTAAGTAAATAACCTACATCTACTGCTGCCACTAATAATACGAATGGTTGGTTGGGGCCCCTGAGAGTTTAAATGTCTTGGCTAGGTTTGCACAGTCAGTGTGTGTCAAGATGTAGGATTTAAACTCAAAATGTCTTGTCTCTCAGTTCAGTTTTCTAAACATTTTCTCTTAAAACTACTAGATTGAAGTAAAACTCAATATTAAAGACCAATGAACACTCAATGACCTATACTTTTCCCAACTTTCTAGATTATTACTCAGGAGCAGTGATAGGGTTGGTATGAGAAACATAAGAATTCATTTTCCAAGGTTTTCTCTCTGACGTACCAATTGAACAGAACCATCAAGGACATTCATCATAAAAGGGAGGTAAGGGGGATGTTAGGATATTCTAAACACATTTACATATCATTATAATAAAATTATTTTCCTATCATTTAAAATTATTGGTATTATAAACAAATACAACGCTGTCATTTCCATTAAGTCTTTGAAAATTTGTGATGTTTGTGAGAGTAAGAACCTGAACAAGGGCAAAGAACAATCCCAAGATAATATCTAAATGTTTACATTTAAACCACAGCTTTTATTTCCAGTTTTCAAGATTTATACCACAAAGGAACATTGGAGCTATTAATGCCAACTATGATTGGTTTCCAGCTCTTTCCACCTCCTGGCATGATGACATGCTTTATTTTCTTTAATTATGGTATGATGATTGGCCAGTAGCACTATTTCTGTTATGAACAGAGTTAGCCTCTTGGCCTTTCCTGACTAATACTCTGTCTTCTGGCCTTTCAACTGTGTTTTCCCAGTGTCTAAACTACCAAGGATTTATTAGGGGAAGGGGGGAGGGAGGTGTTCACTTTGCAAATTTACAAGGTGAAATATAGCAGAGGATTGCCGTCAGCTGTAGAAGAAAATTTGGAAAACACTTTTAACTACTCCAATACAACCAGTAGCATGAAAAGCTGCATTGTATAGTACTACAAATAGACTTAAGTAGAATATTAATTTACAACACAGCAGGGAAGTATTTTTTAACAGAGAGAACCTAGACAGATTCTTCAAATATAGAAAAATCTTTCCCTCCTCCCCCACCTTTATTTACCTCTATTCAGAATTGGTTTGTGGATGATGGCAGTTCTTGCATTAAATTTACAAGTCATTTAAAGCCTCTGATTTTTTTTTTACTGTTCTTTAAAATCTGAATAGTTTGCTATAAAACAATTTTGTCCCATAACCATGTTTTATTATATATCTCAAAAGTTTTGTTATAAAGAGGAAGAACCCAAAACTTCTAGAATATATGCTATTTGATAATTTTTTGTTTAATTTGTCTTTCTGTGTCCCAGCTGATATTCTGTCATCTAGCCTTGCTTTTACTATTCCTTACGGGAAAAAAAACAAACTAACTAACTAATGAATTGTAAAGGGTATGGTTATATCTAAACAGGTTTTATGTCTTGAAAACAGTATTTTCCATAATTTAACAATCTCGTTCTTATTATTTAGAAAAAATGTTTACAAAGGAGTTGACGAATGAAACACTGAACCAAAACAAGGACCTAGAAATCATAGATATAGCTATAAGGAACTTAGTAGTCTTCTTGCCCAAACCTTTCATTTTAAAGAAAAGGAAATTTACTTTGGAGGAGTAAAGAGACTTATCCATGATCACACATGTGATGATTGGAAAGACCCAGATTTAAATCTACATTCTTTGACTGAAAATTCAATGTTCTTTACACATGAGGACATTGTGCCCTTGTAGCTAAGTGAGAAATTTATACTTAAAATGGTATGAAATATTATCGATATTATATACTAGCATGTATGTGTACATATCAAATTTTAAGGCAGCATCATTATTTGGTTCAAATGTTATTTATTTATCTAGGACTACTTGCTTTTTGGAGGGGGGGGGGTGAATGAGTTTTAATTATATGAATGTGAGTGCAGAGTACAGGAAAACAAAAAAGTTTATCTAACAACCAGGGTACAAAGATTGCTTGGTTTCCTACCTATTCATAATTTATCAAGGTCCTTGGAGAATAGTAGTAACAACCTTCGAGAAGTACTAATTACAAAGCCAAATGTTATATAACAGTGGGTTTTGACTTAAAAGAATGATTACATTTTTTATAACAGTGAAGGGAAGAGAAAAGAAAGAAAGGAAGCAGGCAAGGAAGGAAGCTTTGCAACTGAATTTGAATGAGATGATTAGGATTCATTTTAACTAAACTAAGGATATGACATTGTGAAACTTGAGGAAAACAGAAAGAAATAAATTGTATAACAATATTTAATATTTTAAATGAAAAGGGAGGGTGAGAGAGGCGAGATTTTGGCCAAAATGCATTTGGTGATTAAGGAAAAGAGATACTAAGGCATAGTTCAGGTTTTAAGGGTGATTTGTTTTAAATTTATGGATGGTTATAGTAAATTTATAAAAAATTCATTTCTATCCAATATTATAATAAGGAGAACAAGAATAATAAAAAGAAGGAAATCTAGACTTTTCTAATAAAATGATTTTTTCCTTGTTCCTTATTATAAGATATGGTTAAATAACTATCTTTTTATAAAACTTGGGAATTTTTTTTTTGTAATATTAAGTGGTATTCCTGGGACTATTGAAACTAAATACCTTCTGAAAAACACATTTCCTCTGTAAGGTGCCTTTACCCTAGTTCCTTAAAAAATATTAATCATTTTAAGTGGTTTCAAGATAATACACTAGAAATATATTTCCTAGCTTTGTAAGAAATTCATGTGGCAAACCTGTTTTCAAGTACTAGTAATTCAAAATTGACTCCAGAGTTTTACTACAAGTTTGAATCAAGTTATGAAGATAATTTGTGGAGACCTTTCATTCGAGACAGTTCAGATCATCTGTTAGTAGAAATCATTTTATTAGCATAACATATTTCTAACTTAACATATTCATCTGGAATGCTTTTGGGGACTTTAGGAAACACTGAAGTAGAGTTATGCTTTGTATACTAAATGTCTCTAAAGATCTACAGCTTCTACCTTTCACATACAACCTGCTAGTTCTGATTGGAGTGAATTGTAGGAGGTATATCAGATTGGGAAATGATCTATATACCAAGATAGCATGGCTCAGTAGATTCCATTAGCCAGAACAATGGGATAAAATACATGGTATCTCTCAGCCCTGCAATCTATAAAATTTTCCTCATCCCACCACCTGCCCTGCTGGATGATATTGATTTTAAAGGTCATAGCTATACATATTAAATGACCAGATTATGATCCGGCTGATTCAGACATTTTGTCCATCTCAAAAGAAAAATTTGATGTGAATTCTTCACAATGGATTTAGCCATGATGGTAATATTGATTGTAGGGAAGAAAGGTGATAGGCATAGCTGAGCTAAGATTATATTCAGTGACTAAGTACGCTTGTAGTATTCGATTTGCTGATTATTTAATTATTTATGAAGGTCTTTCTGGATGTTTATTTGCTCCAGGGAAAGGATGGGGAAATTCATCAATCAAATATGGAATTAGTGCTTTAAGGCTGTATAGCTTTAAGTGTTCCTTGAAGTTGAGAGACTAGTTTGTTAGGATTATGGTGTGAGGCTAGTATTTAGGTAATTATTGCAATTTAGTTCATTTAATCTTTTTCTTCAAAAATAATTAATACTCCATTGGAATGGAGTATGTTAAAAATTATCTCTCTCTCAAAAGTAAATATTCCTCTTACTGAAATTATTTTGTATATTTTTTTATTCATCTATATGGTGACTCCTGAAAAGAATTCAAGTTACTTGAAGGCAGAAAATGATGTGTGAAAGTGGGATTAGACTTTTCCTTGGCCACAGAGTTTTAATATTAATGTATTATCCTTTAGAAAATCATATTAATAGTAATAATATTAATATCATCTCCTTTTACCAGCCCAATCTTCGGCTAAGTTAACAAAGGCAAAATTTGAAGCGCTACTATTGGAAAGTTGTTATTTCACTGTATATAGCCCTGGTTAGGACACCTTTATAGTATAGCATTGAGTGTTGGGTGCTAGATTTTGAGAAGGATATTGAGAAGTTGGAGAATGTTCAAAGGAGAGAGACCAGGGTAGTTAAGGACTTCAAATTCATGCCATCTAAGACACAATTAAATGAACTGGAAATATTTACCCAGAGGAAGGAAAAAAAAAAAAGACAAGGGAAACGTGATAACTTTGTTAAAATATTTCAAAGACTATTATATAGAAGAGCAATTGCTGCTCCTGTACTTGACCTCAGAGAGTAAAACAAGTTGCTATGGGTAGAATTTGCAAAGTAGGTTAATATCAATATTAAAATCCAGTTATACCTATCCCAAAGTGAAAATAAGCTATTTTGCAAAGGAGTGTATTCTCTCCCTTTGAAAGTCTTCAAGTTAAGGATGTGTGACTATTTACTGGGTATATTATAGTGACTTTTTTTCAGGATTGGGTTGAATTATAGGGCTTCTGAAGTTTCTTCCAATTTATGAGTTAAATGTGAGATATGTTCACTAAGTATAAGCATGTTTTTTGTGGGAGGCATTATGATTAAGTTGAAAGAGTCATGGACAAGCTACTTTCTAGGCCTCAGTTTTCTCATCTGTAAAGTGACTTAGACTAAATGATCTCCAAGGTGACTTCCAGCTCTAAAAATATAGTGCTATATTGTATGCAGGCACTTTCACTCTAACAATCTCCAACTCTATCAGCTCAGAATTGAATGATTACCAATTCTTCAAAAATATATAAATGAAGTAACAAATTCTAATAATCCATGTGAAGGCATAATAATTGTGCTGAACATAATTTAATATAGTAACAGAAAGAATTGACTATAAATGACATTTTCATTGGTTTCTGTTCGTCTCCAACCATTGAATTGGTCTATTCATTGGACTATATCTCACAAATACTAGGAGTGTTCACTTAATGTATTTGACACCTTTGGTATTAATATCATGTAATGGCTTTCCCATCATTCACCATTGCCACACTAGGTTAAAAATATCATTAGTTGCACAATTATAAGCAGATTGCATTTGACTTTCATTTATTAACAAAAGATAGCTATTATGAAATAGCATCAATGTACCTTTAAAAGTTAATTCCATTTGATTCAATCCATACTTTAAGCAATAACTACCTCCTGTGTTTGAAGAAATAATTTTAGATGGAATAGATACAAAATTTAAAAAAAAGACAGAGACTAATACATAATTTCAAGGAATCTACATTCTATTATGAAAATCAATTAATAAACAGGTATTTATTAAGCATAAACTATGAGGAATTCAAGATTTGAACTGATTTTTTTTCAAATTTTCCTTGGAAATTAGATGTTGTAGAGCGTAGAGTGCTAGATGAATTCAAATCCTGCCTCAGGCATTTACTATGTGATGCTGTGAAAGTTGCTTCCTTCTCTGAACCTGTTTTTTTTTTAATCTGTAAAATGGGATTAATAATATCACTGAGATGATATATACATTGCTTTGCATACCTTACAGTATTGTATGAATATTAGCTGTAATTAAAACCTATTTTATAAATAACAGATTCAAAATATATTGGCAATATCTCAAAATATAACTAAACATAGCCTCTAATAAGCAACTTTCTTATTTCTATAGGTTTGTTTGTATTTCTAATCATATAGCAGGCATAATCATTACTACTTCTAAACAATCATACAGTATAATAGAAAAGGACCAATCTTTTGGAAAAAAAAAATAATAATCAAATGTTCACTTTTCAGTAAATATCTGTGAAGAGTACAGAACCTTCACGTTCTGCTATTTGATTTTGCTGGTTGATTCAACCATTTACTACCTATTTGTGTGACTATGGGAAAGTCATTTAACCTTCATTCCTCAGATAATTTATCTGTAAAATGAAGATGTGGCATAAATAATATTTCATGTTCTCTTTCAAAACTAATCGCGTGATTCTAGCATTTTCTTTGTCATAAGAGCTTAGCGTTATGGTAAAGAGATTACTTCGGCATATTCCCAAGTAATTCTAAAGAGATCCCACAAATTGCAACAGCTCCCATAAGAATCTATGTCATGGAGCAAAAAGGAAGGCCTCAGATATTCAAAAAGTAGAGCAAAAGAGATCCAAAATCAAAAGTGGCTGAGACTTAGCCATGAATTATCCTCACCCTCTCCCCTTTCCCCCACAACACTCTCCCCCTGGCCCCCACCGCCTCCAAATGGATCCTGTAGCCAAAAGGACCTGAGTCTGACTTCAAGTTACATGGAAAAAGCTAAAGAATGGGACGGAATCCCACCAATATTGAAACAGAAGAGGCTTTTCCTAATTTTCTTTCTGTCCCTCTTGAAAGTACTTCTTATTTACTTTGGACGATTTCTTGCAACTTATGTGTATGTTGTACATTATACATACACACACACACACACACACACACACACACACACACACACACACACACACACACACCCCGTGAATGAAATCTCATTGAGGCAACTGCTGCTCCATTTTTGTCTTTTTAATTTTTTTTACCCACAGTGTCTTTCACAAAGTAGACAGATATTCAATAAATGCTCATTGGATATGTTTGTTCCCTGAAGTACAAACTAATATTTATCCTCATGGACCTTCAAGTTGGAAGGAAAGGAAGATCAGTGAGGGCTGTAGTAGTCAAATGAATTTTAATGAAAGAGAATTTGATAGGACCCTTGAAGCAAGATTTGGGCAGATAAAGAGGAGAGGCAAGAAAATAAATAAATATATATATATAT
>CM053584.1:340812355-340830501 GCA_028627135.1 Pseudochirops cupreus | reverse complement strand
TTACACTGTATTTTGACTTTCTCTGTTCTGTGAATGTTTGCTGAATAAATGGAGTTTACTATGCTGGTAATCCGAACCTTGGAATTTGCCTTTGCTTGGCATTACAGGAAGTTTTCAGGATCTTCATACATCTGTTTTTTGGAATTATCTTTATTTTATTTTTTTCTCATTCCAGAAGACAAAAGTAGAAGCAGTAAGTGGATGTCACAGGACATCAGATTTTGGGTCAGTATGAAGAAGAAAATCCTCATGAAAAGATCTGCCAGCAAATAGAATAGTCTTCCCCCATAAGGTCATCAATTCCCTTTCACTAGAGGCATTCAGGCAGAAACTAGATGACCAGGTGTTGAATAAATCATATGGGATTCATGCTTTAGGTAACGGTTGTTCTATATGACCTCCAAGCTGCCTTCCCACTCTGAGCTTCTTTGATTCTCTGAATATGTAGAAGCTAGTATAGGGAGTAGAGGGATTTATACTCCCCTCACCTCAGTAGTAGAATTGATATAGTCTTAAGACATAATCACTGATGACAAGATGGTAATAAGGTTTTAACACATAGTGATTATTTTACAAATTATAAACTCTTCTCTGTGAGCCAGAAAAGATAAAAAAAAGATTTAGTAAGCCTCAAAGTGCTATATGTTGTTCTTGTTTTGTTTTTTTTTTTGTCATTATGTACAAGCCTAAGTCCACTAATCATGGATGTTTTCTGTAATATCTATCACATGGACCCTTTTTGTTGTTTCTTTCAAGAGCTTACTCTATCACGTACATTTCTACAATTTATGATTATTTGGAAATGTTAATTGCTATGTATCACTTTTCTCAGACCCATATCTGCTGAAAATCTCACCTAAATATTGTCATATTTGCTTAAAATAGCAAAGGTGTTTTTTTTTGTTTGTTTGTTTTTTTAGCAAATTTAATTCCATCAGCTCCATGCTGTTGACAGTGAACACACAAAACAACTTTGCATTTTTTTTTTAGCTCTTTAGAGTATAAAATCACATAGCAGTCTGAAAAATTCTGTCCCTTTACCCTCTTTGTTATGGACCCCAGGACAACCAAACCGAACTCTTGCCTGATAATGTATGTAATGTTCTGTCCCACCAGTTTTGTGCTGCTCTAGTAGGAGACAACGGAAAAGTTTATTCACTCTTCCCTACTAATGATTTTTCCATTGCTTAGCGATAAGCTTTCATATTGTTACCTTCTCATTTACATAGTCGTGCTCAGTCTGTATTTTGTTCTCCAGGTTTTTGTTTTGTTTTGGTTTTTGCTTTGGAATAATACCATTTTTCCCACATTTGTCTCTAATTCTTTTATCAATCATTTGTAGTGTACGATATGCTATTACAGTCATCTAAATAGTTTCAGCCATTTCAAAATTCATAGCCACCTACTTTTGTTTGTTTGTTGTGTTTTGTTTTTTCCTCACTAACACATAGAATTGCTGTGAATATTTTGTTATTTATTGGACATGATTTTCTGTCTGTGATTTCCTTGGAGTCTCATCAGGGTTTTTTTTTTGTTTGTTTGTTTGTTTTTGTTTTGGTAGCAGGGGGGATGGTGTGGCCATGGCAAAATCGAAGATTATTTGCTTGTTTGCCATCTGCTGGTTTCAGTTCTTGGGGCTGTTGCCATCTTGTCCTATTAATTGTAGGAAGATGGGTGTGGATGTTAGGAAAAATATTTTCATGGAAATGGAACTGGAGACAAAAATTTTCAAGTCAAATAGATTTTTATGGTTGAAAGATTTTTGAATATTGTTTTCAGAGTTAATTAATAGTTGCTTTTTAAAAGAATTCCCAATAGGCTAAAGAACAATGTACCAAATTTTCTGGGAAGTTACATATGAAAAACATCCTTCTGGATAGTTCAATAAACTTGGTGTAAGAGATCGGTTGCTAGACGTAGTGTCTGGAAGGTCTAAATATAGATCTCAGCATTTTGAGTGACTATCTGTATGACCTTGGGCAAGTCATTTGCCTGTACCTTCATTTGCCCCTCTATAAAATTAGCAGTTTGTACTAGATGACATCCAAGAATTCATCCAATTCTAAATCTGTGGTAACATAGCCGAACTGCTTTTTATTGTATTTGAGAAGCAGTTTGGTCCAATAGAAAAAGCACTGACTGGATTCAGAAGGCTAGGGTTCAAAGCTGACTTCTGTTGATTACTGCTTTTGTGAAGTTGAGCAATTCACTTAAACTCCCTGGGTGTCAGTTTCCCAATTTATGTAATTGGGATATTGGAATAGGTAGATTTTTAGGACTCTCTACCTTTAGGTTAGTGAAATTATGTTGGTTTAATAAACTTACAAAAACAAAACAAATCAAAAACAAACCTCCTCTGAGGCAAATTAATCTCTGCTTCAAAATTTTTTAAATCTTAAACTGGAATACTAAGAAGATGAGACAGTATCCCAAGATCATACAGTCAGTATATGTCAGAAGAAGGACTTTGCATTCATCTATTCCTGCCTCTGACAACAGCTCACTCTCCACCTCCCCTGATGTTGCCCCTCAGAGTGAATTACAGGAGAGAGAACAGTTATGAGTGTTAGAATTTGTTATGCTTCATAGCTGCTTCCCTGTTATTTTTGGCTTCGGGGGTTTGTCTGAAGTTCCAGCAAGGTCACCTCACGTTTGATTTACATGTTCTCAGATATTCTCTATTTCTCTCTCTTTCAAATTTTGCTATTAGATGACTATTTCATGTTTACAGGACAAGCCAATTCAACATGACCTGGATTCTTATGGTGCTTATCCCTTTCTAAAAGTATACTTCTACCTTCTTATGATACTTCCTTCTCTTAATCATACAAAACATAAAAACAACTGAGGAAGAAGGAAATGGTAGATGATGTGAATCATCTTAGGAATTCTTCCTGCCAAGTTAGTTAACTTCATTCTTTGAAGTAGAATTTAAAAAACAGATAGTTAAAATCTGGAAATTTTTCCACACTCATTATTAAAAAAAAAACAAACATTCAAATCTAATGTTTCTTTCAGTCTTATGTACACCATGGGTTAGTTTCTCACACTATGTAACTCTATAATTATGATCTTTTAGGGGGGAAAAACAACTTGGACATTATAGAAACAATACATTTAACATGTCTTCATTTACTACTCAGTTTAATGGCAACCCACCAAGACAGAAGGTCAATGATATTCCCGAGACTAAGGACTAAGTATATTTTTTCTCTCTCTCTTTCTCTCTCTCTCTCCCTTCCTTTCTCTTTCTCTTTCTTCCTCACTCTCTCCCCGCCTTCCCTCGCTTCATCCCTCCCTCTCTCAGAAATCAGGAGGACCTGGGTTCAATACCTAAGCAAGCTGGCTAACCACTGTGTCCCAAGCAATAATAAGGGACTTCTACTGAGTCATAGATGTGCTACCATCTGCATCCATGGATTAGCTTTCCCCATAGGAATTCCCAAAATAATGAAATCACAGATGCTTCTCAAAGTTCCAGTTCCCAAAATAGTTCCCTGAACCCATTAGATGTGTTTAAATGTTTGTTAAATTGAATTTACCTTTGCAGGGACACAAATATAGCCTTAAAAAGTATTGCTCAGGGGCAGCTAGGTGGCCTAGTGAATAGAGCACCCGCCCTGGAGTCAGGAGGACTTGAGTTCAAATTTGAGCCCCGACACATAACACTTACTAGCCGTATGACATTGGGCAAGTCCCTTAACCCCAATTGCCCTGCCCTGCCCCCTCCAAAAAAAAAAGTATTGGCCAAAGTACACTAAAACCCCAAACTAAATATCCTCTAAATGTCATAGGCCTGGAAGGGATCTTAGGCTATCTAGTCTAATCCTCTCTTAAATATGAGGAAACTGAGGGCCTAGAAAGTAACTTTTCCAAAACCTTAAGTGTTATGTAATTGCTAACTATAATAATGATGATGACGATGATGATGATGATGCTTTCTGACTCCAAGAACTTTATTCTGTCCATAGAATCATCAAGTTGTTCAAGCTCCTTGAAACCATAGATCATTTTGTAAAACTTTTTTTTCCTTTCAGTATCCCCTGTGCCTAACACGCTTCATTGCACATCAAAGGTGTTTGACAAATAAATGCTTTTTATTTTTATTTTCTGCTTTTTGGAGGGCAATTGGGGTTAAGTGACTTGCCCAAGGTCACATGGCTAGTTTTTGTGTCAAGTGTCTGAGGCCACATTTGAACTCAGGTCCTCCTGACTCCAGGGCCCATGCTCTATTCACTGTGCCACCTAGCCACCCCAAATAAATGCTTTTTAGATTGTTTTGGATCTGATTTCAAGTTCAGAGTGTCACACATGTAGTAAATGAGACAGCTGGGATTAAAACGTAATACATTTTATTCCAAATCCAGCCCTCTTTCCATTATATCATGTTGCCTATCTAGCCCTCTTTTACTTAATTCTCAGGGTCAAATCCCATTTCCTCGTGTAAGGCTGTAGTTCTACCTCCATCCTGATTTATTTCAGTGAGTCTAGGCACCCAGACTTTATCAGTCAAAAATATAAATAAGGTTCTCAAATGAACTTGGAAGATTTAAGTGATTTGACTATTGGATGAAGGGAGATGGTACCACATATGAAACATCTTGGCATTTGCTGGAAAGAATAAGACACACCTCTGTGTTAATGTATAAAAATAACAGTCTAGAGAGTGGGCTCACTAAATCAGTGGGTAGCCCTGCTTCAATAGGAAATCTCTTAGTGGGATCAGAAGAAGTTTCATCATTCTTCCATTTCCCTCCCTCACTGACCATGTCACTGGAGACATTCCACAAAGTATCCAGCAAAAATCAGAGAGCCATATCAAGGACAAATTGACCATCTCCTGTTAATAAAGATGCTATCCCCAGTAGCAGAGAAAGGCAGGCTAAGGACAAAGCAAGCAAAAAAAAACATAAACAGACTCAAATGGCTTAAAGGAAGATAGCTACTTATGGGAGGAAGCAGATGTGAGGATCAGTATCTCTTGGACCAGAGGACAATGATAGCCAAGAAATTAAGAAAGGATTTCCAGCAATCTGGAGTAGAGTTTACCTTGCAGCCATACTTGTTTTCTACAAATGTGTCTTGTACTATCAGACTGAATTTCAGCCTACTCTTCTCTTAGGCTCTGTGTACTTGTCTTAGAGTGTGCCCAAGGGTTTTTGAGGGGGATAGAATGAAAGGCCAGGGAAATATTTTGTACCAACTGTCCTTATACTATCATCTTTGTAAATGTCTTTTCTCAAAGCTTATTGGGTCTTTCTGATTATCAATGGGAAACACACTTGTATGAGAGAATGAGTAACCTAGTCACTCAGAGTTATTCCTGTAACACTGTGGGAGAGGCAATCATCTAACCTGGTCAGCTGATACTAGTTGAGGCTGTCAGAAGGAGCCCACAATAGAGTCCTACACTCTTAGGAACAAATTCCTTTAAAAGAAGTACCATTTACTGCTAATCAGTGAGTGTTACCTAACTAGAAAATTCTGATAGGTGAGTAGTGTAATGAGTATCAAATCGGCAATACTTATCTTCAAATCTTACTTCTGATATCTATTAGCTATGTGATCTTGGGCAATCCTCTTAACTTTTCAATAGCCAGGCAACTCTCAAGGACTCTAAATTGCAGACTAGTCTATATGGATAGACAGAGACTGTTTCTACATTGACAGTTCTGTTAACTGATAAAATCTGAGGTGGAGGCACACACATGATAAGATTTTGAAGATTAAGGTTAAGCTTTCCAGTAAAGAGATAAGAATAACAAAGAGATAATAATGATTCCTGTATTTTATATTTGTTGGATTGATTCACAAAGAAAGAATAGACCTCTTATCCTACTTCTATGTCAGTGAGTATTAATACTTACAATATACCTAAAAGAATCTTATCCTAATCTCTTCAAAAGGCTGCCAGATTTGACGGAACATTCAACATTGCCATTGTGATCATCCCAAAACATTTTATTTCCCAGAACTCTTGATTATGGAATAAAGCATTTCCCCTTAATTATCTATGTGACCCAGGGCAAATCATCATCTTTCCAAGTTTCGATTTTCTCATCTATTAAATGAGGTGGGTAAACTAGATGAACTTTGATCTCTTCCAGTCTTAACACTAAATGATGGCAAACAAAAATGAGATCAGTTTCTGAGAAAGCTAAGTTTTCCCCGAGTAGGTTGATGAGAAAATGCCCCAACTCTACTTAATAGAACTGAGCACAGATATCCTTATGAATATTCTGTCCTAAGTGACTGGGACCCCAGACTGGGGTCACTAGCAGTCCTCCTTTCAAACATGTTCCTTTCAGAACCACTTTTTCCTCCTTGTCTTTTGAATTTTTGTGGTTCAGTGAAGGGAGAAGGATATGAATTAAAATACCTGCTTTGTTTTCCTCTTCACTGTCTGGATAGGAATAGGATGCATTTGATTATCTCCCATGGGTTTGGATATTAAAATTCTTGTTTGAAAAATGCTCAGAAAAATCAGGTTCCGAAGATAATAGAAATGTCCAAAAGATACTTTTAAATTTGATTTTTGGGGGAAGGATTATTGTTTTTGCCTTTATTTTTTCTCAAAGCCAGGCAGACTATAGATTGCTAGACTTGAAATCAAGAAGATCAGATTTAAAAAAAAAAAGATTAGATTCAAATTTTCTTCACTTTTCTGAGCAGTTTCCTAATGTGTAAAATGAGAAAAAATAGTATTTACTTCTCATGTGTCAGGGTTCGAAAGCCCTGCCCTAAGGGGCAGAAGGCACTTACCCTTTCGAAGGAGCCGACTCTGGATGTTTTTAAGAGGGTTTATTAAAGTTGGACTCTCAGGCTGCCCACCCCTCCAAGGTTTGGGTCCTTTTATCTACCCCAGATCCACACCCCACGCGTGACACAGCCCAGCTGAGCGGGATTAAGAGGGGGGAGGTAAATCGTAATTACAATGGCATGAAGATCCCAAGGTGTGGAGACATCAATCGGGAACCTCAGGTATCCCACGCAAGAAAGTTCTGAGCGATGCAACATCCCCTGGCCAGGGATGGGGCAATGCGCTCTGACCTCCACGTGACCCAACCAATTCCCGGGGCCTCAAACACATCCCTGTGTCTCAACATAACCATTTGCAATCTGGCACTTACTTGTGACCCTTACACTCATGGTTGTTTGGAGGTTCTGATGAGGTATTTATTTTCTTTCTTTTTTTTTTCCTTAGAGAACATGTAGCGGGAGCTATAAAAGACAGATAAGAAAACTGAAGCCGGGAGAGTTTAATAGACTTGTCTAAGGTCACATGACTATCAAATATGTTTTTGAGGCAAGATTTGAACTCAGGTATGGTTGACTCAAATTGGTCCAGTGCTCTAGCCACTGTGATACCTAGCTACCTTTCAAGAATAAAGTTCTTTATCTAAAAGGTAAGTTGTATTATAACTATTACTCTTAAATTCTGGTATTACTATCGCTGTTGCATTTTTAATGTCCTAAGCCTATTTCTATTGTATTATTTCCCCACATACTAATAAGTAATGTAAATAGGAAATAATATTTTCGTTCATTTATTCATAGGATCATAGAATTTGAACTAGAAGAGATAGGAGTTATCTCATATAATTCCTTCCTTTTGCAGAGGAAAGGAAGCCCACGTTCTTCCAGAACTCTGAAAATGTAAGTACCTGGAAGTTTGGGCCCTGTCTTATAAGTGCATACATATGGCACAACACTCAGTCTGTTGACTCTAATATATACTGCTGAATATTTCAGTGAACCTGGAAAGTTAGCTCTGTGATTCACCTTTCTTTGAACTAGGCCATAACCCATCCATCTTTTCTCACACTGAATGATTGTTGCCCATATTCTTCCAGAAGAAGAATGTTTATTTGCTTATTTTCTCTATACCAAGGCTCTTTCACACTTGCTGGATTCCTTCCTCTTGGTCCTCTTAAATTTTCCTTTTTTTCAGTATAGTCATTGGGTTGTTTGGCTGTGATTCGTAAACTAAACTGTATAATTGGCCCCAATTATTTTTTCTACCATATATATCTTTAATAATATTGAGGCAGAATGATAATGGATAGAGATACTTAGAGTTCAGATGACCAGGGTTCAAATCCCACCTCACACACTTGTACAACAAGTAACTTTAGGCACGTTTCTTTACATCGTTAAGGCCTATATGAAAAATAGGAAACATTAATAATACCTATAGCACAGTCATTATTAAGAGCAAATGAAATTATGTATATACTGTAAAACATTTTTGCAAACTTAAAGCCCTGTACAAATACATATAAATTAATTCCTTTTTTCAACTTGTGCACATAGGCCATCATTAGAAAGATTGAATGCTGGAAGGATCCTGTCATGGTTACAAGGTATATATAGCTTTGGATAAAATATTTAACCCTCTAGTACTCAGTTCAATACATACATACATATGCACATATGTACATAAATACATACATATCTATACATATACACACACACATATATAACACAAATATATATTCATGTTATATATATCAATATCTATATATTTTCATACCATCCTCCTAGCCATACTATGGGGTGATTTGCCTGGACAGTGTCCATATATTATGTGAAGGGCTTATTGTGAGTTTTTATGTCTGTGTGTAAGTGTGTGTGAATTTGAATTTGTGTTTGTGGGGAATATAGGATGCAGGTGATAATATCTTTTTAAGATTTGTTAAGTGATTTTCATATATATAGATATACATTAATTTTTTTATGTATGTACACATACATATATTATATATATACATGTATGTGAATATATACATATACATACATATATTATATATACATGCAAATATAATGTGTGTATATTCATATCCTCTTCCTAGCCATACTATGAGATAAGTGTTATTATTCTTCTGATTTAATAATGAAAAAGACAAAACAAAACAATTGAAATTCAGAGAGGTTATGCTTTTTTTCCCCCTCATTGACACACAATCAGTATCTGAGATGACATTTGGGTCTCAGGTCTCTCCTGATATGTGTAGTTCTTAAATTATATTCCCACTCCTACCAAACACAGGAGAATCTGGAAGTAACAAAAGCATTCAGCATGTTGCTTTATTTTAAGTCTTATCTTATCAGAAAATATTCTGAAATAAATATTATAGTTATTTATTATTATTATTCTTTAAAGGCAAATACACAGTTATTTTTTATTGTAGACTGTTCTTCATACAAAGTTGTATGTAGTTTAGGAGAGTCAGAATACCTTCTTTGTTTAAGCAGTAGGGCATAGATTCAAAGGAGAGGAGTCACTGGGGTTCGCGCAGTATTTTGCCTTCTCCTAAGTTTTTCACAAGATTTTTATCTTACTTTTAAGTTAGTGGAGCTGATTTTTAAATAGTCTATCTACAGTGGTCTCCTTGTTCATGCCCCTAGATGAGTTCTCTTATGTGAAATTGGCTTTCATCTTTTCTTTTCCCCCTAGGTTAAAGGTTTACCAGTAGGCTGTTGAAAAAGGAAACTAACTAAAACATCCTAAACTCAAAAAAATGAACATACTACCTTTCTCAAGGAGACTGAGCCAAGCTAGCCAGTTAAACCCCAAAGCCAATCACTTCATCATTTTGTTCACTGAGACTTGGCTATCAACCACTTTTGAAAGAGATAGATGACAATTAAATAAAAACTCAGCAGGAAGACTAATGTCTAATGAAATGTCTACTTCTTGCTCTTTGCCAATGTTCAAATGTCTGTGTTCCTCCCAGATTAGATAAAATAATTAGATAATATTAAATAAAATAAAATAAACATTTCTTAAACATTTAATATGTGTCAGACACTCTGCTTGATGCTAGGAGGGAAAATACAGAGAAAATAAAGAAAAAAGAAGAGGAAGAAGGAGAAGGATGAGGAGAGAAAGGAGAAGAAGGAGGAGAAAAAGGAAAAAGAGAAGAAGAGAAAGAAGAGGAGGAGGAGGAGGACGAGGACGAGGACGAGGATGAGGATGAGGAAGAGAAAGAAGGAGAAGGAGAAGAAAATGGCTCAAGGCTTCAAGAAGCTTATGTTCCAATGGTGAAAATAGTACATAAAAGTAAACTAGGAAAGTGGAGATGTGTAGCAGTAGAGATGTAGCAGTCGTATTCAAATTATTTAGCAGGATGCACCAGGTTAGACATATACATAGCTGGTAAGGGTACACCCTCATATGCAGTTTTCATGAAGACTATGAAAGAAAAGGTAGAGAAGTAGTTCAGGGAATTCGGGACTTCATCATGAGTGACATAGAGAGTTCAGCTTCTGCTATGTCTAGCAGGCAGTGCGTGCAGATTAGCTTGAAGCATGAATGTGAGCCCATACCCATACAACAGAGATAAAGAATGGGGATTTGGGGCAATGATTTGAGCCTGGTTCTCACTCAGCCCAACTTTTCATTCTCTTTCTGACTGATGGATTCACCCACATCTCTCTCTGCCTTTAGATTGTATTATCAAATGTGCTATCATTAGAAACAACACTTCAAGACTAAATTGGGAAATACCCTTAGGTCTTTAGCCTTCTGTTTCTTCACTACTAATTTTCTACTTTGAAAGTAATTATCTTCCTTTTCCCCAGATCCAGATACCCATTCCCAGAAGTTTACAACTTCTCCTCTCATATCAAAATCTCTCATGAAAGGAGCTCATGAGTACATTTTTATACAATAGTATGAAAGACTGATAAGGAATATTCTTGGTGGAGAATCTTTGTTTTCTTGGCGCTGTCAGACCAAAATTAGTAAAAGTGGCAGAAATTCCATCCGTACTCTGGTGCATCTCAGGCTCAGTAGCTGTATTGAGAGTATAACCATCTATAAACAAAAAGTCACATACCACTTTTCCCTCCATTTTAATCTTAACTTGTAGCCTGTTCAAGTAAAATTATTTATCATCAGTGAGATGGTTGATCTTGAAGCCATTTGGATCCTCATTGAAACATCTGACAACATTGAAAACATCATGTTAAAAAAGTATGGGACCAAGCACACAGCTTTTGTGTTAGCTTTTGTATGAGCAGTGGACCCCTCTAGTAAATCTCAGCTGGAATAAAATCAGCACCACGCACTTTGCCATAAAAGAGGAGCCTAATGACATTCAAAACCTCTTCTTCCATTCAAAGTTAGGCTAAGGAGGGAATGACTTCAACCTTAGGTATATAATCAATAGCATCATCATCAGTGTATGATGATCTATTGAGAACGTGAAGGAAGTGTTCAAGCCATCCCTTCAGGATCATGTCCTTATCAGCACCATCAGTGCTGAGTAGTTGAGATGCATGCATCATAGCTCTTTGCTCCATTAATAACCTTCAGGGCATCATAAAAGTACTTTGCATTGTTATATCAGCACAAAATGGAATTTTATTTGCCTTCTTACTAAGCCAAGAATCCTATGTCTCACAACACTTCACTTCCACTTTACTTTTGATGGAGTTAAATGCTGCTTTCTTAGAGATGGATGAACTATTCTGCTGATAAACCTTATTGAGTTTTTGTTTTTCATTTAGCACCTTCTGAATTTAACCATGACTCTCATGAAACCACTCTTAATGTTTGCAAGTGTTTTTGTTCAGATGAGTAAATGCAATGCTATTCACCAAATCTCTAAAAGTTGCTCAATCCTTTTCTGCTCCACTCTTGCATGCCATGTGTTGGCTAAGTTTTTCTTCCAAGTTAATAAACTGTCCAAACATGGAGAAGTGCTCTAATCTGTTGACATTAAGTCATCTGGTAGTCATTTTGTCTTAAAGTCAATGCTTTTGTTGAATGCAAATATTTTGTGTGGAGAGGTGTAATAGTAATGAAATTTAAAGATCCCTTTGTATTGCTAAACTAAGAGGTACTTAGCACCTAGTTTCAAATTAAGTCTCTGTTAAAAAAAACAAAAGGTATGAACCCCTGTTGCTAATGTAACAGGAAGTTGCTGATGTAGCAGGAAGGGGAAGAACAGGGAAGAATTAATAGGTATATGAGGAGAAGCCCTAGCTGGAATTTCAGATCTTCTTGGAGCCAGGTTCTGGAGGCTGAGGAAGAGAGGCCCAGGCTGGAGAGAATGATTTTTATTTTGAGAACCTGGATGAAGTGATTTTGATTCTGGGAACCAGCTGAAACTTCTGCTTAGTCTGAGGGCCAACCAGAGCTGCTGAGAAGCTGCTGAGGAGCTGCTGGGTCCAAGGGCCAGCCAGGCTGCTGAGGATTTCCAAGCACCAGCTGGAGCTGCAGAAGACTGAGTAAACATGACTGGTTTTGGTATTTTGTCTGTTTGTGCCTTTGTTAAGCCTTGACTTCCTGGGAACAGAGACTGTGAAGAATTTAAGGTGGACTACACACTGTGAGCTTCAGTGTGGAACAGGGACTGCATGGAGAGCTGGACAAGGAGCTGGGAGCTATCTGCCTTTGAACCCAGGTGACAGTTTGGTGAATCCAGGTAGGAGCTGGGACCATAGAAGGAGATCCAGGGAACCTGAGAGCCTGCCTCACGTCAAGATGAAGAGATTTCCCCGTGGATACTGAGTAGCGACTGATTGAAGTTGTAACTTACTTATGACCTTGAAATTGTAACTTATTTGTGACTGAGGGGTAGATGTACTGTGTATTTTACACTACCCCCTAAGAGTGTGCTGAGTAGTGACTGATATTGTAACTTAGTGTGCCCCAAGAGTAGAGAACTTTGACAATGGCATTTTGTGACCCTTAAGGAGGGAAACCTCCTTAAGGATGTTTGAATGATTGAGTAAGGAGGCAAGCCTCCTAAAAGATGATTGAATGATTGAGTTGATTGAATGATTGATTGACTAAATTATTGTACTTTGTTGAAAACCATGTGACCACTGTGGCAAAAACTATGTGGCCATATTAGTGACAAGTTACTGTGAATGCTGTATTTTGGTTTTCTGTGACAAGCTGTAATATTGTGAATACTGTACCTTGATTTTCTGTGAATGTTTTGCTCTGATTTGTTATTGAATAAATAGAGGATTCACTATACCATGTAATCAGAACCTTGAAAGCTGTTCACAGTGGCATTGTTCTGGAAAGCTGCTCGTGCTTGGCTTTACAAGAGGATAAGTCTATGATCAGGACAACACCCTGTTATACACATTGCTTTGTCATTCACACATCTTGTCTATCTCTTCTCCTTACAATGACACAGTCTATTAAGTTCCAATGTTTGCTGTAAGAGTGCATCCACAAATTTTCATTGCATTTAGGTAAATGGAAGACAATGTTGGTGAGGAGAAGTTCATGAAACATCCAAGTCTTCAGTAGTAAGTGACTATTGCTATTTCTGACTCTGTTCCTACCAATGAGTCCCTGCCACATCTGATAATCTGTGCCTGCTCTTGAATTAAAGTTACCCAGAATTACCAACATTTTTCTCTTTCACCACATTCATGATAAGGGTGTCAGGCCTTCATAAAATTTTTCTTTGACCTCGTCAGGGTTCGTCATGGTGGGAGCATACTCACTGATGATGGCATTCTACCTTCTTACAAGTGACAATCGCATTGCCATAGGCTTGCCATTCATTCCTTTTGGGAGACATACAATCTAGTTAACTAGATTACTTTTGATTGTGAAACCTATGCCAACTTCCTGGCACTCCCTTTTACTGCAGCCACTCCACAAACAAACAAAAAAACCAACAACAACAGTATGTATCCATCTCCAATTTAGGTAAGCTGGCCTTCATTTGCCAGTCAACTTAGGACTAATATTTGAATATGATACATGTTGAGTTGTTTCACAAGAAGAGCCGTTCATCTTCTAGATCTACTGCATTTTGTGTTGTCCATAAATGTGTGGACATTCCATGCATCAACGATGAGTGGAATCATCTTTGCAAATGGTTTTCTACATTTTTGTTTTGTTTTGTTTCAACTTCAGGGTAAGATATCCACCTGCCAAGGTAAGAAGGCCAGGATTCGGTTAGGTGAAATAGACAATTTTCAGGGCACCTTTTCTAGCCCATTCCTCATACCAGGAATTAAACAATGTGGTCCCTAAAAAAGGCTGCTCAGGCATCCAGGAGACTGCTGAATCCCACTGCTGCTTCTATCCAGTGAGAAGACAACCCTATGACCTTGGCCAACTGTGAGCAGAGTTGTGACTATAACTCCCACGGCATCCTCACCTGCTGCTTCATCACTTTCTTATCACCACAAGACTTTGAGGTAGGGGAAAATGGTAAAATGGTATGGGTGATGCCTTTTGACTCATGCATAAATTGTATTTAAGTGAGGCGGAGTTGCATGAAGTTGATGACCTCTCTCTTTCTTCCAGAGCCTTCTAAATACAGTAGCAAACCAAAAGTCATGAAAATTTACAATGACTCTGGATACAATAAATGACCTTGGCACCTTTGATGTCTAGCCAAACTTTAAGCACTCTTTATTGCCTGCTTCAACCAACTTCATAGCCTTTGGAATAAATTGTTTTCATCTACCCATTCCACTGGGGGAAGTCTTCACATGTTGAGGTAGACACTCCCCTAACTCAGCCATGGATTTGAGACACCTCAGTTACCACCAACTGGTTTTGCCCATGTGCCTAAATGGTTTACCAGGGTATGACCACTGTGCATGCTATAGCTTTTTGGCACCTCTGATGAGAGTTAGTGAATCAGTAGATACCAAAGGTGGAAAAAGTCCTGAAAAGGGCTCAGCATCCCTCATATCATATTACTAAGTCTTCTCTAAATACTGATGCACCCCATCCTATAATAGTGTCCTCTCTGCAGCATTCCTCTTACCTCAGATTTATTCCCTGGGGCCCGCACTTTCTTGATAGTAATTACATCACATAGTCTGTTATATCCAGCCAACCTCAGCCATGGTTGATATTCCACACTGGTCAATATCTTCTTATTTACCCTTGCTGTTTCACCCTGCCACCAAGAATTTACCCTGTTCCCTCTCTCTACCCCTTTCCAGATCTGGAATCTGAAAAGGAGGCAAAAAAATACTGAAGAAACTACAGTCTTAAAAAGGAGAACTGGACAAATAGTAAAATAAAATAGTAAAAAACAAACAAACAAAAAAACTTTACTGATGAAAAATAGCTCCTTAAAAATTAGATTGGTCAAGTAGAAACTAATGACTCCATGAAACATTAAGAAACAATAAGAAGTCACAATAACCAAACAGAAGAATTTATGAAATATCTTATCAGAAAAATAACTGATTTATCAATTCCAAAAGACTCACGATGGAAAAATGCTATCTACATCCAGAGAAAGAATTGATGCAGTCTAAATAGAGTCAAAGCATACTATTTGAACTTTTTTTGTAGTTTTTTTCTTTCAATTGGGAAACTGAGACAAAGACAGGTTAAGTAACTTGTCCACAAACACCTAGCAAGTGTCTAAGATGAGATTTCTACTTAGGTCTTCCTGACTCTAGGTCCAGAGCTCTATAAACTGTGCCATCAATTGTCGAAGCACACTGGGCACTTTAAAGGCGAGGTAAATGAGGTCATGGGAAGTAAAGCGAATTGCTCAACATCACATACTAGAGTAAGAATAAGAAGTCAGGGAACATTATTCCAAGTTCAGTGCTCTTTCCACTGTAAGGGAGGGGGGGGTGGAAGAAGAGAGAGAGCAAAACGGAGAGGGAAAGGATGAGGGAGAAAGAGAGAGAGAGAGAGAGAGAGAGAGAGAGAGAGAGAGAGAGAGCTGTCAGCAAAACTATAATCAGTATTCTTGTTTTTTAGAGTTGCCCCCAAATCTTATCACTTTATCTTTCAAATCTGTTCTCATTCTCCCTTTCTCTCTCTCTGTCTCTCTCTGTATCTGTCTCTGTCTCTCTTCACACTAAACTAAATGAAAGGCAATACCGTGTAGTAGATAGGCGAAGTAGGTTCCAGATTTGCCTCTGACACTTACTAGATGATACTTACTTGGGATTCACTTTATGTGATAGCACTCCTAAGCAACACTATTAAGGGTGCAGAGAATGGAGAGTATTTTCTTTTGTTTTGTTTTTGGTATGTTTGTTTTTCCCAACAGATGCAAAAAAATAAAGGGAGAAAATAGAAAGATGAGGAAGAGACAGGAGGAGAGGGGTGAGAATAGAGAATGTAGAGAAAGGGAAAGGAAGGGAGGAAGGAAGGGAGGAAGGAAGGAAGGAAGGAAAGGAGGAGGGAAAAATGAAGGAAGGGATGAAGGAAGGAAGGAAAGAAGGAAGGAAGGAAGGAAAGAAGGAAGGAAAGAAGGAAGGAAGGGAGCAAGGGAGGGAGGAAGGAAGGAAGGATATTTATGAGGACCATAGCAATTATTAGGCTTGCTCGACTATACTAATTTTATTTTAGCTGATCTCCAGAAGTAAAAGTTCACATTTCCAGTGTCTTTGCCTCTTAGAACAACTTGCTTTCTACACAGAACCTGCTCTTGAAGCAGGTGTTGTCATCCTACCCCATAACTACCAGAGTAGGAATGATTAGTTTAGCATATTGTAGGCTGTTAACATCCTTTGCTTGTCAAAATCTACAATACCACAGACAGTGCTGCCACCACTTATTATTAATTTACCTTTCAAAAAGACAAAGGTACGAGGTAGACTTAACATAAAGGTAAAGTGACAGAGTCCTTTATGCAACCCAAATAAATATATCAATGTCAGCTGGAAATCATCTCTTTTCAGAGGAATTTTTCCCCCTGCTACTGGTAGGAGGTTACAGGAGTACAAAAATAGGAGAGACAGCTCATTGACTATCCCTATGTCTATCTATACCAATTTTAACCTTGCACATGAAAGGTCAACCATAAAATTATTTCCTTGGAGCTGCAGTCTTCAGAGGTTTAATTTAACATAGATGGAAAGCACAGTAGGGAAAAAAAAAGTTCATTTTACCTTAATTGGATTAAGACAGGTCTCATCCATACTGAGAGGATCAGGTTTCACCAGAGTAGAAACTGCTAGGTTGACAGAAAAAGGATTAATTTATGGGCTTCTGTCAGGTTGTTGACTAATAACATATTGATCGTATCTGGTAGATATGCAGAATGTCTGTCAGAAGGAGAGGCACTTCAGGGTGGAAGATTGCTCCCCTATCTGACATGATCAAAGTTAGATTAATATCATTATGGAGCTACAAGAGAATTGTGTCTTACCTTGGAAACCACAGTAGTTTCTGCCACTTTCCTTGGATTTGGACATCTTAAACATTCACTGTACTTACCCACACTGTTTGAAGGAACTAACTAATTTGTAAGGCTTTTGGTTCATGGATTTTTTTTCCTTCCCCCTCCCTCCCTTCATCTTTTCTTTAATGCCTTCTAGCTGACATGTTGAACTACCCCAGTTTAATCCCAGTGGAGCCTGCAGGTGGTATTGTCCTTGCATGGAGAAGTTATTAAATTCTTAAGGTCACCATAAAAAAAGGTTCCATTAAATTGAGTTAATAAAAACATTGGGCAAAGGTTTGCAAAGAGCAAAGATGTCAAAGCCTTGGGAATTTGAGTGTCTCCTATGATATTGGACTAAAAGAATAATTTTAAATGTACCACAATATGAAGATGTCATATATAAGGGGGTGGGGGCATATTTAAATATGCATACTTCTATGCATAATAATAACTGATATTTATAAGAATTTTTAAATTTAGCAATATATTTTCATGTACATTGTCTCATCTGAACCTCAACAATTCTGTGAGGTAGAGATTGTATTTTTCACCGTCATTTTATACATGAAGAAACTGAGATGCAGAGAGAGTTTAATTGGCCTGTGGTCAATGACCAACTAGAAAGCAGTGTATCCAACAAAGAGAACACTGGATTTAAAGTCACACAACTGTATTCCAACACTGCTTCTGCTACTTAGTACCTGTGGGATCCTGCATAAACAACACTCTCTCTGGGCTTCTATAAAAGGAAGGGATTGGTTCTTATGATGTCTATAGGCCCATTATACTCTTAGTTTATAATCCAAAATTTTGGCAGAAGAAATTAAATTCACATAGTCCTTAATCTATGTCTAATAGTCTCTCATATATCTGTATGAATATGTCTTCTTTGTTTATTTTCAGGGGAGTGGAGAGGAATATTTCCAGTTGGGAAAAGATCTGGTTACTTTAAAGTTGTGAAATAGTTTTGCCTTAGGAATAATTAATGTGTCTAAGTGCTCCTTGGCCTTTTGG
>CM053584.1:340782141-340811855 GCA_028627135.1 Pseudochirops cupreus | reverse complement strand
TACAGATTTGAACTCAAAAAGATGAGTCTTCCTGATGCCTGTCACTCCATCTATTGTGCCACCTATCTATCCCTAAACTCATTTTACTGCCATGAATTAGCTTTCTATTTCTGATTAAACCACCTGAAAAGTATCTAGGTTCTTTTTTTCTTTTCTCAGTCATGATTGAAATTTTCATGCACTAAATATATTATTTGTTATTATAGTTACTATGAACTCTTGGCTAAACCATAGGAAAGGGTGCAGTGACTTTCCATCTCTTACTCACAACATTTGTTTATGTTCAATGTTCTCTCCATAAAGAGTGAGAATTTGAAAGGATCTCCAAAGCCATCTAGTCCGGACTGTAACCAATAAAAAAAAAATTCTCTTTATAATGCTCCTGAACAAATGTTCATTCAAGCTTCTTTTGAAAATGTGTACTAAGGCATAATTTATGTACCCTCCTGAAGAGCAATAAAGATTGTGATATATGCCCCCAAATCATCTAGCTTTTTTGGAACAGTAATTTTTGGAGACCAGTCCTTTCAGGAGTTCTTAAGCCCACAAAATAAATACAAAAAGTTTGCTAAAGAAAGAATAAATTTAATCGACACTAGCAGCACATTGATTATTAGAGGAAATGCTTAAATCAACCATGAAGATATTGCAAAGCACATAAGGGTATTAGCAGAAACCGCTGAATATATAACAAACTCACTGATCTATCCAAAATGCCTGGCTCCTTTATAAGAAAAAAAAAAGAATATTTCCTTGGCAAACATTGCTTTTTTCATTATAAGAAGGAAATAATAAAAATATAAACTATTTCCTTATAAAACATAACATAATAACAAATTGTTCTGTGTGAATGTAATACAATAGTGTTGTCCATTAAAAAATGAGCAATGTAATAGTATGAAATGAAATGAAAAAATACAACATAAAGGATTCATAGAAATAGAGGAAGATGTATATTAACCGCTTCAAAGTGAAGTAAGTAGAACCAGGAAAGCATTATGTGGAATGACTATAATTACAAAACAAAATCAAAGTAAAGTAAAGTCACATTGAGTGTCCTTATAATGACCAATCTTGCCCTGGATAAAGAGATACTGAAATGCAAATCCCTCCTTTGTTTGAAATGATCAAATGGTGGAGGACTGAGGGTGCAAAATGCTTTAAGTACCATGAGACCTAGATACTATGCTGGATGGTTTTGCTTATTTTTTTTTTCTTTTTCACAAGGGTTGTGGGTTGAAAGATATATATCTAAAAATACTGTGGCATAACTAGAAAGGTATCAATAAAATTAAAAATAAAATGAGAACAGTTGAACAGAACTCCCTTTCCCATGCCTGTTTTTTTTAGACTAACTTCTCCAATTCCTCCCTCAACTTTGATACACAGAACTAAGCCAACATACTACACCATCACCTCCCTCTTTCTAGATACTACTCCATTCTCAATTATAAGATAATAATAGGTTTTGGGGGGATTGCTGTGTTAAGCTGTTATCTTATCAAGCTCACAATCCACCAGTATTGAAAGAGAGACAGAGACAGAAAGACATAGAGACAGAGAGATGTAAACATACATGTCATACATACATACTTTTTTCAGATGAATTGCTACCTAACTCTACTTTTTTTTTGTCATCTCATGATTGTGAAATTGATGTTTTTTGAATCCAAGTATAAGAACTTAAATTTATTACATTTTCCTTTATTATGGACATGGGGGGCATAGACTTTGATATAAAACAAAATAAAGCAAAAAAAAGCAAAACCAAAGCAAAATACAAAACGAAAACTTCAGACATCATCTAAACTAAATCCTTCATTTCATAGATGATGAAATAGAGACCCAGAGAGGTTTTTACTTGTCCATAGTGATAAAACTCGTAAGAGATAGAATTGGTATTCAAACTCAGATTCTCTAATTCCAAATGTAGTGCTCTTTTCCCACTGTACTATGAAAGTCTGCATATTTGAATGTGATATATATATCCTTTAAAGATATAAAGGGATCCCTATCACTTAATATTTCCACTATCCCCATAAGTTTTTTTTTATTAGAATATGGCATGTCTTTTTAATTCTTGTTTTCAACTAATTTGTTCAATTCTATATTTTCCCTTGATTTATCTTTCCATTAAAGTTGTCCCCAACTGAGAGGATATATGCTTTTTCCCCAAAAAAATAATTTGATAAACACACCACCTGTTGCATAATCAGAATCATTGTTAAGAAGGTGAACATCACAAGGCTAAGGACAGATCTTAGGAGTAGTATACAAGAGGCCTTTATCCTAAGTCACATCCCATCATTTATTATATAGCTAATTACTCTTTGAGTAAAGTCAGTCAATGCCTTCGAAATCTACCCAGTCATTCTATCATCTGGATCAATGATTTAAAACTCAAATAAAGGCAGATCCTTAATAAATACATTAACTTTAAAAAACCCAAATTAACATTGTTGTATTTTTGTTAATTTTATTAAACACTTCTCAGTTACTTTTACTTCTGACTTTAGGGCGCACTCTGAAATTTTGTTGATGTTTGAGACCTCAGACCTCTAGTTATCTAAAATAATATCTTTTCATAACATAGACAAGGCTATATGAGAGACATTTCTGTCCAACGTTTTGCTGAAATAGGTCTTCTTCTCTTCTTCTGTCTCCTAATTTCATCTGTTTATTTCCTATTGCCATTATAACAATGATTTCTTGTCTATGTACACAGCATGTCTCGCTGGTGCATGTTTGGTGAGATGTGTGTGTGTGTGTGTGTGTGTGTGTGTGTGTGTGTGTGTGTTTGTGTGTGTATGTGATAATTAGTGAGATAGTTGCTGTTCAGTCATGTCTGACTTTTTGTAATCCCGTTTGGGGTTTGCTTGGCAAAGATACTGAAGTGGTTTACCATTTCCTTTTCCAGGTTATTTTACAGATGAAGAAACTGAAGCAAATAGCATTAAGTGACTTGCCCAGGGTCACACGGATAGCAAGTGTCTGGGGCTAGATTTAAACTTGTGAAGATAAATCTTCTTGATTCCATGCCCAGCACTCTATCCCCCCCACCACCTAGCTGCCCATAATTAGTGTCTTCATTTAAAAAAATGATAACAACAACATCAACAATCTATGGAATGCATTTTTAAATATATTATTTCAAAATTTCACCTGACCTATGATCCCCTTGCTATTCTCTTCACAAGCATAGAAAAAACCATTTCTTGTATAAGATTTTTATGTATGTGTGTAATTCCCAATTCCCCCATGGAGAAATTATCTAATGAACGAGAGGTCGTCTTCTGGGTCTTTAACACTTTATTGGCAACTGTAGAGCCCTTGCCTAGTGCACATATTATCCTTCATTCTTATTTCATCAAAAGAACCATGGAGTAGTAGAAAGAATGCTAAATTTTGAGATATAAAACCTGGCTTTGGATCCTAGCTCTGATACTTTTACCATCTTTGAGAACTTAAACTCTCTGCATCTGTTTTCACTCAAGTAAAATGAGGGGCTTGGTATAGATGAACTCTTAGTTACCTTCCAGCTCCAAATCTTTGATCTCATAACCAATGGCCCACAGCATAAGTTATTATATTGGTAAAGAGTTTGTTTTTCTTTTTTTTGTTTTTTGTTGCTTTTTTTTTTGTTTTTAACTCAAGCAATCTAGTCTTTGACAAAGATCAAATAATTTGAGAAGTATTGCTGCATTGGCTCAGTCAAAATACCCAGGTCCATGCTAAGTATTACTTCATTACGAATGAACTAAAACAATAAGAGAAGTGGACTTCTCCTAAAATAACAATAAATATGAAGACAGACAAAATTGACAATTTTTCAGGGAAATCACAATTTAGTAAAAGTTAACTTCATTGGGAAGCTTCATTCTGTTGACTTGAAGACACAGAGAATAACTAAAACTTTTTTTTTTCTTTTGGAGTCATAAAAGGAGGTGAAAAGAACAAGGCTTTATTAAGTGTCTAGTATGTACCAGGTACTATGTTATTTATCAATAATATCATACTTGATCCTTACAACAATCCTGGGAGGTAAGTGATACTATTAGTCTCATTTTACAGTTCCAGAAACTGAGACAGACAGAGGTTAAGTGACTTGTCTAGAGACAAATCTAGCAAATTCATGAGATTAAATTTGAACTCAAGTCTTCCTGATTCCAGGCCTACTACCCTATTCATTGGGCCTGCAAGAGGAAGCTGAGAACTTAAAAAAGTAAATATGATTTTTTTTTTACCCTGAGACATTTTGAGTAATTTGCTAATGGTCTTTCTAACTCAGAAATGATCAAAAAGAAAACAAACAGCATGCAAGTTTTTATTGTGAAACTTTCTGAGAACCAAAGGATCAGAATCAGAGCTCTGCATCTTGTTTGTACATTAGTAATGGTCTACATTTGGTGAAAATATCATTGATAAATCAGAAAGTATTGCTCTACTCAAATCAAAACAGGAATTACATTAAGTAGTACTTTAGAAAAGTCAGTTATTTGGAGATGTAATTCGTTGTGCTTAGTGTTGAATTTCATTAAATCTTCCTGTAAGTGGCACATTCTTAAATATATATTACTTAGCAACAAATCACTATCTTTTGTGGTATTAAAATATGTAACACAGTGGCTCTTGAATCATAAGAGGGTGATTCAAATACTGTCTCTGACAATTTAATGCCTCTCTGACCTTACACAAATCACTCATAACCTCTCTGTGCGCCTCTATTTCCTCAATTATAACATAAGGGGATTTCACTAGAGAACCTTTGAAATCCCCTCTGGCTTGAGAGCTATAATTTTTACTCCATTTGTTTTTTAAGGAAAACAAAAAAAAATACATAATTCAGTAGAAAACCATTCAAATCTGTGTCTTATCTACATTCATAAGAAACTTCACTGTTTGGACCAATAAGCTTTATACAAAGTAATCCAGCTCAATTTCTTATCTCCAAAATCACTAATGTAAAACCTGACCTGTTTGAGTAGGCAGATAGCTATCTTAGAGAAGTATGGTTTAGTGGAAAGAATATTCAACTTAGTATCACAAATATTTAGGTTTGAATTCCATTGCTTATACTTTGTGGCTTTATAATTATGGGTTAGTCTTTGGGTCAGTTTTCTCATCTTAAAAAAAAAAGGATAATTCTCTATCCTCTGTACTACTTAGATGACTATCTTTGATAAATTATGGGATTTGGAGTCAGGGAGTCCTATCTTCTCTTCCTCCCTAAGAAATTCCCCAGCTATGTGACCTTGGGAAAGTCACTTTTTGTCTTATTTTCCACATCAGCAATAATACTAGCAACTATTTTCAAGGCCTATTACAAGGACTGAATGAGCAAATATTTGGAAAATATTTTGCAAACAGTAAAATGCCACACAAATGCTAGCTATCACGATGATAATTTTGATACCTGTAGTAAATATCTCACAGTGATGTTGTTGTGATTTGAGGCTGTATATGTGTGTGTGTGCACGCACGTGCGCATACAGACTTTAAATGTTAGCACTCATATTCATTAAAAACCTAAGATGAAATAGAATTTTGAGTAACATGTTATATCACACACGGTCCTGTCCCATTAAATGATGTAATAAAAGCATTTTAATCAGGTATAATTCTTACCTTGAGGAGCATGATACTTTTTCTTAGTCCAATGTTAGAGGCAAGTTTACTTGAAAGGAAGTTTTCCTTTCCACAGGTACTTTGTACCATAGCTCAGTGAGATAATGGAAAATAAAGAAAATTCTGGTCCATTCTTGATAGATGAGTATATAGGGAGGGAGAGGAGATGATGGAAATCTTGAACATGTGCCCAATACGAATAATGGATTGTTTCTTTAATTTCCAGGATGGTTGAAGAGCTACATTATTCTGTGATTTTCTTTTTTTCCCTTTTCTGAACATCTGTCAACTTCAGACTTTGTGTTTAGGTAAAGCTCCATATTGAATTAGACAGGAATAAAACATTGTGACGTTCTTCACACATTTTTCAGCTACCAGCGAATGAATTTTACAAGCCTCTACAAGTTAATAAATGCTTAGGCTGCATACAGAAAGCAACTGAAGCAATCATTAAAGGGAACATATGGCAGGTGCCTGAAAACTCCAGGGTGACAACTAAAGCATATGACTTTAGCTCATTATATGTATTTTCTAGGATCCTCTTAATTGCTGTAGTAATTAAAATTCAACAAAAATTGTGAAAATGCCAAACAATTAAATAATATAGAGTTAATGCATGCTTTGGAATGTTGTATTTTGTAAAAAAAAAAAATTACAGTAGGCTAAAAATGCTCCAAAGGAAAAAGCAAATCTTTGAAAGACAAAAATCCATCTGCCATGGGCTTTTCCATGTCCCCCTTTTATTTTCAACCTGTTGTGACCTGTGCATCTCCTAGATTTTTTCTAATTATTCAAAAGCATGCAGCATGTTTCCAATCTGCAGGTAAAATGCAGGGTAATAATTAGTATTCAAACAATTTATGGAATCAGATCAACAAAGGAAGGCTAGAAAGCAACAGTGTGATTAACAGGAATATTTACAGGCTTAAAATGCAAACACAAATATAATGGCATATTAACATTTTCATTCTAAACTCCTATACAGTGGAATAAAAAGCAACTTGTGACAGGGAATTGGATTCTTCAGTTCAATCCTTTCATGTCAGATGGTATTAGAGGTTATTGGGTACCCTTGAGAAAACAGAGTTATTTTAAAAATATAATCTGAAATGCATGACAACATAACCACTTGAAATTGCCTTTCAAGTGAGGGTTTAGCTATTATTTGTTTAATCAGTGCAAGCTTTATGAAAACTATTTGTAGGATATACATTCCTGGAAATGGAAGTCTTTTTTTTTTTTAACAGAAAAAAGGAATCAGAATGGAAAAGTATTGAAAGGGAACTTGGATATGATCTAGTCTAGACCAATAATTTTACAGGAAAGGAAACCGAGTCTCGCAGAAGTTATTTAATCTACCCATCTTTGGAGAGGTAGTTTTTTTTACCAAGTTAGGACTAGTACTCTATTATTCTATTAATGTTATAATTTTCTTAGGCCTTGGTTGGTGATCGGTACTGTAGCTAAGAGCCTTCCACTGGCTTGCCTGGAAGTCATCTGCACTGGCCTGTGCTCCCCTTTTAGCCAAGAGAGAGATCTTTCCTGAAGTCCCCCTAAATTATCTTAAGCTCAAAAATTGTTTCACTCTTTTTGTAGGTTCTCTAACTCCAGAATCCGTTTAGAGGCTTGATTTAATGTTGTTTCCAAGAGAAACTGAGGAGAACTCAGTTGGCTTTTTTCCAAGTTGGCTTTAACTCCCCAGCTTTGGCTTATTTGTCTAACACTGCCTGTTCATGTCCTTTGACCATTAATCAGTTGGGAAACGTGCACTTTCTAAAATGCTTTACCTACCCAGCAAGGTACCTAGGAATCCTGTCTTCTCTTGGGTATTTTTGCTTCATTTTACAAGAGTGTTTTAAAGTCATTTACGATATCCACAAAGTATCATTTTTACAATTGCACAGTCTTAGAACAATTTATTCACATAGGATAGCAAATGGCAAAACTGACTGCAGCAACCACTAGGCCAGTCACATTTATGCTGTTTACTGATTTCTCTAAAAACAGAATAGCCCACCAAATGATCAAAGGAAATGAACAAACAGTGTTCAGAAGAATTGCAAAGTATCTCCTTATGAAAAGATGCTAAGAATCCCCAATGATTAGAGAAATTCAAGTTTAAAACAAGTCTCTGGTTTCACTTCACACCCATCAAATTGACAAATATGGCAAGAAGTAAAAGGAAGAATTGTTTAAGGGACTGTGAGAAGGGAGGCAAACTAATAAACAATCAGATTAAGACTTGTCAAACCATTGTGAAAAACAATTTGGAATTGTGGGAGAAAAGTATTTCATTCTTTGGGATCATTTCACCCAGAACCTCAACTTCCAGGCATGTTCCCCAAAGCCATTCAAGGCAAGGCAAAACAAGACAGGGCAAGGGAATTCTTGCAGATTTGAGCTGTACTGCAGAAAATCACAGATGATGCCTGTAAGTAAAGAAAACTTTTTAAAAAAGTGAAACAAAAAATTGTACCACTTTAATCACAATAAATGCATAAATAGTGTATATTATTAATCTATGTTATCATTTACAACTTTAAGTATACATATATAAATTTGTGGTAAATAGTTAATTTTGTCGAAAGTTTCAGCACACAAAAGAATCACGGGGACACATTCTCTTTGGAAATGCTTCTTCTTTTTCTCTCTACAATCCAGATTTAGTCAACTGATTTTCTCCTACAGTGATCATTGTATCTTGGGCTTATCATAGGAGAAAGAAATCTGTGAAGCACTTGCTGAAGCTACACCATCTATATAGTATACCAGATACTAGTCTCTATCCTCAAGAAATTGTGCAACTTTTTTATGAGTGCAGTGTGTTGTTTTATTTGTTTTGTGTGTTAGATAAATATGATTAGAATTATTAAAAATAAAGGTTTGGGGTGGGGTCTTGTGTTATTCAAGATTTTTCAAATATGTGGGGGTCTTACATTCCCAAACCCTGAAAATGTCTAGGGATGACTCTATTATTATTATGGTAGAACTTAATGATAATTTCAAGCTTCAAAAGTTGAATGAGAAAAAAAAAGTAAATTGCGTTGTGAGAATAGTACCTGACGCATTATAATCGCTTACTAAATACTTGTTGAAAGACTGCATCAACAAGGGGAGCAAGGACTCACTTTAGGATGGGTGTGATGGGGACTTTTGTTAGAAGTTACCATTGTATACAATTTTGTAATACAAAACAGAAGTAGATTGATATTCACACTGGATTTGGGGGAAGAAGAATAGCAAAAAATCTGGAAATCCTTAAGAAAGCTATTCTGAAGACACAAATAATAACAATTGTAAAGAGAGGTAAAGAGGAACAATGGTCGATTGTCTAGAGAGATTGTTGTAAATGCACAGGGTGTTCACAGTTTAAAATACATACACAGAAGGCCAAAGGGAGAGAGAGTAATGGGGTATGGATCCAAAGGTATGATGGGGTTCTTTGAGAATTGTGACATCTGGGATAACTCTCAGAATGAGTTATCAGCTAAGAAAAACAGAGAATAAAAAAAGGTTTTGTTTAGTTACATTGAGAAAAATGAAAAGATCAAAAATACAGATAGAATTAGGATGCTTGGGATAATGAAAACTGCTTTTCAAATAATGCAATTTTGCCTTTCTCTTGCAAGGAGAATGATTTACTTCCAGAATGGACAAAACACAAATGACCATAAATCAATAATAATAATAGGTAGCATTTATATAGGCTTGCATTAAGGCTTGCAAAACACTGAACATCATTTCTCATTTAATCCTCATAATCCTGTGAGGTAGGTGCTGTCACTTACAGATAAGGAAATTGACATTGAAATAGATTAAATGACAGGACAAGGGTCAGACAGCTAGTAAACACCTAAGGTTAGATTCAAACCTAGTTCTTTCTGACTCAATGTCCAACAGTATAACTGCCTACATATAGCAATTTCCAATACACATCTAGCCACCTTTGATAAGTGTAAGTCAAACAAACCAAATGAAACCTTGCGTAAAGAAAAAATTGACATGGGTGGTTATTAAGCTACTTTCAGGGATTCTGAAAGATCATAAGAGTTTGTGACATGAAAGAGTTTGGAGTCTGAATCTAAGGTCAGAAAAGGTCTTTATTCTTTCTCATGAGAAAGGACTCTACCCCCTGTCGCCCAACATGGCGTCTGCAGGGAGAGAGCAAGAGGTAGAAGGCAGCCCATGGTTATGTAATCTTCCAATGAAGAAACCCAACCCCCCCCCAACTGGCCTTAACCCTTATTGGTAGGGGGGCTGTCCTACAACCTAAGTGCGGGAATCTCTCTGAGACAAAGGACCCGGAAACGTGTGGGTGTACAACAAAAGCAGTCTTAACCTTATTTGGCATATCTTCTGCTGAGTTGGCTTTGGGGGAGGGTCTCCATTGCTCTAAGCTCGAAGGTCAGGTGACCTGACCTTAGGCCTACTGAGTACTGAAGCCATTCTAGATTTGATTTTTCAGAATGGAGAAACTTCACTATAAATTATCCCTCACAAGAAGAAAGAAATGTAACACAGAATCATAGAAAGTCAAATTTTGTACTGATTTTCATAAAAAAGGATGAGAATGGATTATGCAGGCTATAAATCAGTCAACTTCTCTGTTATTCCTGGCAATAATTAAGGGAGATGTTTAATGAACATATGGTAGAGGAGATGTGATAACCAAGGGCCAACATAGCTTCATGAAGAAGAGAGCAAAACGTGGCCTTATAGCTGGAAACTTTAGTTTATATTTTAATGTCTTCTCAAGTACACCTGCTTTCCAATTCCCTATCTGTCTCAGCTTCTGTGATTTGTACCACTTTAATCCCACTCAGGGGTGGCCATATCTTTGATCCTGTGTCATCATCCACAAGTGTTCTATTTCCATAACTCAACTCAAACTCCTCTATTAGAAAATAACTTTGGGGCAGCTAGGTGGTGAAGTGAATAGAGCATCAGCACTGGAGTCAAGAGGACCTGAGTTCAAGTGGCCTCAGACACTTAACATAAAAGTAGCCATGTGACTTTGGGTGAGTCACTTAACCCCAATTGCCCTACTTTCCCCCCTCCAAAAAGAAAAAAAAAAGGAAAGAAAATAACCTCTGGTCTTTCCATCTTCCCTGTGCCTCAAACCTCTTAAACTTATTCTCAATTCTCACCACAGCCTCCTTTCAATTTACCAATATCTACTTTCCTAGATCATCATCCTTGTTCTCCTCTTACTTTCTTCCCTTAAAAAAAAGAAAAAAGAAAAGAAAGAACAGTCCTAGCATTTGATTACTTCATTTTACATTGCTCTCTTCACTTAAATGTCCTGCCCCATTATCCCAACACCATTCATACATTTCCAAAACCTAATCCTGCTTTTCTCCCACCATCTGTTTTCTGTGCTTTCTCATGTGTTGCTAAGTACAGCTGGAGGAAGTCACAAAGACTTGTTGAATGTTCACTCTAAATATGTTATTTAATATCACTTGGTCTCTTTCTGTTTCACACTAATCATGTTATTCTTCCCTGATTGACTCTTACCACAGCAGCTGTTCCAAACTTTCTTTTCTGTCATCGACCCATCTATTCCACCCACTCTTCACTTTCTCTCACCAGAATACCTTTCTTATACTTCACTTGAAGTCAGAATTAATGCCATTCATCACAAGCTCCCTCTTATACCCAGTTCTTCCCTTTAAAGCTCCTCAGTATCATGCTGTCTCATGTTTTTTTCCCAACCATCCAAATCCTGGGAATGGCTTCTTCAAAATAAAACCATACCAGCCTATATAAAATGGGTATTTTAATTTACACTTCTGAGAAGGAAATGTTCAGTGAAGTACATCAAAGAGCTAAACTTGAGTGAAGCTTTTTTTTATCAATAACTTGGATAAAGGCATACATGACATCATGACACAGGCAGGCCTTGGACTTGTAGTCAGGTAGGACTAAGGTCAGATATAATCCATTTATTTTCTATTGACCTAGGACAAGTCATATAAGTTTTATACTGTAGTTTCTCCATCTGTATAAGAAAGTTGTTAAAATTAATGGCTTCAAATATCTCTTTGAGCATTAAATCTATAATTTTATGATCATCTGGGCATGCTCATAAAATTTCAGGTGAAAGAAAGTTGAGATATTTTGCTAATACTTTGTATGAGAGATTCAGAATTTAAAACAATCTTACAAGCTAGGAAAGTTTTTCAAATCAAATGAGATAAAATTGAATATGGATAAAGGTACAATTTTGTACTTACATTCAAAGTAATTGCTTTGATAAGTATAATGTCCATAATGAGGTAAGGCTCTACACAAATTCATTTCAAAATATTGGGATTTTAATCAACTACAAGGTCAACATCAATCCATAGTAATAGGGAAGTGAAAAGAGGTACTATAGTCTTGCTATGGTTTAAGAGAAGCAGCATACCCAAGATTATGTTGGTATTCTGTTCTGCCCTGGTCTCACCTTATTTTCAAGATATTTAAAAGCTAGGAAGAATCCAGAGCATGGCAACTAGGATTGTAAAGGGTCTCTTCATCACATAATACGACAACCAATTGAAGAAAATGGGAAAGGCTAGTATGGGGAAGATAGATCTAGTACCATCCCCTCTAATGTCACCTTTTAAATATTCTCTATCCTGTGTGTACAGTTTTAATCGTGTTGTCTCCCCTATTAGAATGCTAGCTCCCTTCTTTTTCTTTGTATTCACTTGCTTAGGAGAATTCATGGCACACAGCGTTTTCCAAATATTCATTAATTACTGTTTAATTGTTGATTGCTTAGGAAAGACATTTTAGTTGTCTTCAACTATTTGTAGAATTGTCACAGGGAAGACAGGATTTGACTTGTTCTGCTTGGTCCCAAAGGACAACATTAGAATGAAGAGAGAATTCAGAGAAAGAAATTTAAGTTTAATATAAGGAAAATCTTCTGAAAACAATGTTATATAGATATGGAATGGATGCCTTGGTGGGTACCAAGTTTCTGGTCACTGAGGTCTCCAAATGTAGACTGAATAGCACCTTGGGAATTATCATAGGGAGGGAATTATTCTACAAATACATTTTGGATTAACTGGTCCCTTTTGGCTTAGAAATTTGATATTCAATAACCATGCATCTGTTTCTTTTTCTTAATATTGATAAAAATCTAAGAGTGTTAAAGTACAAATTTTACTTATGCTACTTTGAACAACTCTTGATTAAATATGTGTGTATAAAATACTCATATATATGACTATTTAAACATCCTATAAAATATAGACAAAGGCAAATGCACAATTAATCACAAAGGAAAGAGAATTGAAACAGTTTTCTGAATAATCCAGGCCAAGAAAACCTATACACTAACCTATGAAACACTAGAACAAGCCCAAAGTGTTTAGACACCTGAGTAATCCAGGTAATTGCCTTAATTCTCCATGTCACTTTGCACATGTAGACAGAGTCATAGCCTACAGCAAACCAAGGGCATCAGCTTTCTAAGGCAGATGATTAATTAATGCAGCTTTTGATTCCCTGTTTAATAATTTTATTTTGCCTATCAATGCCACCATGAAATCCCAGAAGCCCCTTATAAAAAGTGCAATGAGACTGAGTTAGCAGGTGTTATTAAGAGAACGTGCCTGTTTCTTTTATAAAATGCCAAAAGCTGATTGCCGACCAACTGGGGAAGACCTACGAGAACCTTCCAGTGTACACAAAAGGAATGAACCTATAATTAAATTACAGTTAAACGCAGATGGTTATTTTCCAGCAGGTGCTCAACTTTGAAAGTATATCTCTGGACTATTTTTGTTCCAACATAGTGCTCATTCCCTGTTGGGCATCTGGCAGTGTTTTATGGTTACAAAAAATATTTTTTTATAAAAACTTTGGGCAGTATTTTACTGTTAATGATTTTTTTTGAGACTACAAAGCAGCTACTGTACTATATTTTGATAAAAGACTAAAGTTCATATATTAAAAACAGGATTTTGGTTTGAGGAAATACCAAGTTTCAGTATCCATACTTACATACAATTCAAAGATTTTAAATGACTCAAATTCTTCAACAGCCAAGCCTATACACATAGATGTGTGTGTGTGTGTGTGTGTGTGTGAGAGAGAGAGAGAGAGAGAGAGACAGAGACAGAGAGAGAGACAGAGACAGAGAGAGAGAGAGAGAGAGAGAGAGAGAGAGAGAGAGAGAGAGATTCTTGTGACTTTATTTGGACAAGGAGTTACCAATGAGGAGATGTCTTCAAATGCTGTGCAACATATAGACTTAGAGAATTGCTGAATTGTTACTGAGAAGGCAAGGGAATTGTCCAACAACACATAATCAGTAAGTTTCAAAGTTCAAAGGCGGAATTTCAACTTCTTTCTCCTTGACTCTGAGGCTGGCCCTCTATGCATCATGTCATGCTCCCTCTTAAGATAAAGGATATAGCTATATTAAACTGTACCATTTTATGTTTTCTTTTAAACTCATGTCTTCTTCAAAAGCAAAGGATAATAAAATGAATAAGTGAAAGAAAAAAACATAGGAATGTATAGTTTTCATTAAACAGTTTAATAGTCATGGGGCTAATTCCATGACATTCATGGGTGTTTTCTTATCAATTCTCCTTAAGTTTATCTGTATCAATTCTGTTCAATATCAGAGGACACAAGTCTGACAGCTTCTCCAGATGCAGAATACATTTCCACAGAATTCAAGGATGTGAGAGATTTCTCGTGGTGAGTCTGAACTCAAAGCCATATGCCTTTTGATTTGGTTTCTTCCAAGTTTATCTCCTCCACCCCCACTCCCACAACATTTAATATGTACAATGTACTTGCATTGTTGTAGATGGTCCATTATATGCCCATTCAACCATTTGGATGTTTGTGCGTGTTTCTCAATGCCCAATTTGGAAAGATAAGTGGGAAATTCATGCTTCTAATTGCCTTGGCATTGCTGTCTGGCAATATCACTTCCAATCTGTTATTTTCTATAGTGATCCAAATTGGGATTTCTTTTACCTGCATCTGATTTGTTCACCAGCTCCTAAAAGAGAAGAAAGGAAAAGATTGGTAGCAAAGACCCAATATGGTTTGTTAGAAAAAAATCAGGAAAAAAGGATTTATTAAATACTTTCTACATTACAAGAATAGTTTTAAGCACTGAGAATACAGAGAAAAACAAATATAGACCATGTCTACAAGAAGTTCACATATCAATTTGGGAGATAACGCTCTAATCTGGGAGATGAGTAGGTACATACATGATATATATAGAGCAGATGGAAGGTTGTCATCATGTTATTTGTCCTTTGTTTTCAAAGATAACATCATGGATGATATCTTGATTTGCCCAAGAATTGGATATGAGTAAGACAGAGTTATGCAAAGTTGTCAGCCTTATGCCATCTTTCTGAATTACGGAAGCCCAGTGGCAGGACAAAAGTCAAAATGCCTGAGGTAACCATAGTAAAGAAGGAAATAGTAGTGAGTGGGGATTGAAAAAAGCCTCCTACAGAAGTCGAAAATTTTATATAAGTTTTGAAGAAAAACAGGACATAGGAGGAAGAGGTAAGGAGGAAGGATATTTAGTGGTTTTGCAGTCAGAATACTGACATATAGATCTTCAATCTTCGCCATACTACATATATATTCTGCAAATCACTTAAACATTCTGTGTAATAGTTGTCATATTAGCAAAATGAGAATATTCAACCATCCAGATCATCTCTATACTCCCTTCTAACTCTACACTGTATGATTTTTTTAAGTACTTATATGTTTGATTTATAGATGTTCTTTTTTAAAATTATAGATCAGAACTCTCATCTCCAGGTCAATGATAAGTAGTATTTAAACTTACACAACTAAACAAATCAAATTCTCTTAGGGGCAGCTAGGTGGCACAGTGAACAAAGCACTGGCCCTGGAGTCAGGAGGACCTGAGTTCAAATCCAGCCTCAGACACTTAACACAAAAACTAGCCATGTGATCTTGGGCAAGTCACTTAACCCCAATTGCCCTCCAAAAAGCAAAAAAAATAAAAATAAAAAAATACCAATTAAATAATAAAAAAAAAAAGAAATCAAATTCCCAATACTTATTATGATATGTGAATGGGGTCACAGAATCATGGAATTTCAGAGTTTCAAGGGATTTCAATGGTTATCTGGTCTAACTCATACCCAAAGATGGATCACATATATTAAAAATGTCCATTCAGTTCAATCTAACAAGCAGGTGTCTTATTGTTTTGGCTTGGTTTATCTTTGGGTTGCTGTTTTGACTTATTTTGTTTTAAAGTCTCCCCACCTCACCCAAGCTGAAAATTGAAGATACTCACAAGCTGATCACTATATTGGTTGTCACTGGAGTTTTGACTGTCCTTTCCTTCCCCACTTCCCTAGGGCACTTCACCATCTTAATGCCCAACTGAGTGTTAACATTGATTAACATCCTACTGAAGTTCAGAATTCCAGAGGTCTAGAGATCCACCCACCTCAGTCCAATCCAGGCACTGGTATTACAGGTGTGTGTGTATGTATGTGTGTGTGTGTGTGTGTGTGTGTGTGTGTGTCTGTCTGTCTGTCTGTCTGTCTGTCTGTCTGTCTCTCTTTCTGTGTCTGTGCCCAAGTTGGGCTGGTTTTGTTTGATTTTAAAATATAGGTGTCTGTGCTAGCTCCTTGGAATTAAAAACCTTACCCCCAAGGAGTTTATCTTCTGCTTGGATATGTAGAAAAAGAGCATATATAAATAGAATTCAAGATGGAGAACACAGTAATAATCAGTGAGTCATGAAAAGTTATGTGTCTGAGGTAGCACCTAAGTTGTATTTTGAAGGAAGCTGTAATCTCACAGGGCAGAAGAGAAGAAAACACATTCCTGAAATAGGGGTCTAGCTTTTCAAGGTCACAGAGACAGGGAAGGGAATACTATAGATATGAAAGAGTTCTTGAATCAGTTTCTCTCTGGAAAACAGCTTGACGGAGGGTAACATAAAATGAATCTGGAAGGGTAACTGGGAAACATATGGTGAAGGGCTTTGCTTTAAATGCCAGCCTGAGGTCATGCATATAAACTGCAATATGAATACTTTCTCCAGGGATCTCCAGAAAGCTTTAAAGATATAGGAGATTATACTGAAAGATCTCTAAACTTTACATTCACAGAGCAAAATCAAAATTCATTAATTTTGACCCAATAAAAGAAGACAAAACCAAAAACAAAGTTCCAAGCCCAGTGTTCTATCTGTACCTTTTGAGCAGAGGGAGTCCTCTGTCCTTCAGATATAGGAGCATGGATATGTTAGAAGTCATCAAGGTTGTGGCTTCTCACCTTTTTAGGCAGCAGAGTTAGCTGAATTGTTACTGAGAAGGCAAGGGAATTGTCCAACAACACATAATCCTTGTCTACAGTATAGTCAAGAAAAGCCAGGCAGCCCCATTATTAGTTGTAACATAGATTTCTCTTTGAAACAACAATGCTCTTTAATGTATTTTTAATCTGTAGATTCAAATGAGCTAGGTTATCAATACAGAAGGTGTGATTGTGCTAGATCTGAGGATAATGACAATATTACTCTACAAATCCCCTGGCTGCTGTATAGTAAAAGAAATGTGTTATATGCCTACATATGAATTCAATCAAAATGTTGATATAAGCACAATGTACCTCCAGTCTATTTTTAATTGATGCTTTATTCTTTCTATCTTAAAAGCAAAATAAAAAAGCAAAAAAATAAAAAATCCCCCAAAAACAACCTGATCATTGAAAATGGATACCTTTCATCAATATTAAAAAGTCATCTGATATAGACAGACTCTGTCTATTGGCCCACAATTTACAATATAGGTATTACCAAGAGTAAGTATATTTTTAATTTAATTTATATTTATTTAATTTAAATTAGATAAAAGTAATTTAATTTAAAAACTAAAAAAAAACTTTAATGTGTAATAAATTCTTACCATACCTTGGTAAATCACATTGATTCAAAGAAGACCTATTTAAAGGCAGGACTATGTAATGAGGTCTGATATCAACATTTTGTTACAGTCTACATTTGAGGTTCAGGACAGTAGGCTGAATATGTTGGAAATAAAGAATGCTTCCAAAAAAGTTACCATGGCACCAGAATTTGCTTCATAATTTAGTTAAAATGATATCTTTATATTTATCAAGTATGTTTCTCTTGAAGGGGCACAAGATATTTTACAACTGGATTCGTTTGAATTGTCAGAACATTCAGACATGGAACCACATATATGTCATCTATACTGAAAGATAAGGACTACGAGGCTCAGGTTGCCTAAAGGCCTCAACTAAGTCAAGGTACAATTCATGGAAGTCACTGATAAAAAATACCAAATTAATTTGTGGAACCAAAATTTAAAGCATGGCTTGTACAAGTGAATGTAAGATATATAGACCCAGAACTCTAAGAACTGGCTCCTACTCTAAGTCCCCATTCCTGATAGCAAATTACTAGAAGTAAATTGGTGAATAAATGATACAGTATAATAGAATTTTTTTTTTACTTTTTAGTAATATTTGAACTGCATATTATGTATAGATTTTTGCTGTTGTTACTGTTATTTATTCATTTCAATCATTTCCAACCCTTTATGACCTTGTTTGGAGTTTTCTCAGCAAAGATACTGGAATGGTTTGACATTTCCTCCTCCAGTTTATTTCAGGGATGAGGAAACTAGGTAAACAGGTTTAAGTGACTTACTCAGGATCACATAGCCAGTAGGAGTCTGAGACAAGTCTTGAATTCACAAAGATCAATCTTCCTGACCCCAGGGCTGACACTCCCTCCACTGCACCACCTAGCTATCAGTACATACGTATGCATGAAATATGAATGTATATATGTGTGTCTACATACACATATACATATACACAAATTTTTTTAATGAAGTTCGAGATCTGAAACCTTAAACATAAACTCAGAAAGACTTGAAATTAAGAGGTAGGAATACCTTAAAATACAATTTCATTGTACTGTAGTTACACAGTGGTTATTTACTTTACTGCCTTTGTAAAAAGGAAAACACCGAACCTGTTGGATCATTAGTCTGATGTAATGTGGCATTTCTTTTTTTTTTTTAATTGATTTGTTTATTTACTTTTAGTTTACAAAATTCAGTTTGACAATCTTTTGAGTTTCAAATTTTCTCCCCTCCCTACACCCTCTTGGCGGCTTGCCATCACGTATAGGATCTGCAAATACTTTCACATTGGACATTGGTCTGGTTGTACAGAAGGGTTGTAACCAATGGAGTGAACAATGGGAAAGAAGAAACAAAATCAAACATGGAAAAGAATGGGAATATGCAGTTTGCTTCAGTCTCCATTTAAACTCTGTTATTTCTAGATCTTTCTCTGAATGTAGACATCTCCTTCCATCCTAAGATTTTTAGAGATGTCTTATAATTGTGTGTTGCTGAGAAGAGTCCAGCTTATCAGAGTTGGTTGTCACACATATGATGTGTCTGTGATTGTGTACAAATTTCTCCTGGTTCTGCTGTTCTCACTTAGCATCAGTTTGTATAAGACCCTCCAGGTAAATATAAAGTCCATCTCCTTCCCATTTCTTATAGCACAATAGTATTCCGTTACATTCATATACTACAACTTGTTTAGCCATTCCCCAATTGTTGGGCATCCCATTTATTTCTAGTTTTTTGCCACCACAAAGAGAGCTGCAACAAATATTTTTGTACATATGGATCTTCTTCCTACTTCTATGATCTCTTTGGGATACAACCCCAGAAGTGGTATTACTGAATCAAAGGGTATGCAATTGTTTATAGTCCTTTGCACATAGTTCAGGATTGCTCTCCTGAATGGTTAAATCAGTTCACAACTCCACCAACAATGAATTAGTATTCCAATTTTCCACATCCTCTCCAGAATTTGTCATTTTCCTGCTTTGTCACTTTAGCCAATCTGACTGGTGAGATGTGGTACCTCAACATTGTTTGGATTTGCATTGCATGCAATGTGACATTTCTTATTTCCTTCTTTGCACTGTAAATAGACATCTACTAGAGAGAGCACTCCTCTATTTGAGGACCAAATCTCAAGCATTCAAACTTTTTATAAGCTACTGTTGTACTGGGCCCCAATTCACCCTCCATCTTGTCCCAGTCCCCACCGTTTTGTGCTCCCTTCTTCATGGAAGTGAAGTCCCACCACAGAGAACTGCCCAAAGCATATTTCTAGGAAATTGTCCAAGGCACAGTCACCCATCCTGTTCTGGGAAATTGAAACTTAACCATATTCCACATAATGCCCTAAACTGAGTTTTAACCAATTGCATTCCTCTGCTTCTGTAAGTTCCTGCTTTCGTATAGATCAGACCATTACTTTGTGGTTTTTGCCTTTATATACTCTGGCTCTGCCCCTGCTCTGGGCTGTTTGATTTGAGTCTACACTCCAAGCAGTTGCATGCTTCAAAAAATCCACATGAAATTTATAACCAGATCTCACTTCACATTTTTTCTGCACAACACTACCCCCTCAACTTTTCCAGTCTTCTTATACAGTGTACCCACCTACCTTCCATACTGTTCCTGCACAAGACACTGCATCTCTGAACCACAGGCATTTTCAATGGATGTCCTCCATTCCTGGAATGCTCTCTGGCCTCATCTCTGGTCCCTGGCTTTCCTGGTTTCTTTCAAGTCCCAGATAGAACTCTCTTCTTCTAAAGGAAGATGTGAGACAGGGAGACAAATTAGAAAACAATTTTAAAAGTCCTAGCAAGAAGTGGTAAAGGCCTCAACTATAGTGGTAATTTTATATGTGATAAGAAGTGGATGTATTGTCTATAGAAATAATAATAACAACTCAATTTGAATTTGAAGAAAAATTAAGGAAATATATTATTTCCCTTAATTTCAAAGATGAAGGAATATAGATGTGGAATATAGAGTGGGACTTAAAAGATATTGGAGATAATTGTTAGAGTTGTTGAAACTTTTATTTTTATGTTTTTTGTTAAAAGGTATTTTCTCCAGGTCAAAAAAAAGGGAGCAGGATATATATTCAGAAATGAATAAGATTTAATAACAAAATAAAACAAAAAATAACATTAAAATTCTCTTAAAGCAATTGATTTGTAAAGGGGAAAAAGAAAAAGAGTATAATTTATATGAGACCAAGCCCTATTATTAAGTTTCATAGAGATTCTTAATCTGGTAGGTATGTATGTGAGAAACATATACACAAATAAATGCATAAGAGAAGTATGAGCAAAATTTTATGAGAGGATTGAGAAGGACCAGGGAAGACTCCATGGACAAGGTGACACTGGATTTAAACTTTGGAGAATAGATTTGAAATCAGTAGATAAGAGAAGGGAAGTCATTCAAGATACATTCAAGAAATGGTGTGAGCAAAGAAATGAGGTAGAAAATAATGTTCAGTGTATAGTTTTGGCTGAAGCATAGAATTTATGATTGTATAAAGGGGATGGCATAAAGCGATGTGCAAGCCACTTTCTAGAAGAATGCTACTGTGAACAGCTTTCAAGGTTCTGATTACATAGTATGGTGAATATTTATTCAATAACAAATCAGGGTAAAACATTCACATAAAATCAAGGTACAGCATTCAGAATATTACGACTTATCACAGAAAATCAAAATACATCATTTGCAACAACTTATCACTAAAATGACCACATAATTTTCACCAAAGTGGTCATATAATTTTAAACAAAGTACATTCATTTAGTCAATCACAAAATCCTTAATTCAATCACAAAGTACAAAAGTCAAAATTCTCCACCCTTAGGTCACAATAAATCATAATCTTCTCAGTAAGTACACAGTATCCGAGTAGTCTTCTTTCAGCTTGACTAGAGGCTGGCTCTCAGCTTCCATGGTTCCTCTTCCATGGTCGCAGCTCCAACTGTCACCTGGGTTCAAAGGCAGACAGCTCCCAGTTCCTTGTCCAGCTCCTTGTCCAGTTCTTTGTCTAGTTCCCATTCCATATTGAAGCTCATAGTGTCCAGTCCACCTCAAATCCTTCACAGTTCCTGTTTCTGGGAAGACAAAACTTAACAGAGCCACAATAATATTCATACACATTGCCAGCACCATCCTCAATTCACTATCTGCCTGTGAAATCAATTCATACCCACCAACAAGGTCTGAGAACTCAACACAAATCCTCAACATAGAAATCAACACAGACCCACAAACAAGGTCCAAGAGGTCTGCACAAATCATTAGTAAAGTCCCTGGACCTCCAAAATCCTCCTCCAGGACTTCCATAAACAAACAACCAGAAAATCCTCTTTCAGAGCTTCCAGTAAGGTCCCAGGGCTTCTGTGCAAGGTATCACAAACAAACATTAAGACAGAGCAGACAAACAGAGTGCAAGGATACCACACATTTTCTCCATCTTGACTCTGCCACCACAAGAGTCCTCTTTTCAGTTCTACTTTCTATAGCCTAGGGTTCTCCTATATATGATCATTAGCCCCTCACCAGGAGTTCTAGGGTTCACAAGTTGTGTGGTTCACATGTTCTGTTTCTTAATAGACTTGATACAAGGCTAAAAAGAAATTTGAATTGAAACAAGGTGCTAATTCAATAGCTGAAACAAGGTATGAACTACTTCTGTTCTTCCCATTACAGATGGTATCAGACATGGCTGGAAATATTGGTTGATGCCAGATTATGGCAAATATTAGAATTTAAAAGATACGTGGAATTTAATAGGGAACAATTGAAAGTTTGAATCAAAAGAGTGCTAGGCTAGATTTGTAACATTATTCTTTTGAAACAGCCTCAAAAATACCAATCTCCTCCCCCTTTTTGATGAAAACAATATCCTCTATTTTCCCCCAAGCACATTGTCTTCCACAAAATCATACTCTAATACCTCATTAAGACATGCTAATAACAATGGGATCTTAAAGGATATATCTCAGAGTGAGATATATCCAGGTTTGACCATGCTTCTACTCAATTGTCATCTGGATTCACAGGTAGGCAGCTCTCACTTCCTCATCCAGCTCTTGTCGAATTCCATATTGAAGTTCACAGTGTCTAGTCCACCTCAAGTCCTTCACAGTTTCTGTTTCTGGGAAGACAAAGCTTAACAGAACCAAAACAACATTCATACACATTGCTGGCACCATCATCAATTCACTATCTGCCTGTGAAATCCACAGAGACCCACAAACAAGGTCTGAGAAATCAATACAAATCATCAATAAAGTCCCAGGACCTCTGAAACCCTCCTCCAAGACTTCTGTAAACAGACAACAAGAAAATTCTCTTTTAGGGCTTTCAGTAAGGTCCCAGCACTTATGTACAGATATCACAAACACAACAGAAGAGACAAACAGAGCACCCAGCCTCCACAACCGTTCCCCTTCTCAGTTCTGCTCTCTCCTAGTTTGGGCTTCTCCTTATATATGGTCATTAGTTCCTCCCTGTTCTGCCTCTTCCCATTACATCAGCAAGTTCCCCCCACTGTGGGTATCACAAGTTCTCTTTCTTTGCAAAGACTTGATATATTCAAGGACAAGGTTCAACTGAAACAAAGCACGAAGTATTTGTTTGCTAGCCATTATGCCAACAGATAGTAGGAAGTTAAGTATTCTTGCAACACATTTTACTTTAGAAGAAAAGTCATTTCAGCTTAACCAGCCTTTTTGGGATATTGGCCAGACTCCTATTAGTTAAGAGCTGTCCATCCAAAAAGAGATATATTCAGGTTACTACATATTGCTAGAGAATCAGTGGGCTTGTAATAGTGTCTAACAATGCCTAACAAATAGTAGTCATTTAATAAATGCTGGACAATTGATTATCATGATACATGGCCTCAAACACCTGTCTAAAAATTCCCAAACTTTAAGCAAAAAGGAAGAGAAAGCATTGTCCCTTCTGCAAGACAATCACATTTGGCCTTATTCTAAAGAAACAGGGTATATATATATAAATGGCAGGGGAGCAATATATCAGAGAAAATTTAGTAGGTAGAGATTGGAACCATGATAATTAGCACTGGATGGAAATCAACAAGAAGAATAGAAAGGGAGGAAAAAATAGATGTGATTTTTTTTTCTTAGCCCCATGGGAGTATACCACAGTTCACTTGGAGAAAGAGAAAAGAAAAGAAAAGAAAATATATTTAGGAAATAGATCACAAGTATAGCATGAAGGTATAATATAATAATAAGTAGATTTTAATTATTCAGATATTTGTTGCAGTTTTCCTTTTGCCAAAGAGAGAACAGTTAAAAACTTCATAAATAGCCTTAATGTTCATTTCTTCCCTCAAAACAACAGTGTCAAGTAACACCTACCTAATACCAAGAACCAACATAATCAGTAACAGTGATGAAGTAAAGACCTTTTCAGTAAGATCCCTGGTAAAGCAAGGATATCTATTATCATTATTCCTATTTGATATAATGATAGAAATAATAAAGATAAGCAATGAGATAAGAAAAAGAAATTGAGGAAATGAGTATAGGCAACAAAGAAAGGTATTGTTACAGATGGTATGGTTATTTACTTAGAAAGAATGAGAGTCAATTAAAATTTCATGAAATAATCAATAACTTCTATGAATTTATAAGTTATATATTCATCTAAATGAATAGTTTCAGAAAAACCTGGAAAAAAAATCAATGAATTGTAGGCAAAAAGAGAACAATTTATACAAAAAAACCAGTCCAATGACAAACCTCAATTTCAAAGAAACAAGGATAAAATGTGCTACACAACTACCTTACAGAAAGGGGATGGAATCAAGATTCACAGTAAAAGCAAGGCATACATTTTGGAACACTGCCGTTATAGAATTATATTTTGTTCAACTATGAATATTTGTTACAATGTTGTTGTTAGGGGTAGAAAAATGTGGGTATATATGAAGTAGATGATAATATAATTAGACTAATTTGGACAGACTCAAAGTGTAATCATTAGCTGTACAGTTTCAACTTGTCAAGAAGATTCTAGGGAAATGTCACATGGATCTAGATTGGACCTTGCACGGTAAAATATTTGTCAGCAATTTGGAAAAAAGCATGCCCTGGGCATACTTCCACCAATCCGTCTTCCCATTAGATACATAGAGGGAGGCTATTTCTATGAGATTCTAAAGGTATCCTGTGACTACTCACTTTTAACACTGCTTCTCATAAGCTCACACTGGTATGCCTCCCATTATCAGGAGGCCACTAGATATATAATTAGCACAAAGCAAAGGCAGATAGCAAAAAAAACCCCAATAGGTCCAAGAATATTCCTGCATATATTTCTAGCATGAACTCTTCCACAAATACATATAGTGGCCATGAGAAAGAGCACAACCTCTGAATAAAATGTTAATGAAGCACACATTTGGGTAAGACAAGTTATAATTTCAGTACTTAATGGAACTGATTTTCTTCTCATGCTACCTTTACAAAACTCAGTTCATAATGAGTAGGGTAAGTTCTCTTTTGATTATATATATATATACATATATATATATATATATATATATACACATATATATATGTCTTCTTTTCTATGAGAGGTTACATTCCTTAAAGCTGCTTCTGGCTTTGAGGAGCTGCCTATTTATATCCATGTGTGTCTGTAGAGTGTTTCTCTACTCTGCTTTCTTCCACCTGGACCCTCCTAAAACAATATAAAGGATTGATGGAAGGGGAATTATATTCTTATTTGGAAGTTCCATTGATAAAGTGAATGGCTGATGGTGATGTGAAAAGAAAAATTCCTTCATTTACACTGCCTTTCACCCCCCAAGATGATGAAGAACTTGGTTCTCCATCACCTTCTGGATCTTGGCTTACACTTCTTTAAATGGTCTAAGAGATGGGATATCTCCTTTTCTCCTCTACTACATTGTTGCAATCTTGACTAAGACTAGAGATCATCTTCCATAACTACTCTGATCCCTGGTTTCCAGTTGATCTCTACATCACTAATTGTTCTTCTAATTGAAGGTTTAGATATGTAAATCCGGATGTAGCTTATTTTTGTTCATCTTATGGCCAGACTCATCCTAATTATGTAGATGAAAGCTTATTATACTTCTTCAAGGAATGACCTAGTTTTGTTACATTTATAAAATATTGATCTATCATTATCAGTGATTTCTTCCTGTGACTATATCAAGTGAACTTAGGGGTAACAAAATTCCCCACTTGCCTTAAATAAAGAAAACAGATTAATTAAATTTGCATATAGAACAAAACAGAAAAATTGCTAATGTAGAGAATGTCAGAGAAAGGATCCCAAAGAGGATTCAATGGACTTGAGCATTGGGTTAAATTTATTAAGATGCAATTCAGTAGGAAGAAATGTAAAGTAATACATGAACTAACAAAAAAAAACTTTCAAAAGTACAAAATTGGGGAGATATGACTAGAAATAAATGTGTCTGAAAAAAGATGTGGAGATCTTATAGGACTGTAAATGCTATAAGATTCAGTAGCATGATATGGCATCTAAAATATTCCATTCAACCTTGAACTTCATGGAAAAGAGATATAGCTTACAGAAATAAGGAGGTAATAGTCTCATTGGTTGTACTCTGTCCTGTTCAGTCCTCATATAACATATTGTTATCAGTTCCTAGTGAAAAAATTAGAGGGTGTTAGTCATCTGGAGAGTAATAAGAAAAGGGCAACATGGATAAATGGTGAGAAACCTTGGATCCATGTTAGATGATAACCTCTTGAAGAAACTGGGAAGAAACTGCAATCATCTTGCAGTATAGCATTATGCCATCATGTCACTGGGTATTAACATCTCTGAAGAATTAAAGTGGAAGACTATACTCATTTGCAATATTCCCTTGTGAATCATCCACAGTTGTATCACTTAATATGTTTTGTGTACAGGACTTCAGTAAAAGAAAGAAAATGTCATCATAAATTTTTAGTGTTTAACTTATAATGTGAGAAGAGTTAGGGAGAAAAATAATAAAACTTGTGTTCTGCCATAGGGAATGGATTTTAAGATTGTAGAGTGGCAGAATAATGGATGTAAATCACAATGAAAAATGAGCCATGTAAGATAAACAAGAGAAGTAGAGCAGGCCTTGACCAACTAGTCTTAGAAAGTTGAGCTCTAAAGCTGTAACATATAAAAGAGGTATCATGGAGTACTGTAGAGTGCTAAACTTGTTTGCAAGATCAGGTTTTGAATCTTGTCTCCGATTTTTATATATATGACCATGGTTGATTAAATTCTCAGTCTTAATTTTCTTATATGTAAAATGGTGATAATAACATTCATACAAACTGCCATTAAGGGTTTTTGTGGAAAAAAAATGTTTGCAAACCTGAAGGGGATGTATCAATATGAATTTTTCTTATACACACACATTGTACATTATAAAATTAAATGTAAAAGAGCAAACAATGCAGAACCAGGAAAATAATATATTAAAATGGAAAACGAAAGAATTAAAGTAAAAAGATAAGAAAACAAACAAAAAAGAACTCACTTAATGTAATGGACCAAGGCTGAACTCTAAGAAGATGTCCAAAGGGAAGAAAAAATGAATCTCCTTTCTTTCTTACAGTTCTAAGGGAAAAAATGAAATGGAACAAGGCACAGTCTTAAGATTCAGTTAATATTTTAGTTAGACTGAACTTTTTTTTACTCATTCTTTATTACAAAAGATGAGGAGGGAAAACAATCTATTTGGAAGCAAGTCTGATATAAAACAAAAATAATAATAAAATATATTTTTAGGATTTAAAAATAGAACAAGTTATGACTTGAGAAATTAATCTGTGATGAAATGGGTGACTAAATGGGTCATTTGTTATTTTTTACAAAGTGACTTTTTTTCCCCAAAACACTGACTAGAATTTTGTAGTCTAAATATTTTTATACCTACTTTGCAAATTAAGAAATTAAGGATCATTTAAATGATATTCATGGCTATGTTCAATTAAATTCAATAAACATTCAGAAATCACCTACCATGTGCCTACATTGTGGCTATGTAGCTATTAAGCGCTTGATGCAGGATTAGATTCTTGGTTTTCCCACTGCAAGCTCAGTGTTCTTTCCCCTAATGCATTCTGCCAAAATTCTCCACACATTTAGTTAGTTTTCAAAACTTAATTTTCTCCCCTGATAATAAACAAGGATTATGAGGTTATTTGGCCTCCATAATGATAAGAAAATATTTATTTATAAGCTGTACTATTGGCATACCCTTTATTCTAATTTTTCAATTTAGATAAGAAAATAGGAATTGTATTATAGTTAACAACCAACATTAGCCTAGGGATTCTGTTTCAAGTTCAATTTTTAATGAACAAAAACATAAAATTGATACTATATAAAGACATGATAACACTGAAGATGTGAAAAATATCTGGGTTTTCTCTTTCCTAAACCCTTCCCCCAGGAACAGGGTCTATATCACTCTAACTTGGAGCTGTATGTGATTTAACTAGATCTTGAGCTCTCATGTATCTATTGAACATACACATTCTTATATAATCTGTATGTATATATGTAAATGTTCATTTATATACACAATAAAGAGAGAGATAGGAGTGAGCTTGGTAAATTGGATAGAGGTTTATAAGGCTAGTCTTAGTACCAGGAAGAGAACTCCATTCAAGTCTTTACTCTGAAAAATACTGATATTGATGCTGTGGGCAAATCCTATAATCTCTCAGTGGCTTAATAAAGTCTATAAGACTAATATTACAAGGGAAAAAGTCTCTGCATTCATGGTAGAAGTACTTTCCTCCCTGGGAATTTTCAAGATTGAAGAAATCAAAGGTTGGGATCTATGTGAGGAGAGCCCTCCGTTATAAATTTATATGGTCTCTGATTCCCTAGTTTTTCATTCTTTGATAAAGGGAGTTGCACTAGATGATTTTTCAGGTCACTTTATAATCTAGTAACACTATGATTCTTATTCTCATGTAGGATTTAATTTGGGATAGCAGAGGACAAGGTTAGCTATGGAGCCATTCAACTCAAGGCTCAAGTATATCTACTTTCAATTACATATAATATTTTTAAAAAATTCAATTGATTGTCAAAATTTTTATGCCAGGAAAGTGAAAATAAGTGCTATCCTTACTTAAGAGAAAAGCGTGGGTTAAATCAAGGACTCTGATGTATAGAAAAGCTGCTTTGGAATTAACTGTAGTAAGCATACGATTTTTAATAGAATCCAAGATTCATCTATTTCATTCTCTCCTTTTCAAAAGGAAATGTTGCTAGCAAATCATCTCTTCCCAAATGCAAAAGACACTCTCTTCCCTCTCAGGCTGAACTAACTTATGCCACCTGGCACAATTCTTGGGTTGGCTATGGCAGCTGGGAAAACAGCTTCATACCAAATTGTCTTTCATTATTTTTGTTGCAAAAAGAAAAATAAAATAAAAAAGTATTAAGCTTAAGCACAATGGGAGTCCAGATGCAAGAGAGTTTCCTGATCATATCATACACCTGTCTATTATTACTTTGGCAATTCCATTAGTGTTGGGCCATTTTAAGAAGCCCTATATTCTCTAAGCTCCCAAGCATTGCTTACTGTTGTCTTTGCCTAAAGCAACCTTGTCTTTCTCTCCATCTGCTAAATCATTTATGCATCTTTTAAAGTCCAAGTGAAGTGTGACTTCCTACATGTAACTTTTTTTCTTTTTTTAAATTTAAATTGATTTGTTTATTTACTTTTAGTTTACAAGATTCAATTCCTGAGTCCCTTGAGGTTCAAGTTTTCTCCCCTCCTTCTCTGCCCCCCCCCCCCCATGGCAGCATGCAGTCAAGTACAAGATCTGCAAATACTTTCACATTGGACATTAGTCTGGTTGTATAGAAGGGTTGTAACCAGTGGAGTGAACAATGAGAAAAAAGGAAACAAAACCAAACATGGAAAAGAGCGATACCATGTAGGTTGCTTCAGTCTCCATTTAAACTCTGTTCTTTCTAGATCTTTCTCTGAATGTAGACATCTCCTTCCATCCTGAGGCTTTTAGAGTTGTCTTATAGCTGTGTGTTGCTGAGAAGAGTCCAGTTTATCAAGGTTGGTCATCACGCATACAATGTGCCTGTGATTGTGTACAAGTTTTTCCTGGTTCTGCTCTTCTC
>CM053584.1:340762671-340781641 GCA_028627135.1 Pseudochirops cupreus | reverse complement strand
GTGTATCTATCTATCTATCTATCTATCTATCTATCTATCTATCTATCTTTGTATATATACATATATATATATATGTATACATATATATATGTGTGTGTGTGTATATGTATATATATATATGCAATTATTATTATTATTATTGACTACATCCAACTGGAACTTGAGATACACAGGCACTGCAGTTGGGAGATCCATTCTGCCCTACCAAAAAGTGATGTAGGAGAGAATAGACTGGGGGAGGGGGGAAACACTGGGATGGCTGTTTTGGGGTGGTGGGCGGGGGAAAGACGGGGAGAAAATATGTAACTCAAAAAAATTTAATAAATTAAATTTAAAAAAAAAGAACAGGGGCTGTTTGATTTTTTCTATTTGTATTGTCAGGGCTTAGTACAGTGCTTTACATGTAGTAAGTTCTTAATAAATGTCTCATTCATATATTTCCATTCATTCATATCCTGATATATAAGATTTAAAATTATAAATAGTCCAAAGAATGAAAAGTCGATTCAAATAAATGCTTATTAAGCACTTATTTTTCCCAGTGTGCCTAATATACAAAGACAAACACGAAATAGTTTTATCTTCAAAGGGTTTTCATTCTTTGAAGCATAAGTAAGTGGCAACATGTCATTAACTTATATATGATAAGTAGCATAAACAATATTTCAAGTATTGTATATCTAAAACTGATGGGTGGCCTCAATATATATTATTTAAAGCAAAGGAAGAGCAACAAAATGGTAGCAATGATACCTTATGTCCTTCAATGAATTTTGGTAGAAGTTGTATAGTGGTTTTATTAAAGTAAAAATAAATGAGAAGAATCATTCAGGATAAGAAAAAATAGAGGGATTGAATGCCTGTTAGCTACATGAATATTCAATGGGAAAAAAAAAACACTTCTCCACTTAAGAAACAAAATAATATCAGTATCGCAACTGATATATAATAATAATCCTGTAATAGTGCTCTTGTTGTTAAATTTTATAGAATAATTTATACCTGGGGTGGCTAAGTGGCAAAATGAATAGAACACCAGTCCTGGAGTGAGGAGGACCTGAGTTCAAATGCGGCCTCAGACACTTCATACTTACTAGCCATGTGACCTTGGGCAAGTCACGTAACCCTAATTGCCCTGCCTTCCCTCCTCCAATAAAAAGCAATAATAATAATAATAATAATAATAATAATAATAATAATAATAATAATAATAATAACATATACTTTTAAAGTTAAAAAAAGAAAAATCAAAGTCAGAAAATGTACAGTATATGTCAATTGTAAATTGAATGAAAATATTACAAATAGAAAATTTAAGAAAATCAATTTTTAAAAGTTTGACCCTTCATATCTGAAATTTTAAAATATTTGCATGATGATATACTTTTTTCCTCAAATAATGCCTCACGTGTTATGTATAATCATGTGAAAAAGGAGAGGCAGAAGAATAGAAAGAGAATTATGTATAGTGATGATGATGATGATAAACAAATAAAACAAATTTGTGTGCTTACTGAAGTGTTTCACACACATCTTATTTAAGCTCCATTATTTCATGTGGTTGCACAGGTAGAAATACATAATATTCTCATTGACGGATGAGTGGCTTGAAACTCAGTGAGGTTAAGTGATTTGCTCATTGTTGCACAAGTATGGAATGTTTAGAGGCAATAACCAAATCTTCAAACTCAGGTCTTCTTCATTCTAAGTCAAGTATAGTATTCAATATACACTATTATACATAGTCTCATACTAGATTATTACACAAATATGTAATTTAGCTATAATGATCTGATAATTCACCAATTGACTCTTGGTCAGTTCAGTAATTTAGTCATAGCATATGAATTGAACCTATCAGAATTGGTCCATAAGAAAAAAATATTCATCCCCAGAGGCCATATTTTTAATCATTAGAGGGAATGATTGCCATATGGTGAGATTTCTGATTTAATAGTAAAGATTAACCATCAAATATCTTCTTTGCCCATTTTAAAGTAAAAATAATAATAGTGTATGCCCATTTTTTCTGTTGTTTTGGGATTCATTCCCTACCTTTGGAATGACTTAAGAATCAATAAATCTGTATAAACAATCTTGTCTCTAGCATGAATTTCCTTTAGGATGTATTTTGTAAAGTTCAGCCACTGTCTCAAACTTTATATAAATGCTATCTTTTCTCCCTCATATAGAACGCTGATTATAAAGATGTTACAGTATAAATATGCTGCTTGACATCACTGATGATGAGAACAGGTTGCTATAGAAATTATGGCAATTTGTTCCTTCTCTCAGCTGCTTGTCTTTTATTATTTAATCTATAAATGCTTGCAGGATAATCTGGCAGAGTTGGTTCTCTTGAGAAGTTTCCTGAAGATTTGTTTTTTCATCTGCTGCTCTTTTGATATTTGGAAAACAATGTTCCTTGCAATCTCTTTCTCTGTCATGTTTGGCAAATGATATTGCATTCTAAACTGGTGGCTTTTAGCTGCTATGTCTCTCCACTTGGCAAGAAGATCAACTATTTATAGGTTAATAAGATTTCTGAGCTCTTTTGACCTTCTCTTTAGGGTGATTGGTTTATATCTATTAAATATTTCTAACAAATGATATTAATGTCAAGATCTTTGTATTTTATTGTTGTTACTTAGTTGTTCAGTTAGGTCCAACTGAGTCCAAGGACAAGTTACCTAACCTTTCTGATAGTCTATTTTCTTATCTGTAAAATGGGGATGACCAGATTTTTAAACACCTTTTAGATATAAGGTAGATACCTTGTGAGGATGATGTAATACTGAACTAGATGATATGTTACATGTTTTGCAAGTCTTGAAGTCTTCTATAAATGTCATTTATTCTTAGGAGCGAGTTGTTAACAGCGTCAGAAGATGGATGGAGATTTAAAAAGCCATTAAATATGATAGCCAGAGCAGTCTTTGGTGATATTTTAGAAACTAGTTTCTGTCAAAAGATGGTGACAGAACACAGATGGTGAAGGGTTGGAAAGACAGGGTGGTGAAGAAGTAGAGTCATTTATGAAAGAATTTTTATGACATTTTTACTGAGGAGAAGAAGAGATAAGAAATGATAGCTAGGTCAAGGCAAAATTTTGATGTTGGACTTGTTTTTCATTTGCTTTGGTTTTGATTTTTAGGCTTACAAAGATTTCGGAATGTCTTTAACCAGATGGGAATGAGTCAGTGGAAAGGGGGAGATTGAAGGTGCATGAAAATATGGATTCTGCTCAAATCCAAGACAAGCTGTTCAACATTGTGGTAATACAAATCCATACTCCAACAACTGATGCCAAAGAGGCCAAAGTTACTGAGTTCTATGAAGAACTATAACATCTTCTAGAAATAACACCAAAAAAGGACACCACATTCATTATAGGGGATTTAATGTTAAAGTAGGAAATAAAAGATAATTAGAATAACAAACAAGTTTGCCTTAGAGTATAAAATGAGGCAGGCTCAAGACTGAGTTTTGTCATGACAACTTGCAATTTAAACCAAATACTCTTTTTCAACAACCCAAAAGGTGATTCTACACATAGACATCTCCAAACAGTCAATATCAAAGTTGAATTGATTACATAGTTTGCAACCAAAGATGGAGAAACTCTTTAGAGGCAGTTAAAACAAGACGTGGAGTTTACTGTGATTTAGATCATGAGGTTCTTATTGCAAAATTCAGACCTAAATTGAAGAAAGTATGGAATATCATCACACTATATAGACATGACCTAAAAACATCCCTTATTAATATGAAGAAGAAGTGAAGAATAGATTTAAAAGATTAGATTTGGTGGATAGAGTACCTGAAAAACTATGGAAAGAGGTTTTTCAACATTATACAGGAAGCAACAACAAAAACTGTTCCAAAAGAAAAAAAAAAGAGAGCAAGAAAGCAAAATGACTGTCTAGTGAGACTTTACAAAAAGCTGAGGAAAAAAGGGAAGCAAAATGAAAAGGAAAAAGGGAAAGGTATACTCAACTGAATTAATAATTCCACAGGACAGTTAGAGGATACAAGGTTTTCTTAAGTAAATAATGAAAAGAAACAGAAGAAAACAACAGAATGAGGGCAAGAGATTGCTTCCAGAAAATGAAGAGATGTCAAGGGAACGTTTCCTTAAAACAATGACCATGATAAAAAACAAAAATGGCAGAAATATCAATATCTACTTAAGAAAGGTAGATGAGATTGAGAAGAGGTGACAAGAATATGCAGAAGAACTCTAGAAGAATGATCTTAATACCACTAAAGACCATAATTGTGAGGATACTGATCTAGAGCCATACGTTCTGAAGAATGTAGTCAAGTGGGCCACAGGAAATGTTTCTAACAATAATGCTAGTGGAGGTGACAATTCTAGATGAGCTATTTAATCCCAACAGATGATGTCATTAAAGTGTTACACTAAATATGCCAGCAAATTTGGAACACTCAACAGTGGGTACTGCATTAAAAAAGAGCAGTTTACATCTCAAGCCTAAAGAAGGCTAACACAAAAGAATCTTCAAATTGCCAAACAAAATTGCTCATTTCACATGCCAGCAAGGTTATCCTTAATATTCTGCAAGCTAGGCTTTAGCAATAAGTGAATCAAGAATTTCCTAGAAGATCATGTGTTGGTTTTTGAAGAGGCAGAGGAACTAGACACCAAATTGTTAATATTCACTAGATTATGGAGAAGGAAAGGGAGTTACTGAAAACAAACAAACAAACTACTTCTGCTTCACTGACTAAACTAAACCTTTAACTATGTAGATCACAACAAAATGTGACAAGTTCTGAAAGAGAGGGGAGTACCAGTTCATCTTGTCTCCTAAGGAACCTATATGCAGGCCAAGGAGCAAGTTAGAAATGAAAAGGGATAGACTGATTGGTTTAAGATTGGGGAAGGAGTATAACAAGGTTGTATGTTGTCACCTCATTTATATGCAGAATACATCACATGATATGTCAAGTTGGATGAATCAAAATCCAGAATTAGGGTTGTTGGGAGAAATATCAATAATCTCAAATATGCAGATGATACAACTCTGATGGCAGAAAGTAAAGAATTAGAAACCTCTTGATGAGGGTGAAAGAGGAAAGCATCAAAGCAGGCATGAAGCTTAACATTAAAAAAAATCTCTAAGATCTGGCAACTGATAACATGCTTACCAACAAATAGAGAAAGAAGAAATGAAGATAGTGGCAGATTTCATATTCTTGAACTCAAAGATAGTTACTGCACATGGCAACCATAGCCATGAAATGAAAAGATGCTTGCTCCTTGGAAGGAAAGCTATAGCAAATCTGGATAGCATACTAAAAGGCAGAGATATCACCTTGCTGACAAATGTCTGTATAGTCAAAGCTATGGTTTTTGCAGCACTAATGTAGGGTTGTGAGAATTGCACTATAGGGAAAGCTGAGAGCCACAAAGTTAACACTTGAATCGTGATGCTGGAGAAGACTTTCGAGAGTCCCTTGTACAGCAAGCATATAAAATCAGTCAATATATATAGAAATTAATTCAGACAACTCATTAGAAGGTTAAATACTAAAGCCAAAGTTTAAACACTTTGGGCACATGAGAAGACAGGACTCATTGGAAAAGAACCTAATGTTGGGAAGGATTGAAGGCAAAAGGATAAGGTGGCAGCAAAGGATGAGATGGTGAGATAGTGTCCTAGAAGCAACAAATATGAGATTTTACAGACTTTCAGAAATAGCAGAGGATAGAAGGGCCTAACATGGTATGGTCCATTGAGGTCACAAAGAGTCAGATATTAGTGAATGACTGAACAGCAAAATATATTCTGAGAAGGGGTTCACTCATCACTAAAACGGTGGTGTTAGATTAGACAATCTCTAAGGTAAATCTCTTCCAGTTCTAAGATTCTAATGTATTTAAAAAATAACTATAATACAGAAAAAAGATCAATATATACACTGAAGATGAAGAAAGTTTACAAATTTCAAAATAGGAAGGGATCACTTTCACTTGGGCAAAGTGCTGGTATTTATGGTGGTGGTCATAGGTCCATTAGTGACAGTTTTACAGAAAAAAATATTCTTTAAATTGGGCTTTAAAGAATCAGTACAATTTGAAGTGGTGCATATATTAGGGTTGAAGGATTGGCATAAATAACCGGGTACCATAGGCACAAGGAACTAATTAGACAAAGACAAAAGAAACAGAAATACTCTTCTTTCTGCCCCTACACATATTCAGTCCTACCTCCAATAGACCCTTGATAAATATTTGTTGTTAATCAATGAGGCTGGATTAATGTTGGCTGAGGATTTTGTAGAAGAGTTTAAATAGCTGGTCCTGTGGTATTTTTCAACTATTAGGTTTTTGTTGTTGTTGTAATTTTTTGGTTGGTTTTTTTTTTTAATCTTTTTTTTGGTACTGATTCTGGTTTCATTTAATAATAAACATTTCAATAGAGGAATGATAAAAACCTAATAATAATTTATAATCTCATTGTTTTACTGAAAACTCATATTTACATCACAATAGTTTAAACAACTAGATGATACAAAAACTAAGATTTTAACTCCCTTTTCTGACTTTCTATTACTTTACTGCAGAAGTTTCCACATAGGACTGAAGGACATTATTCTATTTTCATCTGTCTCGTAACTTGTTATAACCAAGGAACTAATCACCTATTAACTAAACTTCTGAGGATGACATGCTCTGTGTTAGGCCAGGCCTCAGACAGCAGGTGCAGTACACCATCATCACCATACTCAAAGCTGTTGTACTTTAGTGGAACTTTCTAGAATTTATGTGTTGTCACAGTGTGGTAGCTGTTACCTAGATGTCATAATAACAATTTGATGAAAGGGACACAGAGAAAGGTGATGAAAAAAATACTGAAGAATGCAGCTCCCAATTACTAAATAAAAATATAATTTACTATTAACAAAAGTGTTCTTTGAAGATTTTTATTTGTCAGTGACATAATAAATCTCTTGAAGTATGGAACACTCTGTGGCCTTCTTAATAAGATCCATGGCAAAACAGCATATCTCCTTTGTGGATAGAAAGGAGGAAAGAACACATATTCCTCAAAGCGAGACAAGCTATTTGATAGGCAGAACGTTGAATTAATCTATCAATATCTTTTCACATAAGGAGAGAGATAAGGTGGGGAGAAAGACAAAAAGAGAAAGAGGAGAGAGTGAAAGATAGGAGAGAAGGGAAGGAAATCATTTATTAAATGCTTATAATAAAAAAAAATGTATGGTCATGTATTGAGCTTGAGTGTAAAAAGTAGAAAGCCTAACTATTAGATCAATAAAATGTTAAAAGAAGGTCTCCTCAATTTGGTTATGTATTGTAAGTACACATGTATACATAAATGAAGAGAGAAAGAGAGAGAGAGAGAGAGAGAGAGAGAGAGAGAGAGAGAGAGAAAGTGAGAGATCTCAAAATGATTCTTCTGTTGATAGAAAATGCCCTAGACTTCCATGACAAAGCACCAAAAGTCATGCTGCATCACAGTTGATGCTATGCTTTTAATTACTAGACATGACCATCTCTTTTTTTTAACAACAATATTCCATTGATGACTGCAAAATCATGAAATACAACAGTCTCAAAAGAATCCTAATTTTGTTTCTAAAAATGAAAGAGGAGTTACATATAAGATTGTGGCAATATATTACCATTTATGATGATATGCAAACTGTTACATAGATGAATGAAGGGAATCATTTATTAAATGCTTATAATAAAAAACAAATGTATGGGCACGTATTGAGCTTGGGTGTAAAAGGTAGAAAGCCTAACTATTAGATCAATAAAATGTTAAAAGAAGGTCTCCTCAATTTGGTTATGTGTTGTAAGTACACATGTATACATAAATGAATAAATAAATGAAAGAACGAATGAATATTTTTTTCTAAAAAAATATTAATGACTTACTATGTTGAAAGCGCCATACTGACTTCTGGGAATTCAAATAGAAAGGCAAAGGAAGTCCCTGTTCTCAAGAATGTCACACTCTTATGAAGGAGACAATTATAGAAAGTTTAAACTTCAAGTCAAATGGAAAGGTCCAATGGTCCTTTGGGGGAAGCAAACAATCAAATGGTAATAAATCTTCTCTAATGTCATGTCCACAGACAAAATTATATATATTTCTAATGTTAAGCCATTTGATGGTGCCTTGGCCTCAGAAGCAAAGACTCTCTTTTCTGTGATTTTTTATCAATTTCTCCCACAGAAAGTGATGAGAATGAAACAGATGTTTAGGGTATGTTGTTTTCCATTAGTTTTTCTGCTACTTTTGTTTCCTATGTATGTTCTCCTTTTTTGTGGCCAAGGAACCCATAAAAATTCCTTTCAGATACAATGGGGAAGATGTTTTATGATTTCTTCAGCTCCTACAGGGGCATTTTAATAAGCACTCAAACTACCTCTTTCTGATACTGATTTCTTTAACATGGTTCTTAAATCTAACAAATCTTATTTAACTACTGAAATACAATTTTAAAAGATAAATAATGCTGTTTTATTCTTGGGATTTTGTTTTTCTTTTTTGGAATGTTTGAGGTTGGGGAAGATGAGGGGAGTTGAAGGGCAATTATTGCATGATGACAGAGCAAATGAGCTATAAAGTGCACAATAGCTTTCATCTCTGTGTGTAAATTAGGTAGTTTGGTTGGAAATACTGCCTATTACAGGGCAAGATATTAGCATTTGCTGTCAATTATAATTTTCAGCAAACAAATCAACAATGAACTATTAGTAGAGATCATCTAATAGGGCAAATTGCTCCCATATGAGCTACTGCCTAACTCTCTTAAATGTGTGAAACAGTTAATTTTTTTAACTCAAGTAAGAGGTTTTACATTTATCTATTATAGTCTGTCTTATGGGATTTGGTCTATTATTCTGTCTTGTGGGGTGTGTGTGTGTGTGTGTGTGTGTCTGTGTGTGCATGTGTGTGTATGTTTGTATGTGTTGATTGGCTCTTGATTAGTTTGATTAGAACATGGAGCATGTGAAATAAAATAAATCTGGAAGGGTTGGGGATGAACAATGCTTCAGGAAGACAATTTTGGCAGCTTCATGGTGGATTGATAGTAAAGGAAAAAGCAGGAAGAACAATTAGGAGGTTATAATACTTGTCTCAGTGAAAAGTTATACTGAGTTGAACTAAGGTGATGACTTTGTGAAGTGGAGAGGAAAAAGATGTAAAGAATACTATGCAGGTAGTATTCACAAATCAGGAACTGATTAGGTGTAAATATAAGGAAGAATGAAAAGTCAAAGATGACTCTGAGCACATGGACCTTGATACGTTAGAATGATGGTGGACTTAATAGCAATAGGTAAGTCTGTAACACCAATGAGCTTTCATATAATTAGCTCAATTATGTATTTGATATGTCTAAAATTATGTCCAATAGTCAGCTTGTAAAGTGTAATCAGAGTTCAGGTGAAAGATTAGGGGTAGGATGATATGGACTTGGCACTAAACTTTATAGAAATGATCACTGACCTTTGGGGAACTGATGATATCATCAAGAATGAATGTAGTGGGGCAGCTAGGTGGCACAGTGAATAGAGCACTGGCCCTGGAGTCAGGACTCAGTTCAAATCCAGCCTCAGATACTTAAAACAAAAAACTAGCTGTGTGACCTTGGGCAAGTCACTTAACCCCAATTGCCCTACTTTCCCCACTCAAAAAAAATGAATATAGAAATAGGCAAGGCCAGAGTAGGCCTCAGGAGACTGAATCACTGGCAGTTGTGGTGGTTTCCAGATTTCTCAACTCACAAATGACAACAGAGAAAGTTAAAGATCAGTGGGGAAAGTCTGTTGGACCTGGATGAAAGAAGAGTGAAGTCCAGCCCCTTCCCCATGGGCAGTGGAGGGAGTAGCTGTAGCTGCAGCTGCAGTAGCAGCAGCAGCAGTTGCAGAAGCAGCAGCAGCAGCTGCTTCTGGAGCTCCAGGCCCACAGATCGTGGGGGTACCATGCTAATCAGAGAACACTTGCAGAAATCTCTTTGCTGGCACTCAGGCAGGATTCTCTTGTTTTACCCTGCTTGGATCTGGATTGCACTTTTGAGTGGAGGTCTTGGGGTGAGGATGAATACTGGAGTGACAGAGCTTGTGTTGACTGTGGAGAGGGAATCCTCTTCACAGTTCTGAGGCAGGTGTCTAGAAGTAGCTCTGACAACAGTTGTACAACAGCTGAGAAATTTGAGACACAGCACTCTCCACTCTAGAAGCAGAGTTCTATCATGGCAAAGAGTTCAAAAGTCAAGTAATTGGCTAGGAAAATGAGCAAACAGACTAAAAGAAACCAGACTATAGAATCATTCTTTGGGGAAAAAGAAGATCAAAACATAGAACCAGAAAAAGACAATAAAGCCCAAACTGCTGCATCAAAAGCCTCCAAGAAAAATATGAATTGGTCACTGGCCATGGAGAAGCTCAAAAGGATTTAGAAGATCAAGTAAGAGAAGCAGAGGAAAAATTGGGAAGAGAAATGAGAGTGATGCAAGAAAATCATGAAAAACAAGTCAATAGCTTGTTAAAGGAGACTAAAAAAAAATACTGAAGAAAATAACACCTTAAAAAATATACTAACTCAAATGCAAAAGAGGTCCAAAAAGCCAGTGAACAGTAGAATGCCTTAAAAAGAATTGACCAAATAGAAAAGAAAATCTAAAAGCTCACTGAAGAGTATAATTCCTTCAAAATTAGACTGGAGCAAGTGGAAGCTAATGATTTTATGAGAAATCAAGATATTATAAAATAGATCCAAAAGAATGGAAACAAATAGAAGACAATGTGAAATATCTCATTGGAAAAACAACTGAACTGGAAACAAATCCAGGAGAGACAATTTAAAAATTATTGAACTACCTGAAAGCCACAATCAAAAAAAGAGCCTAGATAACATCTTTCAAGAAATTATCAAGAAAATTGCCTTTATATTCTAGAAGAGGACAACATTGAGATGGAAAGAATTCACTGATTGATTCTTGAAAAAGATACCACACTCTCCCCCCTGGAAAAAAAAAGAAAAAACTCCTAGGAATATTACAGTCAAATTCCAGAGTTCTCAGGTCAAGGAGAAAACATTACAAACAGTCAGGAAGAAACACGTTGAGTCTTGTGGCAACACAATCAGGATAACACAAGATCTAGCAGTTTTGACATTAAGAGATCAAAGGGCTTGGAATATGATATTCTAGAGGCCAAAGGAGCTAGGATCAAAGCCAAGAATCATCTATCCATCAAAACTGAGTATAATGCATCAGAGGAAAAATTTGCACATTCAATGAAATAGAGGACTTTCAAGCATTCTTGATGAAAAGACAAAAGCTGAACAGAAAATTTGACATTCAAATACAAGAAGCAAGCAAGTGAAAAGACTCCTGGTGGCCTCCTCATTTGCAGAGGCTCAAGATATTTATGCTTGACTAAATGTAGATGTCTGATTAGTTTATTCTACTCCAGTTTAAAATTCTCAGGCTGAAGAGATGTATTGGCCTAAGCCTCCCATGAGCTGCAACTACACCATGCCCAGGAGTCCTCCCTTAAGTTTTACAGGGAGTCCATTCAACATGCTGGAAGTTCTCATTTCATCCTTTAAGAATTGTGAAGATACCAGTGGAGCATTATGGTTGTCTATCTTTAATCTCTCACCTTTGCCACATAATCAATCAATCTTCTTTTCCTATCATATATTTCCTCAATGATATATTTTATTCTTTTTTTTCCTTCAATGTTCTTCATTGGTAATATATTTCAATTTGAAATTATACCTACAACACACATCTTCATTTTATTTTGTATGACATTTATTTCAAATACTGGAGGCTGTTTTAATTGAAATATTTCATTGCCATACTATAACACCAGTAAATTATTGGTATCAGAATTATTGTCCTTTGTTTCTTGAAGAAATATGGGGTTGTTAAATTATCTTCATAATATCTTACCAACAAAAGATCTCTCTCTTCACCTCCTGTTCAATTATGGTCCTAACTCATTATATATTTGCACTATCTGGCCCAGATATACATATTGATGAACTAGCTCTATTCCTTGTGAATCCAAGTGCATGTAATAATCTGAGCAATAAACATTCTTTATTCATTTATTCTCTTTATCAATAGTCAGGTTAAACATTTTATTGATGTATATGAATTTCTTACAGGAATATCTGAAGTGTTCCAGAACTTGATGTCCTAGATGCTTAGCATAGTGTCTGGCATATAGTAAGCACTTAATAAATAGTTGTTAATTTGCCTTGACTTGATGAACTCAGAAGACTATCAGCTGGCAGAGGAATCTAGCTAGCCTTTGGATAGGGTGAGAGAACTAGGAAGACTTGAATTTAAGCCCTTAGACAGTTACTAGCTAAATTATCTTGGGTAACTCACTGAAGCTCAATCTGAATCAATTTCCTCATCTGTAAAATGGGGGTAGAAATAACACCTATTTTCTAGGACTGTTGGGAGGACAAAATAATGTAATATTTGTAAATTTGTATTTGTCACAGATTTATAAAATAAATTGATTTGTAAACCTAAAAAAATAAAGAATGAAAGTAGAAAATGAATCAGTCCAGGATCTAGCCTTAAAGAATATGGACTGTTAGAGGATGGGAAAATTAATATGATTCAACAAAGAAGCACTGGACCCTGGAATCCGAAAGACCTGAGTTCAAATGTGGCCTCAGATACTTAATAGTTGTATGCCACTGGGCAAGTCACTTAACCTTGTTTACCTCAGTTCCTCATATGTTAAATGAGCTGGAAAAGGAAATGGCAAACCATACTAGTATCTCTGCCAAGAAAACCCAAAATGGGGTTTTAGAGAATCAGACATGATGGAAACAATTCAACAACAACAAAGAAGGATGAGGAGCAGTCAGACAGGTAGGAGAGAGAGAAATAGTCATATGAACACTAGTTGTACTATAATAGTAGTGTTATGTGAACACAGAGGAGACAGTATTTAGAGGGATATCTGAGATAGTTAACTATCAAAATTAAGTAATGAGATCAAGAAAGTGAAAAAAAGGACATTAGATTTGTCTGCATGGAGATTACTGGTAACCTTTGAATGAGCAGCTTCACTCAGTTGGGACATTTAGAAGTCATATAGTAAGGGACTGAAAGTAAGAGGGAATGAGGAACTTGAGGAAGAATGAAGTTTTTGTTTTTCTCCTCAAAGTTTACCTAGGAAAAGGAAGAGGCATGTAAAGTAGGATCCTGAATTCATGATCAGATCCTTTGAAATACACACACACACACACACACACACACACACACAAACACACACACACACACACACACACACCCCTTAAGGATGAGGGATACCTTAACATATTTGTACACTGACTAGAAAGAATCAATAGACAAAGACAGATTGAAGATTAGATATTAGATGGGAAGTCGGTATTTGAAGAGATATTCTTTCAAAAATTAAGGATAAGAGCAAGCAAGTAGGGGCATTGATCTTGTCAAGGAGAGGAGATACCTCTTTATCAGAATCTGGAGTAAAAAGAGAGGATATAGAAGATGATACGTTTGGGGGATGGATGGAAGCTCATAGTGGATGATCACCACAATCACCCCCGACATGAAATCTTGAGAAAAATTCATCATTCCATCTAAATTACTTGTTTTATCAATTATCATAGTAAGAAAAAAATTTAAACATAATTTAAAGAATAATTCTTATATGGCAAACTAAGGCAGAAAACTAAAGTAGGCATTTTGATGATAGTTGACATTCAACTTTCCAGCAGGAAAATATTTCTTAGATTCTGCATTAGATATAGAGCAAAAATAAAATCTCCCACCTCCTAACATCTTCCTTTGAGTTATTTGTTTGGAATGATTTTAGAAGATTTTATTTGATATTTTCTTGAGAATGGTCTTGGAACAAGGTCAAGTGCATTTCTTTACCAAAGAAAAAATAAATAGATGTGGGGGGTGTTAGGCAACACATTATTAAAAATATTCATGTGAGAGTCAAAGGAAGTAAAAAAAAAAACTGCTAAATAGATAGATATGTTACATAGTGAGAATGAAGAATATCAGATGGATGGACATAGTGCTCCGTTGGTGTCTGCTTAATGTCAAGAAAGTCAGATAATATCCTTTATATCTCACAGAATATGGGTACACTTTTCTGATGATGAAATAATAGGGATAGGTAGGAGGGAGAGCAAGAACAGGAACCGCAGAGAGGCTGTGATCTGCATCATTGTAAGGCTGAGTATATAGATCCATCCAAGTAATGGAATATCAGGGCACGTGTAAACAATATCTATTGCTCTCATTAATGGTAGTGATTTCCTTAAGAAAAGATTATCTGCTTTATGAGAATACATGGTGCTGCTTAGGGAAATGAGAGGTTGAATTGTCTAAATGATTGTGCAGTACACGGTATGTCACTTTGGTCTCAGACTGTATGCTGTATCACTGAAGAAGGACATGCATGTTCTCAGGTAATTGGCTGATGAATCTGCACTCTGAATTTATACAATTTGATTAGTTCCACTGGCAGATAATTGGTAATTAGATGGTACATAAAATGTCATTTTCTTCCATGCTTCATCTTGCAATCTTATTTCCCAGATAACATTTGTTAGAATATAAAATCATGGGCTAAAATGAAAACAGTTTTATATCCTAAATAATGCAACAGAACAGGGGATAGGGATTGATTAATAATTGTTTTGCTGATGGTAACAATGAGTTCATTCATTTTAAAGGAAATATGATTTGGTTTTATTTGTGTTTCACTGTAACATTTTAAGATAAATTGTCTAAGAACACTAACCCTTTACTGTGAAAGATTAAAACTCACCACATGATACTGCTTTAGCTTGGGCTGCAAGCTTCAATTTCAGAATGATTTTCTTTGTATAGTTCTGCTCTGAATGTGTTTGACTTGGTTAGATCTACAGAAAAGTCTTAGAGATAGCCTTTCTCAATCTATTGTGAAGAACAATGTTTGTCTTTTATACATTACCCTGAGAGGATGGTGAGATTGTTTTTGTAGCTATGATGATAAAGATGATGATGACAATTATGATAGTAACAATGAAAGGCAGCATGGATGAATAATTGACCTTGGAGCCAGGAAGACCCAAATTCAAATCCTGCCATGAACACGTGCTGGATATATGAGTTGGGCAATTCATCTAACCTCCCAGTGTCCCATAAGTTTCCTATAAGTATAAGTTACAGATGTTCCTCATTGGGATTTCCCTAAACCTATGCAAACACAGGTCCACTAAAAAAACACCGATACCGCCAGACATTTCTTGAAGGATGTTCCTTACCTGGATTTTCCATACATTAATAAAATGACATATCTGGAAAAACAATAACAATGGGCATTTAGGCAGTGCTTCAAAGTCTGTAATGCATTTTACATTATCTCTTCTGGATGCCAATGAACTATATGAGAGAGGTACTACAGTTATATTTAGTAATATTTTGCATATGAGGAATCTGAAATAAAGGATGAATTATCTAATGACTTAGATGGTAAGCAGAAAAAAAGTAGGTTTGGGACCCAATGTCTTCCTGACTGACTCCAAGTTTAGAACATTAAGGGTGAGATCTATACTAGGGGTGTAAGATAAAAATATTGTTTCCAGTCCAGGAATAGAAAATTTTAAAGTGGAATTATCTAATATTGAGATTAATCATCATTGTTTTTTTTTTTACTAGAATAGTTTATTTTATGTTGCAATAAATTACTGAGACATCTTTCAAAAAATCTCTCCTCTTACAGAAAAAAATTATTTCAGATTTCTGCTTGCAATCTTTTCTCCTTGACCTGGGAATTCTGGAATTTGGCTATAATATTCCTAGGAGTTTTCTTTTGGGGATCTTTTTCAAGATGTGATCACTGAAACCTTTCCATTTCTATTTTGCCCTCTGGTTCTAGAATATCAGGGCAAATTTCCTTGACAATTATTTGAAAAATGGTGTCTAGGCTCTGTTTTTGATCACAGCATTCAGGTCATTCAATAATTTTTTTAAATTATCTCTCCTGGATCTATTTTCCAGGTCAATGGTTTTCCAAAGAGATATTTCACATTGGCTTCTATTTTTTTTTTCATTTGTTTGGATCTGTTTTATAGTATCTTGATTTCTCATAAATTCATTAGCTTCCAATTACTCCAATCTAATTTTGAAGGAATTATTCTCTTCAGTGAATTTTTGAAATTCCTTTCCATCTGGCAAATTTGGCCTTTTAAGGCATTCTCCTCATTGGCTTTTTTGGCCTCTTTTGCCATTTGAGTTAGTCTATTTTTTTAAGGTATTATTTTCTTCAATGTATTTTTGGGTCTCCTTTAGCAGGCTATTGACTCACTTTTCATGATTTCATTCTCATTTATCTTCCAATTTTTCTTCCACTTCTCTTACTTGATTTTCAAAATCCTTCTTGAGCTCCTCCATGGCTTGTAACCAGTTCATATTTTTTTGGAGGCTTTTGATGCAGGAGTTTTGACTTTACTGACTTCCTCTTGCTCCATATTTTGATCCTTTTTGCCCTCAAAAAAGGATTCTATGGTCTTTTTGTGCTTCCTCTGCTTGCTCATATTGCCAGCCAATTACTTGACCCCTGAGCTCCTTGCCAGGGTAGAACTCTGCTTCCAAAACGGAGAGAGCTTTGTACCAAATTTCTGGGGTTTTGACAGCTGCTGGAGCTATTAGGAAGTACCATCTCTATAGCCCCCACAAGCTCTGGCTCACTGGTCACACACCCCAAGACCACCACCCAAAACCATGATCCAGATCCAAGCAGGTTAAAGCAAAAGTGCTTACCCTTTGAATGGATGCTTGGTCCCTCTATAATCTGCAGGCCAGGAGCTCCTGAGGCAGCAATGTGGTGTAGCTGCTGCACCTCTACCACTTCTCACCCAGGGGGGCAGGGGTGTTACCACACTTTTCATTCCACTCTTGTTCCAACAGAGTTCCACACTGACCTTTTACTTTGTCTTTGGTGTTTATGAGTTAAGAAGTCTGGAAGCTGCCACAGTGGCTGGTGATTCATTCTAGAAGTGAACTTTTTTTTTTCCATCAGATCTAACACCACACTTTGCACTTCTCTGATGAAATTAAGTTATATTATTTAGACTGGTTATCAGTAAATAGGTTGAGTCTCCTATTTACATAGTAAAATTCAGAAGAAAAGCAACATTTCTTATCTAAATTTATGTTTGTCTTCACACATACACTCATATAGACAACTGCTTCAGAAATCTTCATTCATTAATTTATTTTAAAAATTAACAAAGGACCTACTGTGCAAAGAGTGCTACACTAGAGAGTAAGGGAAGAAATGTCCATAGGACAGTTATCCATGCTCTGATTAGCTAAAGTTTAATATTTGTGCAAAATTACTTGTAAGTATAATACTCAGGAAAACTTCATTTGCATTCAAAGGATGCAAAACACTAAGCTAGGTAAATTCCCATGGGAGTGTTATTATTAACCAATGAAATGAGGCAGTACTTCATAGAATTACACATTTATAAGATTTCAATTTTGAAAAGGACACAAGAGATCATTTCTCCTGACCAGTACCTGAAGAAGAATGTCTTCCATAATATTCCAAACAAGTGATTGTCCAGTCTTTGTTTGAAGCCCTCTCGTGAAGTTGAATATCCAGAGATAGTTTTAATTGTTTTTCTTTAAAAGTGTGTTGTTCTTGTTTTAAACAATCCCAAATCTGTTTCATTGAAACATTCACCTTTATTTTTGTTTCTGTGCTCTGTAGACAAGAAGCAAGTCTATATTTTTCTTCTAGGAATCAGTCTATTAAATACTTGAAAAGAATCATCATTACAATTATATAATTATTAATAACTATTGATAATTATTTAAGACTTGAAAATAATTCACAGAAATCTTTTGTTTTCTCCCTCAGAATGGACCAGTTGTCTACTGGACACCCCCACCTGAATGCAATGAAGACATCTCAAACTCAACATGCTCAATACAGAACTCATTGTCTCCCAAACTGTATCAGCAAGCACACTAGCAAGCCCAGGATGGCTTCTAGAAAAGATTCTTTGATCTGCTCTTCTAAGAGAAAGCAATTCAAAAGTGTTTAACAATCTTTCTTTAATAAAATATAGATATCATTTACTTAGTTCAGGGGGAAAGTCAGCACCCTGAACTTCAGAAAATACAAACAGGGAGGCAAAAAAATAAAGCGAAAATAACACAATTAAACAGACAAACAGACAGAGCTTCAAGTTGTCTGACTATTACACACATGCCAGGTTAGTTACCAGAGAGAGAAGCACCAACATCTGCATTTTCAAAGCTGGGAGGCTCAACAGCTGCCCTGAGTCTCATCTGTCCAAATCACACAATTCTTCCCATAAGTGAGTCCCAAAGCAAAACGTCACCTCAGAGAGTATATATAGCCTTCTCCAAGACCAGAGAACATCACAACCTTCGTGACACACTGCCTAATTACAAAGTAACAAGGTGTGGGCCTTGCTGAAAAACAAGCCTCCTCTAAGCAAGCTTCTCATTTTCGGCTCCAAGTGAGGCCATTAAGGGGCAGGGAAGGTCTTCAAATTCCCTAGGCATATTAAGGGGCAGCAATGATCTTCAAATTCCTTTACCATTACACAAAGCTACACCTCTTCCAAACTTTCTGAATTTCAGTTAAGAGTATCACCAGCATTCCAGTCAAGGTTATAATGTTGAGAATATCCAGATGTTGTGATTCAATTTGATAACCTAGTTCAAGAAGTTCCTTAAAACCAGGGACTGGCTTTTGTTTGTTGTTTTGGTGGTTTTGCTTTCATATTGTTAGTCTCCTGCTTGACATGATAAATTCATAATAATTCTTTTTTTTTTTTAATTTTTTTTTATTTACTCATTTACTTTTAATTTACAAGATTCAGTTCCACAATCACTTGAGTTTCAGATTTTCTCCCCTCCCTTC
>CM053584.1:340736139-340762171 GCA_028627135.1 Pseudochirops cupreus | reverse complement strand
TTTTTTGCAGGGGGGAGGACCAGACAATTGGGTTTAAGTGACTTGCCGAAGGTCACACAGCTAGTAACTATTAAGTGTCTGAGGGCGAATTTGAACTCAGGTCCTCCTGACCCTGTGCTCTATTCACTGCACCACCTAGCCACCCCAAAAATACTTCTTTATAGTCACAAAGAGCCTCACTCAATCTTGACTATCTATCTTGCAAACTTTTGGCTCTGTGCCATGATTCCACTTTTATGAAACAGTATGAAATGATGCAATCAGTCTGTTTTGTGTGTTGGATTTGTTTTTATATACTTCTTAGGAAGAGTTCTTAATGAGAATGATGCTATATAGACAGCTCCTATCAACACCAGAGTTATCCCATGGGGTCACACAGTTTAAGCATTTGGCCAAGCACTGCCTGCCAACACTTCATCATTTTCACTGAATGAGAAATATTAGAAGATAATTCTTGGGTGGAGTGTGACTTGGGATAAGGTACCCTGACAACGAAGCTATTAAATTAGATACATATGGTTTTGATTTTAATTAGCAACATTTACAAATGACTGTTTTTGTCGACATTTTAAAATTAATTGCTAATTCTCAGCTAATCTTAAACTGTTTAAAACATAAGCTGATTAGACAGTAATTTTAAAATAATAATAACAATATTGGTACAAAGATCACGTCTCTGCTAATGTTAATGCCTTTTTACTCCTGGCTTAATGTGATGGTGCTCTGCCATGTTCAGCAAAATCTCATCCATGCAAGTAATAGTGTTTTGTGCATAGTAGGTATTTAATATATGTTCAATGAATAAAATTATATGAAGTTTCTGTTTAATCAAGAGGTTTAAAGGAATTTAATCAAGGGGTCTAAAGGAATCAGACAATAAAATTCTCTGTGCACAGGGCTAATGAGACTAGTACACAGTATTCCCCATTGTTTCATCTCTCAAATGGGCACTTTTTTTTTGGAAATATAGAACTTTTTCAATAAGAACAGAGATAGTATTTCTGATATTCTCCATGATGATCTTCTTTCTCAATTTTGGATCATCAAAACACCTTGAAAGAAGTAAAAACACAAAGATATATATGGCTCTCACTACTTGAAAAAGAATAAACCTAAGGGGAATGTTTTAATTCTCCTCATCCTCACCCCTTCCATTTTCCCACTCCTACCAATTTTACATGTTGTTTTTCAGTCTTTTCAGTCACGTCTGACTCTCTGTGCAAAGATACTGGAATGGTTTGCATTTCCTTCTCCAGCTCATTTTATAGATGAGAAAACTGAGGCAAACAGAGTTAAATGACATCCCCGGGGTCACACAGTTAGTATGTAAGGGCACATTTGAACTCATTTCTTCCTGTCTCTAGGCCTGGTGTTCTATCCACTGTCACTTAGCTAGCTGCCCCATTTTCACACAGAAAGCTTAATATGAAATAGCAGGTCATATGAGTAAACATTTAGAGCTAGAAGAAACATTGAGCTTATATATTATAATCATTTTTTTTACACCTAATGAAACTACAATTCAAATAACCCCCTCTCTGTTCCTCACACAACACTTTATTTCTCAACTCCATGCTTTTGTATTGATCATCCCACATGCCTAGAAAGCACTGCCTCCTTATGTTTATCTCCAAGTCCCTCTCTTTCCGTAAGATACAACTCAAGTATTATCTTCTTCTTGAAATCTTCCCTTAACCCTTTAATCACTAGTTACCTTCCATTTAAATATTTTTACACATGTATACACATTCATTTTATTTATACTGCATATATTTTTATAAATGTACTTTTTTTCTCCCTTTAGAATTCAAACTCCTTGTGAGTAGGAATAGTTTCCTTTTTTGTACTTCTATCCTTAGAGCCTGTCATAATCCTTAGAAAATAAAGCTAATAAATATTTATTGCTTGATTGAGTGCTTGAAATAGAGGCGCAGAGAGAGAATAAATTACTTGTCTAATGTCACATAGGTAGTAAGAGGTAGAACTGGAATTTGAAATACTGAGTTTACCATGTCATGATCAGTTTAAGGGTTTTTGGACTGTAGTCATTTTCTCACCCCAAAGTACTAAGTCATTTAAAACTACAAACTTAGAAACATATTGTAAAGTAAAATAGAGCCCCTGAATTTGGAGTCCCAGAAGATGAGTTAAAATTCCAACTTTACTCATTTCATATGATATTGAGCATACAAATTACTTATTCTTTCTGGGTTTTAGTCTCTTCATTGTAAAATGAAGTGTACGATAAAATTTTTCTAAGGTGTTTTCCAACTTTAAGTCCTAATATTTATTGACCAGTATGAACATGTTTGCAAAAGAAATTGAAATATAATATAAGTAAAAAAGAAAGCAAAAAAAATGTAATTAAAATCAACAGCCCCTTGGATATAACATTTTATAACAGATAAATTTTGCTTTCAAACATGTAAATTCCTGTAGTTTCCCTTAAATTGTGATATACTTTGAGAATTTTTTAAAAAAACATCTTATTTTCTGATCATAACACCTCATGAAATTAGCCACCTCTATGAAAATGACCAATAAACTTTTATAATAATCTATGATGAAGCATGCAAAGCAGGTCATTTGCAACTAACTTAGGTTCATCTTTAACTCCAGAGTCCAAATACAGCTGTGTTTCTCAAACAAGAAAGACTGCAAGATTAAAAGGAGTTTCAGAGCAGCAGCTCCCATCTCTGGTTATTGTGGAGATGTGTTTTTAGAGGAGCAGCTGACATGAATCACTGGCCTAATTACAGTAATGTCAGGGCTTGGTTAAACTTCCAGCAACATTTACTCTCTGCGTCTGGTTACATCTCTGTAATAATTACAGGGATTTGGCAATGCTGCTCATATAACCACTGACCATAAATTATAGTTTAGACAGAACAGCTTTGGAAAACTGATGGCAGGGCAGCTGACAGTTTTAATTTACTGATCCTGTTGTCATTAGTGTAAAGTAGGTGGTAAGGTGAGAAGAGGGTCAGGGCTAAATCCTTCACAAGTTGAAATTCTGCCCACAACCGGAGCAGACAATTACCCATCATAAAGCATTGCATAGACAGTCTTTTAGCAAGAGTGACATCTGCTGGAACCCTGAAAACAAGCTGAGCTAGTTCAGTCCATTCTTTTCTGTGCTGCTGTTGAGGCTGTAACATCAGCCAGATCTACTTTACAGTTGTCAGAACAGCTGAGTTTGCAATCACAAAGGATGGGCAATCCAGTACAATAGAGCTCTATTTCAGTCATTCAGCCTTCTCTGTTTGAAAGAAATCATTCTTTATGAGCCACCCTGTTTTCTTTTGTAAGGTTTTACTTTACAATGTCTTTGTTTTCCATCTGAGATGGTAGGTAAAAATGGGTTCTTTTATAAAAAAGAGTTTCAACAACACACACTAAATTACAGATAGGATAGGTGTTTATATAGAAATTAATCACAATGTCATCAATTTCAATTGCTACAGGATCATACCAATTCTGATGGTAAACTTACCCAAATATCCAGATTGTAAAAAATTATCTGACAGGGCTTTGTTTTTACATGTCTTAATGAGTTAACAAGAGCAACTGTGTACTGTTCAGCTGGTTGGCTCTCTTCCATGTTTGTTGGATTCTGGAAGATGATGAATTGAATTATCAGAGTAGATTCAGGTAAGTTTGTGGAGACATGGCCACCTGCTATGTTCATTCACTATTACTGCAGGTGGACTCAACTGTTCTGTGACGTCTGCTTCTATGGGCACCAACTGCAATAGTATTTCTGCACATTATGCAATCATCTGCATGCATGTGATTTTCAATGTTATATTTTATAGTTAATTAACCAGAGAGCAAAGTTTTAAATCAGTTATTTTATATATTTTTTTTTCAAGATTCATTTCAGGGCATTTAAAACATTTTATGATGTTGTCATATTATGATGTTATTGTCCAGCAAAAGGACAGACCAAAAACCAAACGAAAACAATAAAAGAGAGCAATATGTCTAAAAGAATTTAGCGTTTGGGTATACTTTTGATTTATTATCCAATTGCATCAGATTGTGATTTTTTATGTTCTAAAATGTCACTATGTGGTATTTTCATATGAATTCTCTGATGGTGGTGAGGTTACCAGACATCCTTTTGATGGCATTGGTTTAGGGTAATAGACTTAGAATTCAAGGACCTTAAGAGTTCATCATAAATAAACCATTACTTCATGAATACAGTACAGGATTGACAGATACAGTTACATTTCAATCATGCCTCAGATTAGTTATAGGATGCTGTGCAAGTTAAGGAATCTTTTCAAGTATTCATTTTCTCGGTTATGAAATGAGCTAAATAACAAGACAGATTCACAGTAATAAACTGCTTGCCATTATCTACTCCAATTCACCCAGGAAGGGAATTGCTGGGACCATGCATCTAAAAAGTGGTCAACCAGCTTTTGTTTGAAAACTCGCAAGGAGAGGGAAACCACCACCTCTCAAGCAACTTTTTCCTCTTTTAGATAGCTCAAATTCTTTGAAAGCTTTATGGTTTCTTTTAAATCTAACGATGAGCCTAAATTGGCTTCTTTATAACTGCCACCCATTCCTCCTGGCTCTGTTCTCTGGGACTGAACAAGATAAGTCCAATTTCTTTCCTAATTTGCTTTGTAACCATTCAAATAGGTACTGTTGTTTAGGACAATATCCTCTCTTAGCTAAATATACTCAGTTTTTCTAACTTGTCTTCATGTGATGTAGACTCAAGGCCTGTCAGGGTCCTAATTTGCATCCTCTGGACTGTCTCCAGTTTATTAATTGTCTTTTTAAACTGGGAAAAATAATAACATACCACATGAGATATGAGGGAAGAGTACAGAAGTATTGTCATCTCTTTCTTCCTGAAAGTTATTTTTGTCTGCCATATTATTTAGCATATTTGTAAAGAGATTATATTCTACTTAAGCCCTGACATCTTTATCAAACAATATGATGGTTAATAATGAACCCCCAAATTGTTCTCTGTAAAACTCCATTTGTGTTGCATGAAATTTATCTTTTTATAGCCTATGCAACACTCTAACCTGTCAAACACTCTTTGGATCCTAACTCTATCATTTATTTCCCTCCTCCAACTCTATATTGTAATGTAACTCCTTAGCCTACTCTAAGTCATGAGAACACAGTATAGTGGAATGAAACAACAGTTGGAGTCAGATAATTTCACTGTTCAGTAATGGCTTACACATAGCCCAGCTTCAGGGCAAAACACTCTATATCTTAGGTACAAGAGAATGGGGGGAAATTGGAGGCTTGCAATTCCCAATTCTCCCTCTACAGTCTTGAGCTTCAGTGTCTGGGGTGCAATGAAGGAAGAATGGTCAGCTTCTTCTCAATGCCCTTGTCTTGACTGAAAAACCTTGAGACAGGTGGAGTGATTGGAAAAAGAAATGAATGTAGAATCGCAATAGCTATGTCTTAGTCTTAACATTAACATATCTAAGTTTTATGACCAATGAGCAAATCACCTAACTTCTCTTTATTTTTAGTTTCTAATTTTCAATTTCCAGTACTCCAGTACTCCAAAGGATCTCTCATCTCATTGTTATGGTTATCTATAAATATCATAACTCATCCATGATTCTCCCTTTGAATGAATTTAGTCTATACCCCACTCCATATATCTGACAGATTTTCAGCCTAACATAATGACGGCCCTTTCCCCATTTTCTTGCTGTAGTGTGTTTATAAATTGAACACATATTCATTTTTCTTCTGATTGTTTATTTCTCTCAGAAAATTCTCATCGTCTCATCTTTAAAATAGGCCTATCTGCTTGGCATATGCACCAAGGAGAGCAACAAAAGAAAGGTTTGTCCTATACATGCCAAGACATTTACAGTAGAATTTATTGCAGTAAGAAAGCATCAGGGAAAGGGAAAGAAGGAATAAGATTTTATGGGCCAGGGGCTATGTTAAGTACTTTTCAAATATAATCTCATTTGATACTCACAACAGACATGTGAGATAGGTGCTATTATTACTTCACATTTGAGGAAACTGAAGTAATCAAATGCTAAATGACTTTCACAGAGTTACACAGCTTGTAATTGATTGAGACTGGGTTTGAATTCAGGTCTTCCTGATTCCAGTTACAGACTTCTATCCAATAGGTACCACCTAGCTATAGATATAGAATAGAAATGAAGTTGATACCAGTGAATTGGTATCAATCAGTTCTGGTACATGAATGCATTCTTCTCAAATTGGTTAAGGAATCATTCATACCTAGTCTAATCTTTTCAGTGATTGACCTTTTGGGCTTCTAGGTGGACTTTCTGTAATTACATTAGGTAAAGTGAGTTTATTTTATGACATAAATATTGTATACTAAAACATTGTTGACTAAATTACATAAATGAAAAAATTAAAATAAAATAAAAAAAATTACATAAATGGCAAAATTAAAGGATTGGTTTGGTTTTTCTTTTCAAGAACAAAACCCACCTCAAAGAATTCTTCCAGAATACTATGACATTTCATCTATGTGCTAGTATAAACTTTCATTACACAGAAGGTAATTAAATGTTGATTACAAAAATTTCCTTCTACATTAAAAGCTAATATAATAAAAGCAAATGAAATGCATTTTATGGGTGTTAGTGTCATGGATATTTTAGTTAATTTTAGGATACTTTGCATAACTGAGGGGAAATTTATCAAGTAATTACAAAATCTACAATATATGTGGATTTCCTTTCACTCTATTTTGAAAAGGTGCTATATTCCACTGAGGGATTGAATAATAATAAAACTATAAACACATCAAAATTATCCTTTATTGCAACATCAGGATTCATATTCAATTGAATATTTCTTTGTCAGATACTGTTTTTGGTATTGTCAGATTTTTAAAAAAGGAATCTAAAAAAGATGCTTTTCAAATATTTCAATAATATGTGTAATTCTCAACTACTTTTTGAGCTGTGCTTCCAAAGTTCATTTATAAGACCATTATTTATAACTCCAAAAGTTATTTCTCCCAAAATGACACTTTATATCTTTGGTAAATTTTGGGTGAAATGGAGTATTGCATAGAAGCACAGAGAAACTAGATACGAAGACAAGTAGAGAAGCTCTCATTCCCCACCCCCTACAAATTCTACCTCAAACATTTATCGATCATATCACCCTGTCCAACTCCCAACATCCTTAAATCTCAATTTTCCCAACTGCAAATTGGCTATAAAAAATAACACCCGACTCACAGGGTTGTTCTTGATGACATGACATAACACAAGAGATTTATATTGAAATCATTAATGTACTATATAAATGTGAACTGTTATTATTTCGAACTCTTCTTATTCTTTATAGTCAATGCAGTTCATACGTAAAATGGTGCTTGGTGCAAAACACTGCCCTTCTATGGTTTTCTGTTTTGTTTATTGCTTAGTGTTTACTTATTATTGAATATTTGCAAAAATATGAATAGAAGTGTTGGTATGTGGACTTATTTTCAGTAAACCAATGAAAAATATCTTCAAGGCATTTCCTGTGCCAGACTGGATGATAAGGATGATAATGTACTTTATTCTCTTCCCACATGGTTATGATATCTTCTTTTCTACTACATTTTGGAACCCTTTCATTCCATGTTTTTCATTCCATATTGATTGGAAGTCAAGTACTTAGTGACATCTATTTAAAATGTTGTTTAAAGTGTTTACAGATTGCTATTATTCCTGGGTGATTATAGAAAACAATTTTGTCTGTAATGATGATCTGGTTGTAGCATAGTTTGTTTATTGAATTTAAGGGTTTTTATTTATAATCCGGAGATGTTTCAGTGATTAATTTTGAAGGATAGTGTGCTTCCATTGTAAAATTCAGTCACTTGATTTTAACTTTCTTTGGTATTTGGCGTGTGCTAAACTTTTTGACATGCTTCAGTGACAATTACTGTTGTTGTTGTTTTTATGATCACAACTTTGTGGGCTAGTAGATTTTAATATAAGAAGGGAACCTTACATTAAAGACACATTTTTGCTGCTTGTTGAAGGTGTAGTAGTAGCTGTCTATCAGAGCCTTTAACAATCAATTTTGATGGCAAGAAAAACTACAGCCCCAAGAAAGAAGCATAATCTGGGGTAAGTAATGCAAAATGAACTGTTAAGTACATTTCATAATTGTCATATGAGAATAATTCAAACACTAATCAAGACAAGTTAGATACAACTGGGAGGGAAAGGCAGCCAGGTGGTATAGTGAGTGGAATACTGTACCTAGACTCAGAAAGACTCATCTTCCAAGTTCAAATCTGGCTTCAAACATTTACCAGCTATGTGACCCTGGGCAAGTGACTTAATACTGATTGCCTCAGTTTCTTTTTCTGTAAAATGAGCTGGAGAAGGAATTGGCAAAACACTCCAGTATCTTTGCCAAGAAAACTCCAAACTGGATCATGAAGAGTCAGACGTGACTGAAACAACTGAACAACAATAACAATTAGGGCAAATTTAATTGAATGTTAGGAAAGATGAGCTACTATAGTGACTTAGAGTACAATTAGGAAGACCTTATAGATTATCTAGTCCAATCCATGGGATCTAGAGTATGATGCACCTTCTGCTTCATAAATACACCTCTGGGAGGCTCTTTTCCAGGAAACACAGGGAAGGAAGGGTGGTATGTTGGTTATTGCTCACCCTCACTGAGGAGGACAGTGTCACTGATACTTCCAGGGAAAAGGTGGGAGAGAAGATGGGAGAGAAGCTGGTCCACCTATATAGGAAGGCAGGAATAAGAAAGGAATAAGATGGAGAAGATGGGAATTTTTTGATGAGACAAAGATTGAGGGAATAAACAGGCTATACAGTCTAATGTCCCCCCCAGCTGATAGGAAATGGAATTTCCTCTATCCTACTCCTCAGCCAGTATTTGGGCTCCTGCTCTTATTTCCTTTTTTCCCCTCTTCTCAAAGATATCTATGTGACTGCTTTTTTAAAGAGCAAAGCTCCCTCTAAAATAGAAAAATAATATATACCTCTCCCTTGGAAAAGGGATAAACAAGTTATGGTACATAAATATAATGGGATATTATTATGCTTAAAAAATAATGAATATGAGGAACTCAAAAATGCATGGAAAGATTTAAATAAATTGATGCAAAATCAAGAAAGTAGAGCCATGAAAAAAAAACAACATGCACAATGGTTTCCACAATGTTAATGGAAAGAGTAACATTCATAAAAAAGGGAAAAGTAAATTTTGGGAATTTACAAAGAATAAACCCATGGGTATGGTTGAGGGAGGCAGCATGATATAGGGGAAGGGAAAAAGAACAGATGTAGTAAGTAACATAAGTACGTTTTATGTGCCAGGAATTATGCTAAGCACTTTACCAATATTACCTCATTTGATTCTCACAACCCTGTGCAGTTGACACTTTTATTAATCCCCTTTTTACAGTTAAGAAAACTGAGACAGAAAGTGGTTGTGACTTTCCCAGAGGCACAGTAGGGTATCTGAGGATAGATTTAAACTCAGATCTTCCCCAGCTCCAGGCTCTATGTTTTATCTACTTTACTACCCAGCTGCCTGGAGAAAATAGTACTGCATGTGGAATCAACATTTTTTATCTAAGGACTGGCTTCTCACTTGTTAGTTGTGTTAACTTCAGCAAGCTATTAACCCTCTGGGGTCCTCAGTTTCTTAATCCGTAAAATGAGAGGGTTGAAGTGGGATTATATCAAAAGTTCCTACTTGCCATGTCAATCCATCAGTCTATTGATTATTCATTCAAACACTAATCAAGACAAGTTAGATACAACCGGGAAGGAAAGGCAGCCAGGTGGTACACTGAATGGAATACTGTACCTAGACTCAGAAAGACTCATCTTCCAAGTTCAAATCTGGCTTCAGATATTTACCAGCTATGTGACCCTGGGCAAGTGACTTAATAAGAGAAGAAAAGGCATCTCTTAAATACATCTTTTAAACTCAGAGAAGAGTATTCTTTTTATTGCTGTTATATTTTTTGTTGTTTCTCTCCTGCTCTAGTATAGAATGCTACTCTTAATTTTATACTTATTTCAAGGATCTGTGATTTCATCAGTATGGGTATCCTTTATACAAAAGTTGAATGAAACTAGTTGTCAACTTTTGTGGACTGTTATATCCAAAAAATTTCATCATATTGTGTATGGTCAACCAAGTTGACTTTAAGTTAAAATGACCTTAAATACTTTGAAATTTAGCCAAGCTATTCCTTAGATGACAAACAACTTTTCCTTGGAGTCATATATGGAATTCTTTGAACTTAATAAAGCTTGTCATCAGGGCTAATGCTACCCTAAAGTAGCCTTTAAAGACCCAGGGTAGTTGCCACACAATAAGAAGGTATTGGGATTATGGAGACTGTTAGAAGATTAAGTCTGGTGGTTTAGAGGCCACCATGACAGTGTCCCATAAAGGGAGACTGTAAGCTTATACAATACATTCTCATTCAAAAATACTGACATTTTTTGAAGGTACAGTTGCATTCCCCAAATAATATTGTATCTATCATCAGGTTGTTTTCTGTTCCTGATAGCACATCTGCCAAATAATATTTTGTCCTAACTCCTGATGTACAAATAGGAAAGATAAAAATATAAGAACCCCACTCTAAGAAGGGAACTATTAAGCACATTAAGCACATTAAGCACCCCCAACAGGAACCCACTTTCCTTCCAAAGCACCCCACCACCACTTTCTGGTGAATACACCTACATCTCTTTGCTATGCAATGGCATAAAGTAGTTCCTTCTGGGAAGATATAGGTTTCTTTATCCTTGCTTTCTGCAACTGGGCTCACAATGGTCTACTTACTCAATGTAGGTGCAGCTGTCAATAGGTCAAGTCTTTGTCTGGGAATCCAATTTATATCTATGGCTCATGGACTAGTCAGAGATATCAGGGAAAACAATATCTCAATGACTTCTGGTGCTTAGAATATCTTGTAAAACAATGAGAATCAATTTGAGATCCTGAGCCAAAACATCTCAGTCTCTTTTTTTTGGTGGCTTTGAGTGAGGAGAGCTACTTTGAGTTTGCATGTGTGAGAAGAGCAAGGGGCTACATTTGCTTCCACCTGGCAATATCTTGGGATCTTACCATGAATCCCATGTCATTTCCTGGACATACCCATTTCAAAGTGGCTACTTAGTTGTTTTCATACTCCTATGGCTATTTCTACCATTTATGATTGAGTCTTCTAATGATTCCAGTTGCTGGAAGGAGTTCTGATGGGCATCTTGATTTCCTGTACTTACAAACTCAATGTCTGGATATATCTGCTTCATCTAATATCAGGAAAAAAAAAACACTAAAGATATGGAGGAGCCATGTGTATCCAAATACATGACAACTGGATAGAGAAATCCAGTGATCTAGTAGTTCAAAGTACACCTCCTTACTGAGAGGCACTAAGGAAAAAGACTTTTTGTGGTAGCTAGGTGATAACAGTTGATAGAGCTACTTGTCAGGCACTTTACATGAATTATTTTACTTGATCCTTACAGCACCACTGGGAGGAATGTACTAATTTCATCCATATTTTATGGATGAGGAATCTGAAGAAGACAAAGCTTAAGTGACCCATACTTGAGTGTTTGTGGTCAGATTTGAACTAAGGTCTTCCTGACTCCTGTCCAGGCACTCTATCCATTGCATCACATAGCTGTCTACAATTCTGATGTTCAGGCCAGATCTTGCTAACTCTAATTTCAGCAATCTGTCCAAATTACAATGCTGATCTTGGTCGCAATTAGCGTGAATTCTGTTCTGCTTCAGCCTATTTTGATTTGCATTAGTTTATATTGATTATATGTGATTATCTTAATTATACCATTGCAATACATTAGCATAATGCAGTTGATTCAACCATTCCTCTATGTCGGACATTGAAGTTGTATTCCATCCTGAACAAATAAAAAATGCAGCTATAAAAGTATTTAAACATATAGCTTTTCATGTTTTTCGTAACACCCTTGCTATTAACCAGAGTAATTTTTGTACCTGTGATAAGCAACATACAATAAAGTCAGGGCAGTTTGCACAAAAGATACTTTCAAAATGATATAGTAATCCATGAAGTGCCAATGATAAAGGAAGTTAGTGCAATGAGTTCAGCTGAGGAGGGCAGCCTTGGAGTGCAAAGGGTCCAAAGCATTCTTCTGACAGGTGGGGAAACTAAGGCACTGCAAGAGAGGGAGGAGATTTGGGAATAGTATCAGGGAACAAGATGGGCCTGGATCATGGAGGAGATCACTTGATATGAAGTCACCTGAAGAGGAAGACTCAGAGATGTCTTTCTAACCTAACTAGCCTTGTAAGATACTAAGGCCACTTGTTTGTCCAATACGAACAAAAATATAAGGCATTTGAAAATTGTTCTGGTTGTTCAGTCATTTCATTTGTTTCCTGCTCTTCATCACCCCATTTGGGATTTCTTGGCAAAGATACTGAAGTGCTTTTCTGTTACCTTCTCCAGCTAATTTTACAGAGGAGGAAACTGAGGTAGACAGAGTAAGGCGTAATTTTCACTATGATCTCCCAGATGTTTTGGAAAAGATTCTACTCATTCTCAATTCCACTAGCAATGTAGCTGAACTTATAAAAATAGAAGGTTTGTGAATGTGACCCACCTGATTGTTGAGAAATTCATTTTATTTTTGCCCCACTGATTTCTAATAGAAATTTTGAATGTCTACTGAGGCAAGAAACAAAAACATTAAGGGGATTGAGTATCACAGCTTGATTGATTGTGGTGACCTAAACTAAGAAAGCTAAACAAAGAGAAGCCATTTTCTTTTTCAGTCACTCATCCAAATCCAAATAAGGGGAAAAAATCCTAATACAAAGAAATGTTACACTGGAGCAGAATATTTGTAAGGAGATAAACTGGTGTTTAGACCCACAATATAGATTATTTAAATTTACTGAGAATAAAATGGGGCAATAATTACAAAGGTATGGAGAAATCTCGTAAGAATTGAACTTTTTTTTTGGCCTTTTAATGTTTGCCATAACACACTTCTACTAAAAACAAAAAGAGAAAAGGGGGAGAATTTCCAAGATATTGAAAAATAAGAGTCAAAATAAAAACCTCAGTATGTTTTCACCCCTAAAGTGATATGGTTCTTGCTGGAACCATGGTACAAGCATCTAAGGTTAGTCAGTTGTAAATGAGATTTCAATTATTCTACTCTGGGCAAATAATTTAATCTTTCAGTGTCCCCAGACAAGTCTCCAAGACCATAAGTAACAAAGCAAGTGATGATGCATTTTGGTAGAGGGATTCTTCTCACCTGGCATTCATTGGATCAATGAAATCAGAGATCCTGTCTTTAAAAACTATTCAGTGTTACCATTCCACCGCTCTGCAGCAATTCAGAGCCAAAAGGTGAGATAAGGCACACTTGCCTAGAACTGGCACCTAGCTAGCACCTATCCTGCCCACTTCTGCTTTCTGCAATCTGCGGGTTTTTGTTTCAGTCACCTTTAAGGAAGTTCCTAGAGCTGTTTGAATGCTAACCCATTTCAGGCTGTATCCTTATGTCACAAATCTTGAGTCTTCTGATAACAAGTTCTCACATTAAGGAATATTTTCTGAGATAATTCATTCTGGGACAAGATACACTGAAAGTTTTCAAGATGGTAGCATTCCTCAGGGGATGATGCCCTGATCCTGCATGAAATAGTCCTTTTCAATGACAACAGGAAGCTTAGTTTCTTCAGGAGGCCACCAGATTTGGCAAGTCAATGACATAGGCATCTCTGGGACCTCAGCTATATCTCACCAGCAACCTGTACAGAGAGTTTGCCTCCAACAGAGGAGAGACAGAAAGGGCAGGGAATAATGAAAGAAGGACTGAACTGATGACCCAAGCACCCCAGGAATAATCCTTAGATTTTCTTCCATTAGCACATGTAGGCACCTAACTCAATCCATAACAGAAGACCTAGGTCATAAGACAATCTGTTATAGTGATTATCTTGATTTTATTTACCTATGGCTTTCTGTAACAGCAAGCACCATAGCATACACATGATGGCTGCTAGTACAGGTTCTTTGATCTGCTTTATTAAAGGAAGCAACTTTAAAGGTATCAATAAACTTTAATTTTATATGTGTGTGTATATGTGTGTGTATATGTATATGTATGTGTATATGTATATGTATATGTATACTTATATGTACAATTCACTTAGTCTAGGGGAAAAAGTCAGCACCCTGAACTTCATAAAATACAAACAGAAATTACAAGTAGTCAAAAAAATACAGACAGTGAAAATAGCACAATTCAACATACCAAAAGAAAAGGCTTCTAGCTGTCTGACCATTACATATATACATAGTTAGTTACCAGAGAGAGAAGCACCAACATGTGGGGTTTCAAAGCCAGGGGACTCAATGGCTACTCAGAGTTTCATCTGGCCAAATCAAACAACTCTTCCCATAAGTGAGCCCCAAAGTAAAACCTTACCTCAGAGTATATATACCCTTCTTCAGGGTAAGAGGATATCACAAATTTCATGACCCACTGCCAAATTACAAAGTAACAAAAGGTGCAAGGCTTCCTGAAAAAGGAGCCTCCCCCTAATCAAGCCCCTGCTTTTGGATTCCACTTGAGGCCCATTAAGGGGCAGGGAAGATCTTCAAATTCCCTTACTATTGCACCTTTCTGATTTCCAAACTAAAATTTTCTGTCTTAATGAATATATCTACTGCTCCATATATGTTTTGTTCTCTTTCTTCCAAGTGTTCTTTTCTCCAGACTGAACTTCTTCAATTCTTTCAACTTCTCCTCATCTAATACTGTAAGCACAAATAATTTTGTGATATCCTTTATAGAAAGAATTCTAGCCTCTTCATCATTCTGTTCTTCCTGTTCCTTCCCCACTACTAGTACCTACATTTTGATATTATCTTTTATTTATACTGAATATTTTTGCATATATTCATTTTTTATGATCTCTCCTCCATTAACATGTTCAATTCATAAAGGCAGAGACTGTTTTTACCTATCTTTTTATGCAAGCATTTATCATAGTGACTGACACATAGTAAGTACTTAATAAGTATTTATAGATTGACTGATCCATAAACGAACAAAAATAATCTAGATGTTATCAAAATAAGGCAGAGCACAATGGAAATACCATTTTCTTTGTCCTGGAGAGTTAATGGAGCATAAACTTGATTTAACTTTTTAGTTATACTATTACACCATTAACTCATTGACTATGTCATTCACTAAAACCTCAAGGATCTTTTTGTTTTTTTTCAGATAAACTTCTCTCTAACCATATCTCCTGAATCTTAGGCTTACAATATTGATTTTCTTTTAAATTAAATATTTTGATTTTTTCCCTAAATGTTGGGTTTTTTGTGTATTAAATTTAATGCCTTCTTTCTTAAAAAAAACTTAATTCAATTATGTGTGATGTCATAATTGTTACATTTGACTTGTCACAGTATAGAGATGCCCAGTGCTGGTTAAGGACACAATCTCTTACTTAGAGCAGTGCTTACAAGCAGTATTCCCAGACTGGGGAAGACCTTAGCCCCATTGCACAATAGGTCAGTAGTCTGGTTGCTCTAAGGCCATTCAGAGTTTCAGATGGTTGACAAGGACTAGGGCTAATTACCATCTAGTAAAGTGACATCCAGGGACAAGACTGCAGTTTTGGTGTCTACAAGTAAACCAGCACCTAGAATGAAGAAGGGAAGTGATCAGATAATGCCCTCATCTGACTAAATAGGGCTTACTGAAAGTTTACACTGATGCCTCAAGATACCCCTAAAATCCTTGAAGAACATATAAATCAGCACTTGAAGAATATAGTAGGAGAACCCTAGAAAAGACAGGCCAGGATTCCATAAGGAGGCAGCAGCAGTCTCATCAGAAATATGTAGAACATTGCCCAAACACAAAATCTCAATCCTGAAAGCAAGGCTGCCATAGTGAGTAGAAAAGTGAATAAACAAAAACAAAAAAAGATAATAAATTTTATGGAACTAGAGACAGTCAAGACCAAAGAAAGAAGAAGTAAACATCTATCAATAAAGCCTAGAGTTGGGTCACAAAGTCAATTAATATTTCAAGAAAAAGTGAAGCAAGATTTATATTATTAATGAAAATTATGGTAGAATTATAGAGAAAGTATCTAGGCAATAAATTAGAGCTTTGGAGGAAAGCCTTGGAAAGAGAAATAACAGATTGGCACAAAATCAGTCAATAAGTCAAGAACAGGCACTAAATCGTATAAAATCACCAATACTCTGAAAATCAGAATAGACCAAACAGAACTTAATGATTATCTGAGATAACAAAATATATTTAATCAAAATATAAAGGCTTTTTGTAGAAATCTTTATCAAATAAAGCATAGTGTTTTATCAAAGAAGATGATTTTGATTATGCATTTTTAATTGAAAAAACAAATCCATTGCTGCTAAGACTAGACAGGAGACAGTTAACTGAAATATTTTCTGTAAAGTTTTCTGATAAAGGTCTAATTCTACTATGTGTACTGATTAAAATGTATAGGAATAAAAAACATATATCTGTAGATATATTGTCAAAGGATATGAACAGGTAGTTCTCATGGAATGAAATCTAAATTATCTATAGTCACATTTTTAAATGCCCCCAAATCATTAATAATTAGAAAAAATACAAGTGAGAGAAACTCAGAAGTTCTACCTCTTACCCATCAGATTGGTAAAATAGATTTAAAAAGAAAAATGACAAATGTTGGAGGAACTGTGGAAACAGGCATATTGGTAAATTGTTGATAGAACTGTGGATTCATGCAGCTATACTGGAAATCAAATTTAGAACTTTTCCCCAAATTTACTAATTTATGCATACCTCTTGCCTCACTATTATCACCACTAGGTCTATCTACCCCAAAGAGATCAAAGAGAAAAAAATGTCCTATACGTATGAAAATATTTATAGCAGCAATTTTTGTGGTTGAAATAATTGAAAAAATAAAGGGGTGACTTTTTATAGGGAAGGAATATAATGCATTATTTTTTTTTTAATTTCACTATAGCATTTATGTTCCAACTATTCAGAGTTGAGGCAACAAGTATAGTGGGATAAAGATGTGTTTTGTACCTAATGAAGAAATACAGGACTGGAAGATTTTTAAAAGAACCAATCTTGAATAACAGAGAAGGAGACAGAGAAGGAAACAAAGAGTAAAAGGGAGACAGAGAGAGAGAGAGAGAGAGAGACAGAGAGAGAGAGAGAGAGAGAGAGAGACAGAGAGAGACAGAGAGAGGGAGGCAGAGAGGGAGGGAGGGAGGGAGAGAAGGACAGGGAGGGGGGGAGAGGCAGAGAGACTGGAGAAATCTACCTTGATTAGGAAAGCCTCTTTTCTCCACCTGCCATGATGAGATTATGATAGCTGGAAGTTTATTACTTGAGGTTGCTTTAAACCTGGCAAAACTGACCAAATTAAGTTAATATACCTAATAGATAAGAAGTAAAGTTAGAAATTATGAAGCAAATGTGTTATTACTGATATCAACCATAAATTACCATGATTAGACTAAAATATTAGTCATATGAATCCTTTCTCAAATTTAATATCCAGTGAGATACACACATGCATAAGCAGACACACACATACCCACACCATGACACTAAATAAAGTTACCATATTTTATAACATTCTGTACATTATTTGGAAAAACTAGATTGACCATTGAGATTGCTGCCCATTCCCTGTTTCATTATCCTGCTGTCCCTTTTTCCCACTTCATTCTTATGAGGAGAGGAAAATGTTCTTGTTCTATTTGTGTAATTATAGTTGTCTCCAAATTGCCATTTGTTCCTCTTCCCCTTTGTTATTTGTTGTCTTCAACATTCTGGATGTTTTAATTTTTAGAATTTCTTAGAAAATTGATAGTTGCCAAATTTTTGTGAGACACTCAGTACTACAGGTTGTTCTGATGACTTTCCTTTTACGTGGCTTCGGGATATGCTAAATACAGACAGAAAAAGTACTTAAACGTTTCAATTATTTTTGTAACTCAAACACTGCAGCTTTCTAGGACATAGACATCTTTGCCCCTCAGGGGGAAAAAAGAAATAAAGAAAAAAATCTCTTCCCAGATGGATAGCTTTGGTGCTATCATGATTTACAACTCTACTTCGGGAAGTGAAAAGGGCAATGCTTGGAAAAAACAGCTTCATAGGTGACAGGAAACTCCATCAAACTGCGATTGTAGATACATTGCAATACAAATAGCGTGGGGCTTTTATTCCTCTTTGTCAGATCTAAGTTATCTTTTATGTTGCCTATGAGAAGTGCTTCTAGAAACAGGAATAGCTCCTATCAAATGACATGTTAATTTCCACTTCCATGCTACTTGCAGGAGTGGCAAGAATCTGAAGATTCAGGATCCATAAGCAGTAACTATTCACACCACCTTACCATATGAAATTTTAAATTTAGAATATTAGTTCATTTCGTGACACATGTATAAAATTATATAAATGTGTACTTTCTTCTGAAAGTCTCACTCTACCAATATTTATTGACCACACTGAAAAGTACTCTTGGGGGCAAAAGAGTTCTGAGTTATGGTTCTTAACACTGAGGAGCTTAAAAATTATATTTCACATATAGAAAAAGAAATGACAGAACAAAAGCTGTCATAAGTCAATATATGCTGCAGTGCCAAAGCACTGGTATAGGCCTTGACCACCTTGCCTAAATGAACTACTTGTCTTCCCATTTATGCCTATTGCAATCCTCTCTTTTTCTATTCAGTTCAGGTGCTGCTTTCTTCTACCTTCTGCTATTACCCCAGGGAAAGAAATTCTAAGAGCTTTCAGAGTGCCGGCAATGGGTAGGGTATGGTCTGAAGGGGCCCAGGGATTGAAGTGAAAGTCTAAATCAAGGGAAGATAATGTTTAAGGCAAACTCACTTATTAGAACAACAGGATTGTTTCAGGAATGGAGCCCAGATTTCAAGAGAGGATAAAGGACAAAGTGGAGGCAATATGGTGTGGAGACGTCAGAGAAGAGAGGACTTAATGAATACTTGTTAACTTGAATTTAGTTAAAAAGACAGATACAAACTACAGGAGATCTGAGAAGGGAGAGGTCATTTTGGTCTAGATACTAAGTAAAGACTTTGTAAGGGAAATGCAATTAAATTTCTAGTAATGTAAATTTATATTCTGTTTTTGTGCTTTAAGTAGTATCTGGCTACCCAACAGCATGTATGTGCAAATATCAACTTGAACTTAATGTCATTATTACAATGTTGAAGTTCTTGCTGATGCACGGAAATTCTGGTGACAACCAATCAACTAACCAACACATTAAAGGTTTGATAAATCCTTGCATATTGACTGACTTACATCACCAAAACCACCTCTGCTCTTCTATAGATGATATTGTTTCCCATTTTAATGAGAAAATCCAGATTATCCTACAAGAGGCCCTTTCTTCATTTCCAACTTAAACTTTTTTTTTTCCAGTCAATTTACCTTATATCCTTGTGGAAGAGTTGTCTCTTCTACTTGTGAAAGCTAACACTTTAAATATCACTCTTCATCTTATCATCTTCCTCCTTATCTATTACTGTGTGACATAAATGATATTTTTCTTACTTCTTCAATGCCTTCCTTTTCAATGGTCCCATATTTCATGCCTACAAATGACTTTGTATCCTCCCCCCTCTCTCTGCAGGTATGTGTGTCTCCTTGTTTTTCTTTCCACTTTTTCTTAACACATATGTGTACATACATACACATACACACACACACACACACACAAACACACACACACACTGAAATTTTCCATCAATCCCACTCTTCTATAAAACTACACTTGGGGTATTAGCTGGATAATAACACAGTAAGGTGAATTGAGAAATCATTGAAGAACTAGTCCTAATTGTGGAACTGTTGTCAAAGTGGAGGAAGACCTTCCACAGAACCTGTGAGATTTCTTCACTCTTCGACATTACTCCTGATAACTAGGCCACAACTACAAATGACATTCATCAGATTTGCCAAAGGCATGAAACTAAAAAGGATAGATAAAACTTTGGATGAACATTAGGATCTAAAAAGAACTTGAATGAATTAATGGAATGAATCTAATGTGATACAATTAAATATAGATAAATATGTCACAGACCTTTTGAGTTAAAAGTGACTTCAGAGGTTTTCTACTCTAATACCTACCTGAATAAATATCCCCTTTACAACATACCAAAGAAAGGGTCTCACAACATTATTTTAAGTTATCTAGTGAGGGAAACCCTATTACTTTCTGAAACAGAATATTTCGATTTTAGATAGCTCTGAGTGTTTTATTGTGCAATTATTTAGTTATAAGTGAATTTTCTCATGTAACAAATGTAAATATGCATCTCTTCAACTTATCATTTACTTTATTTCTGCTACTCAGTGTTAAGCAGAATGATTCTCTTCCTTCTTCCATATGACAGCCTTTCAAATAAGTGAGGCCAGTTGTCATGTTCCTACCAAGCCTTATTTTTCCTTTCCTAAATATACCAATTCCTTCATCTTATCCTCATATAGCATAATCTCAAGGCCATGGTATGTGATGAACACTGTCCTCCAGATAAGTCCTATCTTATTAATATTTTTGTTTCCTACAATGTTGCACTAGAACTGAACACAGTACTCCAGATGTGCTGTGGATGAGTAGGAAAGATCATCATGAGATGATTGATCCCCTTCTTCTGGATTTTATGCCTCTGAACTCACTTGTAAGATCATATTAGATGTTTGCCACATCATTGACTCATATTGTATATGGAGTCCACAAAAAGAGTCAGACAATTTTCAGATTATGGTCTCTTCACATCTTTCCCATCATATAGTTCTGAAGTAGATTTTTTACCTCAAATGTAATACTTTCTGTTTTCCCCTATAAAATATCAACATATTTAATTTTGTCTAATGTTCTTGCTTTTCAAGACCTTTGCTGAATTGTGATACTGTCATATAGTAAATTAATTATTCCCAGACCTTTATTCATACCCTCTGAAAATTTGAGTATATCACCTATTTCTTGAGTATCACCTACATCCTGAGTAACTGATAAAAGTGAACTCACAATAAAAGTTCATCAGTGCATTTCATTCAAGTGATCACTACATATGGGCAAAAATCCCTTAGAAAAAAATGGAGTAGTTCTCATAGCCAACAAAAGGGTGAAAAAAGTAGTAATTGGATATAATCTCAAAAATGGCAAAATAATACCTGCTTGAATGCAAGGTAAAGCTTTCAAGATGACAGTAATCCAAGTCTATGCTTCAGTGACCAAAGTTGATCAGTTCTGTGAAGACCAATAATAACTTCTAAAAATAACACAAAAAAAGATATCAGATTCATCATGTGGAATCAAAATGCTCAGGTAGAAAAGAAAAAAAATGGAATAATAATATTGGAGAACCAAATTAAATAGTGCAGAGACTATTCAGTAATAAAGTTTCATCGAGATAACTTTTGGGTCACAGAAAAAAAAAACAACTTTAAAACAACTCAAAAGACATCAGTCTTCTCAACATCATAGATATCACTAGATAGTCAATAAGGAAATTAGAGTAATTAAAAATATATTTTGTAGCCAAAAGTGTAGAAACTGCATACAATCAGCTAAAACAAGACATAGGACTCACCTTAGTTTAGATCATTAGCTCCCTAATGAAAAATTTAGACTTAAATTGAGGAAAGTAAGGACGACAATAAGAACATACAGTTATGACATAAATAACATTCCTTTATGAATATGAAGTAGAAGTGATGAATAGATTTAAGGGATTAGATATGGTATTTAGAGTGAATGAAGAGCTACATTTAGAGGTTTGCAATATGGTACATGAGGCAGAAACAAATAGTTCAAAGCAAGAGTTAGAAAGTAAAATGGCTGTCTGATTAGGCTTTTAAAACGCCTGAGGAAAGGAGGAAAGTGAAAGGCAAAGGAAAAGGAAAAAGATATACTCAACTGAATGCAGAATTCCAGAGATTTTTTATAAAGTGTTTTCTTATATAAAAGAAAACAATAGAATGGGAAAGATAAAAGATCTCTTCTAGAAAATTAGAGCTATCAAGAGAACATTTTGTGATAAAATAAGCAGGATAAAAAAAATGAGAGGGAGTTAATAGAAGTAGAAGAGATGAAGAAGAGGTCACAAGAATGTACAGAACTATACAAGAATGATCTTAATATCACTGATAACCACAATGGAATGGATACTGATATAAAACTAGACATCTTGGAGAATGAAATCAAGTGGACCTTTAAATACACTGATAACAATAAGACTAGTGAAGGTGATGAATTCTATCTCAGCTATCTAAAATCCTCAACGATGATGCTGTTAAAGTGCTGCATTTGACATTACAGAAAATTTAAAAAAACAAACACTCAATAGTTGTGGCCATACATTACAAAAGATCAGTTTATATCCCATTCCTAAAAAAGGATAATGCCAAAGAATGTTCAAAGTACCAAATAACTGTACTCATTTCACATGCCACCGGCATGCTTAAGATTCTGCAAGCTAGGCTTCAACAATATGTGAACCAAGAATTAAAAGAAAAGGTTGATTTTCAAAAAGACAGAGGAACTAGAGACCAAATTGCTATTCATTGGATTATGGTGAAAGCAAGGAAGTTCCAAGAATTTTTTTTAAAAAGCAAACATATACCTATGCTTTATTGACTTACACTGATGCTTCTGACTGTGTGGATCACAGCAGAATGTGCCAAGTCCTCAAAGATATAGGTATTGTCTCCTAAGGAGCCTGTATGGAGCCAAGAAGCAACAGTTAGAACCAAACATGAAACAACTGATTAGTTTAAGACTGGAAAAAAAGGTACAACAAGGCTCTATATTGTTACCTTGTTCATTTAACTTATATGCAGAGTACACATGTGAAATGCCATCCAGATTGAATAAAATTATGGAATGGAGTTTAGGTTTTCAGTAGAAATACCAACAATCTCAAATACGTTGAAGTCTGATGGTAGAAAGTGAAGAACATTAAGAACCCTCTTGATGAGGGTGAGCAAGGATAGTTTCAAACCTAGCTTGAAGCTTAACATCAAAAAACAAAAATATTAAGATTTTGGCAACTGGTCCTATCACTTCCTGGCAAATAGAGGAACAAAAATAATGGAAGCTGTGTCACATTTTGTATTCTTAGCCTCAAAGATCACTGCATACAGTGACCGCAACCATGAAATTAAAAGATGCTTGCTCTTTGGAAGGAAAGCTATGGCAAATATGGACAGCATACTAAAAAGCATATTTATCACCTTTCTGACAAAAGTCTGTTTAGCCAGTCTATGGTTACTCTAGTAGCAACATATGTGCTATGAGACGTGGACAACAAGGAAAGCTGAGCACTGCAGAATGGATGCTTTAACAATGTGGTGCTGGACAAGACTTTTGAGAATTCCTTAGAAAGCAAGGATATCAAATCAGTCAATACTTAAAGAAATTAATTCAGACTATTTGCTGGAAGGTCAAACATTGGAGCTGAAGTAATAAATACTTTGCCCACATAATGAAAATAAAGGAAACATTGAAAAATACTCTGGTGGTGGGATATATTAAAAGGAAAGGGAAAGGGGGATGGAGAGGATAAGATGGATAAATGGTGTCATGGAAGCAATGAATATGAACTTGATAGATTTCAGGAGATAGGGGAGGATAGATGGACCTGGTATGCTATGATCCCTGGGTTTCAAAAGTGTCAAACACGATTGATTGAACAACAAAAGAGAAGTTGAGATGTTCTCACTCCAAATCTACACATCTTTGTTGCATGCCATTTATGTGCCTTAACAAAGGTAGCTACATATATTTTGATTATGTTTCCACCTAATCTGCCTCTGAACTTGAATATCTCTATTTTCTTTTTCTGTTCAAAGTCTTCCTCTTTGTCAGATTTTTTTTAAAAAGCAAAATAAATGTTGAGTAATTCAGCTTTTTTGTCATACCCCGTGATCATTATCACATTCATCTCCTCTTCCATGTCCCACTTCTTCCACTGTCACTACAAAACTGAGCAAATATAGAATGAGCAAGATAAAATTAAATAACCTTTCACAGAAAAATATACTTATACCAAAACCTGGAGACTTCAAGTTCAATACGAGTCAATATTGTGACATGATAGGATAGAAATTCAATGGAAGCATCATAAGGACAGAGATAGTTTCTTTTTTGTCTCTATATCTCCATCATCTAACACATTATAGATATTTAATATATGCTCGCTGAATGAAAATTCCAGAAGGAAGAAGGCAACAGTCTCACCAGTATTGTCATAAGCAGACCATATCTATAATATTATACTCAGTTCTGAGTAAAGCATTTGAAGAAGGAATCTGATAGGATGAAGGATGTCTAGAGAAGGGTAGAAAGAATAATGAAGGAATTCCAAATCATCCCATAAAAAGAACAGTTGAAGTTACTAGAAATATTTAACTTATAGAAGAGAAAGACTGGTAAGTACTTGAGCTCTATTTTAATATTTGAAAAAGTTTCTTGTGAAACATAAAATGTGGGTTATTTTTTATTTGTTTGCTTACTAATTTGTTCATTTATCCATTCATTTGTTTATGCAGATAAGGAACCATGGAAAAAGAAGAGGAACATATAGAGAGGTAGGTTTGTACTTTATATAAGAATGGGGAAGGAGGAAAGGACAGGCTTTCAAATAGGTAGAGCTATCTTAAAGAGAAGGATGAATGAAGGCTTACCAGTGGAATAATGTAGAAGAGATTCTTCTTCATGTAATGGTTGGCCTATAAGATGCTGGAGGTTTTGAGTTTCCCCTCCTCAAAACTTTTTTGCATCTATATTTATGATTTCCATTACTTGCTGATTTTTCCATCTCTTCAAATCTTTGCAATGAGTGTCCACCATGTTTGCTTTCCCTCTTCATCTCTACTTCTTAGGTTCTTTAGCTTCCTCCCAGACAATGCAAATCCTTCCATTTTTTTGGAGGCCTTTCCTGTTACTCTTCCCTTCCAGACGCCAGCCAGTGTCTTTCCTCTGAGATAAATTTCCATCAATTCTATAAATGTGTCATATGTATCTAATTGTTTAAATGTTATTCCCAATTTGAATATGAGTTCTATCAAGATAAGAAATATTTTTAAGGGGGGGCGGAGCCAAGATGGCGGCATAGCAGCAGCAACATATCACAGCTCTCACATAGCCACCCCAAAATACCCATAAAACAGGACTCTAAACCAGTCCTAGAACTCCAAAACGCACACAAAGATACTTCCCACTAAAGTCAGCTTGGCTACGAGGAACCATATCAGCACTGCGAACTGAAACCAGCCTGCCCTGACGCCACGGCTGTGCCCCGGGGGCAGCTGGATGGTAGGAGCAGAGGAGCCTCTCAGGTAAGTGGATTAGCAGCAGCTGCGAGTGGCATTTGTGAAAGGGGGAGATAAGCAGTCTGGCGAAAGGCCTCCAGAGCAGAAAAGCGAAAGGCAGAGGTGTTTGCACCTGCCTCCACATTGTAGCTTCCCGCCCGCAGCCTGCAGACAGCAGGGGGACTTAGCGATTGTTCGTAGGCCAGTGCTCTCACGCGGAGGGGCCTGGATCTGGATCGCTGTCCTGGGCCTCAGTCTTGGAGTCTTCATTATCCAGTAAGCTGGAAGTATTTAGGAAGAGTCCCAGCATCTTCCTGAGAGCTACAGCAGCCGGGAGGACCCCAGCGATTTGGGACAGAGCTTTCCCTTCTAGAAGCAGAGCCCCACAGAGATTTAAAAAAAAATCACGGTCTGAAGAACCATGAGTAAGAATAAGCGTAAGAAGCAAAGTAAGAACAGCTCCCAAACCCTAGATTTCTTCTTTGGGGAAAAGAAAGATCATGGGAGAGAGAGAAAGGAGGAGAGTGCAGCCAGAGCACCCACACCAGGGGGCTCCAATAAACATGAAGAATGCCTTAAAGCTGGAGATGAGCTGAAGAAGGATTTTCAAA
>CM053584.1:340719360-340735639 GCA_028627135.1 Pseudochirops cupreus | reverse complement strand
CTGGGGGAGGGGAGACACACTGGGATGGCTGTTTTGGGGTGGTGGGCGGGGGAAAGACGGGGAGAAAATATGTAACTCAAAAAGTATAATAAATATGTTTTGTTTTTACATTAAAAAAAAAAGAAATATTTTTAATTTTCTTTGTATCCAGAGTACTCAATAAATGTTTAATACATGTGTGTTGACTTGGTGTGGGGGTAAGGAGGGGCAGGGACTAGAAGCCTGGAAGTAATAATTTTTCAATTGCTCTTTTCACTATACCAAATTTCATCACATCAAAACCTGAAGAATCCATATTAATTGTTGCTGTTTTTCATCCATTGTTTTCCAAGGCTAAAACCATCTCTACAAATGTGTTAAAATGGGCTGAGAGTAACTGAAGGACCTCACATCCACTTGTGAGTTAGGTGATGTCTACTCCAAGCACATGAAGAATTTCTCTACTGGAATGGGTGGATGAGAAAAATTTGTTCCAACAGGCATTAAGGCAGCTGAAACAGATGGTGTGGAGTACTTAGAGCTTGGTCTATATTAGTATTAAAATACAGAAATCTCTGTACAGTTTGGTATAGATTTTAAATGTCCATTTTCCCTTTGTGTCATTATTAACCCTCATATAAAATAGTAGAATTGTTCACAAGTTCATTGAATGAAGCAATTGATATGCTCTGCTCAACTGTTCTGTATACCGTCAATCACTTTTGGTCCCCTTTAGTATGGCAATTTTGTTACTCTATAGCACTGATCTTCAAATTGTCTTTCTTTTAAAACTTCATTTTCAATTGCTATGGTTCACTCTTGGGTATTTGGTCAAGGAACTCATACTTGGAAGGGAGAAAAAAGTCAATTATGATGCCCAAGGGTCAAATGAGTAAAAAGGGAATTAGAGCACTTTAAAGAAATAATGGTTTCTTTGGGTGCTAGAATTTAATAGAATGTTCTATGAAACAGTCTAGTTCAAAAGAGCTGGATGCAGGCCATTACCTTTTAAATTTTTAGAGCCCATTGACTATAAAATCAAAGTAAATTGAATGAAATTTCCTTTGCCCTTCTCCACAGTGTGTTGTGTACGGGTTCATATAAGAAAGCAAACCAAGTCTCCTACCTATCTCCACCTCTTTACACATATGCAATCCAGAAAGAAGCTAGACCATTATAGGAATTATATTTAAAGGTAGAAAGATTGAATATCATGTGACAACCATTCCCCACACATACACACAATGAGAATTACTATGTATATGTGTGTGTGTGTGTGTGTGTGTGTGTGTGTATTTCCATTGAAGTGAAGAATGGCTTTGTGTTTTTGCTGTAGTAAAGAAGTAGAAATAAAATAGATGCCTATCATTTGGAAAAGGCTGAATAAACTATAGTATTTGAATGTAATATCATTCCATAAGAAATTATAAGTGTAATGGATTTGTGGAAAAATGGAAAGACTAGTGGGAACTGATGCCAAGTGAAGTAAGCAGAAACAGACCAATTTTCATGATGACAAAAATAATAATGCAAAGGAAAGCAATTTTGAAAGACTTCAGAACTCAGATGGAAACAGTGAACCATCTTGAAGCAGAAACATCTCTCTGCCTCCCAGATATTGGCAGAGAGGTGATGGACCAGAGGTATAGAGTAAGACATGTATTTTCAGGCACGGCTTATGCTTTGATTTTCTTTGTATGTACATATTTGGTATTGTGGAGGTAATAAACTAATAATTAATTAATAATTAATAAGCTACTTTCATTATTGTACAGTCAATAAATAAAATTAAGTACCTACTACTTTGGGTATACAAATTTTTTAAAAAATGTCAGTTGCTACCCTCAAGGAATTTACAACATACAAAAGAAAGCTTAAAATGTGGGAGTCCATGGAGGAACATCATGGAGAAGTCAAGTCCAAAATGACTGCTTTCCAATGAGAAATGAGGTGATGAAGAAATATCTGTCCTGTTCTCTCTCCTTAAATGCAGGGATTTATGATTTCACTCTCCAATCAGAGTGGCCTACGGTACTGATAAGGCTCTAAGTATTGATGCATAGTTGTAGCTCTCTCCATACATGCAAACATCCAATATTTCAGTCCCCATTTAAATGAATGACAGACACAGAGGAAAAAATATATTAGTAGCAGAGGAAGCCACCAGCTCTGGAAGAATAAGCTTTACTTGTTGATTCAAGCATTTCACAGATTTGAATTGATTTAAAGTGCTGAAAAGGGAGAGTAACCTCTTCTCTACATCCTGGAAGCATTTATTACTGTTTCTGAGAGTAAAGGGGGAACACTGATTATGTATTATTGATACATTTTTAAGACAAAAAAACGTGAGATTGCACTTGGCAATTTTAAAAACTTTTTATTGTTTGGTTCTGGTGGATGAGAGGAAATAGCAAAAATTTTATCTTAATTTTGTATTATTTGATTTGTAAAGTGTGTGAATTTTTTGAATGGAGCAGAGCAGGATTAAAAAAATTAGAAAGGCCAAAGGCTTTTGGTCATTCCGAACCTGTATGGAACATATGTCTTTTATGATTAGATTTTAAAAGTACAAGCAGAAATGCTTGTTTACACTTAGCAAACCTAGTCTGGGTGGCTGCACATATTAGAAGCCCCATAAATGGCAAGTTCCTGTCTGGGGTCTTATAGTTCCAATACCAATTTGAAATTTTCTTCCTCTGCTTAAACAACAGATACAGTAGCACCATCTGTTGGCTTTTTAAGGAAATCAGGAGTATCACAATTGATTATTGTCTTTTTTATATTTCTTTTTTGATATATTTCCAAAATGACTAAGCAGAGAATATAGAAAAAGGCTATTCTTCAAGTCCCTGAATTCTGTGAAATAACATATAAAGAGAACTTTGATCATTGATGGAGATGTGTTTTTCTTCTCTCTTGCTGCTCCTTGAACATGGCACTTCATCTTCTAATTCCATGACTCCCTGTATCTGCCTCCCAGCTTGGAATCTTCTTTCATCTCAGCTTTACCTCTTCCCTCGATTCCTTCTAGATTAAGGTCAAATCTCATCTTCTTCAAGATTTTCCCGGTGTGTCCCACTACTAGGATTTTCTCTCTGAGATTACCTCCAATTTATACCCTAAGTACCTTGTATGTATATAGTTTTTGCAAGTGGTCTCCTCTGTTAGAATGAAAGATCTTTGAAGTCAGTGACTGTTTTTGCCTGCTTAGAACAATGACTGACACATTTTAGGTCCTTAATAAATGCTTGCTTACTTGACACTTTACCTTTGTCAAATAATATTTTATTTGTATATAAATAGGTTGCATATTCACAACTTTTATAGAAATTTTTAAACTTCAAAAGCAATAGAAAGGGAATGATGAGAAGATTTTCCATTTTGATAAGAATAGAATCCACTGCAATCATCTAAGGAAGTACCTCTGGAGAAGAAGCCAGCTATTCCCACAAACTCCTGACCAACTGGTACCTAGTGAGCAGGCAAGCCAATCTAACTGAAGTTTAAGGTACAGGAAATGGTATGACAGGTGAGTCAAATCACTGTCAGTATCTTCACCACCCTCTCTCTGAGAACCTGATTAAGCTAAGCCAATACCTGAAACATTAGATCTTCTGGAATATCACTTCAACACCACTGGTCCTACTTCCATCTTCAGTCCTTCAGGCATAATTTAGGGAGAAATTGTTGGGGAAAAGGAGCCCCCATCATTGTCTCCGACTAACACCACCTGGTTAAGAACAGTCATGTTAAGATCAAGAGCTCTGTCTATGACAATATCTTCCAGACCACTGGTTCTCCCTCCAATCCATTCCAGCTCTCACTGCCACCCAGACCTGGAGTCAAAAGGAATTGATTACAAATCCAACCTCAGACATGAGACAAGATGCATGATCCTAGGCAAGTTACTTATCTTCTCTCTGCCTTATTTTCTCATCTGTAAAATGGAAATAATGACAGTACTTACCTTGCAAGGTTGTAGCAAGATAAAATGAGGTAAATCATTTAGCACAGTGCCTGGGACATAATAGGTTCTATATAAATGTTTATTCCCTTCTCTCCTTCCCTTGCTTCCTCCCCTTCTCTTCCTCCACCCTGGTCATGCTGGGAGTTGTGGCTTGACAATTACTTCTGCAGGTACCACAACCATAGCTACTGATAACTCAAATTAGAAAATTCTTGCCTTTGTCAAGTGGTTTAACACGAGGAAGTTATGGAAGTTATATACTTGTATTATTAAATGACGCTAAAGATGATACATTAATATCTGCTTTGCCACTGCACCCTAATAACCATGGGACCTTCGCATATGCCTGATAGCTGAAAGCTCCCATGTATGTTGTCTCCTTGTGAGAATGTGAGCTCCTTGATGGTGTTGTCTGTCTTATTTTTCTGTATCTTTCCCTCGGTGTTTAGTACATTGTCTTGGCAGATAGTTAAGTGCTTAACAAATGATTTTTATTCATGTATTTATTAATTTGTTCATTCATATTATATTATATTATAATATATTATATTATATCACATCATATCATATATCATATCATATCATATATCACATTACATTATATTATATATTTACATTTTTATAAGTATGTATGCATACAAATGCATATGGATATAACCACAGAAGCCTTAGAGTCAAGAATAATCAGGTTTAAAGTCTGCCTTGGGCACAAACCAGACCACAGATTTTAGATAGACAGATTAGACATTTATTTAGCACTTAATATGGGCCAGGCACTTCACTAAGAACAAATATAAGCAAAATATATATCCCTTGTCCTGAAGAAGGTGACATTTTAATAAAAAAAAGATGACATATATGAGGACCTGGAAAAGGCAGGGTTGTTACTAAAGTAAGGTTTAGAAATACTAGCCTGAAATTGATACAGAAGTCTAGTTCCAGAGAAGATAAGGCAAGAGCTCATCTAACAAAAGCAAGGGCAGGTCTGAGGTTTCTGTGAAGACAGATAAGGATATAGTCATTTAAATAACCATGGCCAGTATCTCCAAAAACTCTAAAATTATTAGTAAAAGTCATGGTGCCTAGCTGTATAACTGAAAGGAATTTCTACCCAGGGAGTTTCCTACAAGTAGAATAGGTCTGGCAGGGGGGCCCAGATGGCAGAGAGAAGCCAGGAAGTTGCTTGAGCTATTCTCAGTTTCCCTCAAAACAACTTAAATCAAGTCTCTAAACAAATTTTGGAGGAAGAGAATGAACAAAAAGAGACAGTGAAACATTTTCTGGCTTATGGTAACCTAGAAAGGTCTGTCTCTTTTTTGGTTAAAAAATGAGCACAGTCCAGCACAGATGGTGCCCAGGAAAGTTAGCAGAAGGCTTTTAGCCACAGCACAGATCAGCAACTGAGGTCCCTCAGTCTTGCCTCAGCAGGCCAGCTATGAGTCCTCCAGCCCCACCACAGAAGTCAAATTGCCAGCTCCAGAAATAGACATGACCAAGACAGGCCACTCCAATACAATCAGCAAACTGTCAGCACCTGAGGCTTTACTGCACAAAACCAGTGATTAGGCACCTGAACCCTAGCAATAAGAAGCTGAGGACAGTTCCCCCCAGTATACCAGGAACAGAGCTTAACTTTAAAAGACACAAAATAGGCAAAAATGTGAGCAAGAAGCAAAAAGGAACCTTAACCAAGGTTCTAAGGTGACAGGAAAGATTAAAACACAAACAGAAGAGGACAACAATGTCCTAAGTGCTCCATGCAAAACTTCGAAGGGGAATAGGAATGGATCTCATGCCAAAAAAAGCCTTTTTGGAAGAGCTCCAAAAGTATTTTGAAATAAAATAAGAGACAGAACAAAAACTGGGAAAAGAAATGAGAGGTATGAAAGAGAGAGTTAACAGCTTAGAAAAGGAAGGTCAAATATCAACTGATGAAAATAATTTTAAAAAAACCCAATTGTCCAAATGAAAAAACAAAAATTCACTGAAGTAAAAAGTAGAATTGGCCAAAATGAAGAGAAGGTACAGAAGCTAACTGAAGAAAATAATTGCTTAAAAATTAGAATTGGACAAATGTTCCTTAATGACTCTATGAGACATCAAGAATCAGTCAAATAAAATCAGAAGACTGAAAAAATAGAAGAAAATGTAAAATACCTCATTGGAAAAGTGACTAATCTGGAAAATATATCTAGGAGAGAAATTTAAGAATTATTGGACTACCTGAAAGCCGTGATCAAAAAAATAGACTGGACAGCATCTTTCAAGAAATTATCAAGGAAAATTTCCGTGCTATCCTAGAACTGGAGGGTAAAACAGTTATGGAAAGAATCCAACGATCACTTCCTGAAGGGGATCCCAAAATTAAAACTCCAAGAAATATTGTAGCCAAATTCCAAAATGATCATGTCAAGGAGAAAATATTGCAAGTAGTCAGAAAGAAACAATTTAAATATCGTGGAGTCAGAGTTATACAGGATTTAGCAGCTTCTACATTAAATGATCAGAGGAATATAATATTCTGAAGCAACTTGGATTGTGATAAAAGATTGATTACTCTACCAAACTGAGCACAATCTTTCAGGAGGAAAGATGGATATTCAACAAAATAGTGACTTTCAGTCATTGCTGAAGAAAAGACCAGAGCTGAACAGAAAATTCAATCTCCAAATACAAGACTCAAGAAAAGCATAAAAAGCTAAACAGGAAAGAAAAAAATGTTATTCAATAAGATTAAACTTTACATGTCCATATGGGAATATGATACTAGTAACTCTTGAGAACTGTATCTTTATTGTGGCATGTAGAAGGGTTATACATAGACCAGGGTGTGTGGGTATAAGTTAATTTTGATGTGACAATGTAACAAAAAATTAAGGGGTAAAAAAGAATTGTACTGGGAGAAGCAGAAAGGGAGGCAAAATAGGGAAAATTACATCACATGAAGAGAGAGAAAAGACCTATTATAGTAGAAAGAAAGAAGTGTGAGAATTGTTGAACCTTACTGTCATCGGATTTGGCTCAGAGAGGGAATAATGTACACACTCAGTTGGACATAGAAATTTATCATAACCTATAGGGAAGTAGGAGGAGAAAGGGGAAAGAAAAGAGAAGAGTGAGGGAATTGAAGTCTACCTGTCAGATTTATGGAGAGGGGAAGAATTCACAAACAAACAAGAGAGAGTATTGTGAGATGGAGAATAGATAATTTTGTTTATATTAAATCAAAAAGCTTTTGTACAAACAAAATCAACGCAATCAAGATTAGAAGGAAAAGATAAAGCTGGGAAACAAACTTTTCCAGAAAGCATCTATGACTAAGGCCTCATTTCCCAAATATATAGAGAACTGAGTCAAATTTATGAGACTATATGTGATTCCCAAATTGATAAACTGTCAAACAAGCAGTTTTCCAATGAAAAAATCAAAGTTATCTCTAGGCATATAAAGAATGTTCTAAATCATTGTTGGTTGGAGAAATGCAAATTAAAAGAACTGAAATACTACCTTCTACCAATCAGACTGATTAAAATGACAGAAAAAAAGGAAAATTATAAAATTTGAAGAGGATGTGGGAAACTGGGACCCTAATGTACTGTTGGTAGAGTTGAGAGCTCATGCAACCATTCTGGAGAGCAATTTGTAACTATGCCCAAAGGGCAACCAAACTGTGCATACTCTTCTCCAGCAATACCACTACTAGGACTATATCCCAAAGAGATCATAAAAAAAGGGAAAGGACCTACACGTGCAAAAATATTTTTAGCAGCCCTATTCATAGTGGCAAAATGTTGGAAATTGAGGGAATGGCTATCAATTAGGAATGTCTGAACAAGCTATGACATATGAATGTAATAGAATAGTTCCATAAGAAATTGTTCCATAAGAAATGATGAACAGGAACATTTCAGAAAAATGTGGAAAGTAAAATGAGCAGCACCAGGAAAACACTGTGCACAGTATCAGCAATAACTCTGAATGACTCAACTTTTCTCAACAACACAATAATCCAAGACAAGTACAAAGGACTCATGAAGGAAAATGCTATCCATATCCAGATAAAGAACTGATGCCCTCTGAATGCTGATCAAAGCATACTATTTTTGTTTATTTATTCTTCCTCATTTTTTTCGTTTTGATAAGTTTCTTTTTCCACAACTGTGATGAATATTGAAATATGTTTTACATGATAGTGTTGTACCTAAACCCAAATCCCAGATCACTGCACACCACCTGATTTGTGGCCCACCATTAAGCCCCCTTTTTATTTCTGTCTTTGTCCCTATTCTATATCATATTATAGCTTGGAACAGCTTTAAGGCATGTCTGGGCATTGCTCAGGGCAAAGTTCCCTATCAGCATTCTATATATATTTCTTTCCTTAAATCAGTATGAGTGTACAAAGTGCAACTCAGGGTTACGGTGTAATATAGATACCATCCTGTCCTGTGCCACTGACCAAGCAGGGTCCCCACACCCTTCACTTGGAACATGACCCTGGCCTATTCTGGGACTTTCCAGTTCCCCCTTACCCCATGACCAACCACCCTGTTCTGGAAAGCACTGACTATGATCTTTCCACCCTATGCCCTCCACCTTGTTCCTTGTTCCAGAAGGGAGCACCGAGTCACAGGAAGATTGCACCCCTGTACCATCGCACCATATTCCAAAATTAGCCCAGAGCTATAGATCTAACCAATGGCTGGTTTTTGCTTCTGTATGTCATGCCTTCTGCTAGCCCACTCCCTGATTGCACTTTTTGTGGTTTTGGCCTATATAATCAAGTCTGTAAACCCCAAAGATCACTGCCTGATTTGAGTTTACATTCCAGGTGGTCGTGCGTTTGATCAATAAATCCACACCTAAATTTATCTTGAACCCAGGTCTCGGCTCGCTCTTATTCTTTGCACAACAATAGCATATGTATAAACTGTATCAAACTGCCTACCATTTTCAGAAAAGGAGAGGGGAGGGAGAGAGGGAGAAAAGTGTGGAACTCAAAATCTCGCCAAAATGAATACTAAAATTTTTCTTGATAAGTAATTGTAGGAAAAAAGACACTATTTAAAGCAAAAAAAGAATCATGAAAGGCCTAAAAATTGCTAAGTAAATAAACATTCTAGTTATTAATCTAAGTATTATAATATAGATATATGTAAATATAAATAGATGAATAAGTAAAGACAGATATTAGATATGATCTGAATATAGATGTCATATATGTGTATGTCTGTGTGTGTGTGTGTGTGTGTGTGTGTGTGTGTGTGTGTGTATGTATGGAGACAGAGAGAAAGAGAGAGACAGAGACAGAGACAGAGAGACAGATGGAGATATGAGAGGGATAGAGAAATAAGAGTGATCTGATAATAGATATAGATAGATAGACAGACCAGACTATGTCTCAGAGTTCTGTCATTTGGTCCATGTGGGAATTCTTAATGTGAGACATTTATCCATTGATGCAGATGTTTCACATATATAACTCGTAGTCATGGGGAATAGTCTAAGTTTGGGAGTGGTTAAATGGTTTTCCAGTGTCCAGCCTGCTAGTAAGGGTCAGGTATAAGAAATGTTTGTAACCAAGTGTTCTTGATTCCAAGTATGGCATTTTATATACTGTGTCATTGTAATGGTTATGAGATTTGAAGATCTTCTATGCCCCTTGAACTTGACGATATAGCAGGAAGGGATAGGGCAGGAGGAAACCAGAGCTGAGCTGGAGCAGTGGTGGCGATGGTGGCGTGAACTCTTGTTTTTTAAGCCAGGCAGAATTTCTACTAAGGACTCTTGCTGAGGACTGCCAGCAATGGGAACTGTGGGGGGCCAGAGCTGCTGGGAGTGAGCTGCGTGGATGCTGAGTAGTTGTGGTGAGTGAGGAGAGGAGGATCTTTGCTTGAGGTAGCATGTTCTGTTTTGAAGGCTTGAGAATGTGAGTGTTGACTGCATTAACTACATGTGCCAACTCCATAGCTACTGTGATGGCTTTGACTTTCTGGTTTTGGGACTCGGTTTTCTGGTATTTGAAGAAATGTTCTATCTTTGTACCCCATGTAGAGAGCCTGTTATATTTTGTGATTAATAATCATATCAGCATATTTATAGTTACCATAGGCATTGTAAATACTGCCTTGTTGATAGTCATATGTCCCTAACCCCTCCCATCTAAAAGCCTATAGAAACTGTATTATCTCACCTTTTTTTCCCCTTTGAACACCTCATAACTCTCTCCCTCTCTGCTCCCTTGACAAATCTTTTCTCCCCAGCAAGCTTCTTTTTCTCAGACAATAAATGCTTTTAGTTTATGGATCAGACACTGTTTCATTTTAAGTCCCTTTATGGTCCTGAGGTTCTTTTTTTTTCTAACAATACATATGCATATACATACATAAATACATACATGTGTATATATACATACATATATGTAACTGTGTGTATGTATACAGATGCATTGTGTATCTATATATTTTTATATGAGTGTGTTCATTCCCCTTTGTGTCAGGAGTGCTGAGGAAAATCTTTCCCTCTTATGATTACTGCTTTCTGTCTTGGACAGTAGCAACTGTGGTACCACTGTTGCATTTGGAACTCCCCAGTACATCATATTGTACTTAAATGACACCAGGGAATTCCTCTGGTAAATCTAGTTTCATGATTCTGCCTAGGTGGCATTTAATTTACTCAGAGGGACCAATTCACTAGCCCACTGCTCAGGTACATAACCTCTCATATAAACTATTACACTACTCTCCAAATTGTGGTGTCCCATCATTTAAGTCTCTTCCTTCTCTAATCCATTCTCTATACAAACACACAAATCACTTTGCTAGGACTTAGGTCTGATCACGTCACTTCTCTACTCAATAAATTCAAACAATTCCCTATTACTTCTAATGACCAATACGATTATTTTTTCGTATTTTGTATTTAAAGCCATTCACAAACTCATCTCTTCCTACTTTTCCTGATCCATTACAAATTATAAGCTATCCCAAAACTCTTAGTGCAGTTATCTCCTCTTCCTCTCTATATAATCCAACTGAACTGCACTTGCTCGTGCTCACATTTTGCCCTCCATCTCCTATGTTTATGCCTTTGCTTAGCCTGTCCCCCTTGCCAGGCGTGTTTTCCTTTCTCTTTTCTATTTTTTTTTAAATCTTCTCCTTCCTTCCTATTTATCTCAAGTGTTACCTTCAGCATGAGTGATTCCCACTCACCTAGGATTTGCGAATACCCTCCCTCAAGGTAATCTTGCATCTCTTTTATATGTGTTTGGTATATTCTTATATATGTACATACTGTCTCCCCCATTCAAATGTAAGCTACCTTAGGGTAAGTAATATTTCACTTTTGGTCTTTTTATCTCCAGAGCCTAGCATAGTGTCTGGAATATAATTATGTAAAAAATATTTGTTGATTCGTTCATTCATTGATTAATGAACTGATGAACTTATGCATTCATTTATTAACATCCCATTGGTACAAGTTAATTTAAGGGAAGAAAGTGTAAGTGTCCACAAAAATGTGTTTGTGGTTTAATAATAAAGCCTTGGTGCAACTGGTCAGCTAGCTGCCCCTTTCTACTTTTCGAATAGAGTTACTCTGTCAGCTGGTTAGCTCAGCCAATTAAGGCATCATGTTAATGAATCCTAGGGCAGGAATTGAATCCTTGTGCAAGCTGTCCTGATGCATTCTCTCCTTGGTCACAGATTAAGACCTTAATCTTTTCCAGCAACGTTATTATTGTAGAACTTTAGAAGTTGAAGGAAACTTAGATGGTTTAGTCCAAGTCCCTCATTTTACAGATGAAGAAATGGATCCAAAGATGGTAAGTGACTTGCCCAGGTAGTATATTGATGGTAAATGATAAAAATAAGTTAAAAAATCCAGGTTTCTTGTACCACATTAAACTCTCTGATGTTCACAAAACAGTCAATGGAAATGTGTGGTTAGATCACCTCTACTGGAAAAATTACCATGAACGCCATCATCACAATCATTCAAAGAACGTTCCCTACCAGCAGTGAGTATGCACATAGCTTTGGCATTAAGAAGCATTGTCTGTTCATATTGCTATTCCTAGAATATTAACTGAAAGCAAAATGCACATGGCTAGCTCTTCATGCTTGATATAATCTAATCAAGGTTTTAATCCAAGTTCTAGTTAGAATAATGAGAGTCCTTCCAACCTGTTTCCAATAGAGATCATAAAATCATTTAATTGTCTAGAAATGGAAGGAACTCTAGAGGTCTTTGAGTCTAACCCCATGCTTTTATAAATGTATCGGTTTAGGGACTGACAGCCTAAGTGAATTACACAAAGTCACAGAGAGAGGTTTTCAGGTGGAATTTGAACCCATATTGTTCTGACTCCAAGTCTAGCACCATATATCTAGATGTGAACAAAACTGTCAATGTGGTGGTATTGGTGATTAATAAACTCTGATACTCCCTCTTCAAATGTTATTATTTTGCTCTTTGATAATCTGTAGAGCTGATTTCCAGGCTTGACAATAGAAAAAAATTGCCTTCCCTGCCCCATTAGCCTTAATTGTCCTTTGTAAATATTTCTGATGGGAGATAAATCAAGGTAGACATTTCTACACTTGTACCAATGTATCAAAATAGATCTACTTGTGCATGATTGTTTCTATAGTTGTGTGTGCCAATAGAGAAATATATCACAGCCAGCCCAGATCATGATGCCAAACAGTTTACCAGAGTCTGGAAGACTTGTGACCATTATGCTCATTGAGTTCTATCCAGTTGGCAAAAGTTAATCTAGGGGGAGAAAGTCTAAATATCCACGAAAATGTGTTTGTGGTTAGATAATAAAACCTTGGTGAAGTTGATCAGCTGGCAGTCTTCCAATTTGCAGTCTGTCTCACACCTGTTTCATGTATTTGTTTTATGTGGCCTCTGATTAAAACCCTATAATATGCAGGGAAAGTAAGCAGGTTCTTGTAATCAAATCACTAAAGCTAAATTTTTCTTTCATTCAAGACATTCCAGATTCTAATTCCCAACTTACTCTTACCATACAAGACCTTTCTCTAGGGCTTTTCAGTGCAATTAGAAATGTGCCAAAGTTTGCAATAAAAATATTCTCTGTAAAAAAGCCCATGGGCATTTATATGCTTAGTGACTAACAATGGCTCAGTGGGGACAAATGTGAAAAACACAGCAGCACCCCAGTATGGAAAGACAAATATGCCCAGTGTGGCATTGATCTGTTCTTTTTTGTTAGTCACTTGGATTTTATGAACTATAAAATACTAACCAACAAGACATAGCCTAAACCAAAGGTTAATGGCTTTTAGAAATTCTTGTTAAGCTAAAAGCAATTAAGTGTTTTTTTTTTTGTTTGGGGGGAGTGGATGGGTGAGGGAGAGCAATAATTATATGATGTAATAATATACATTTAATTAAATAATAATATAAGTATAAAGCAATGCATATGCATTTCTATGTAATTATTCTTGCAATGGGGTTTGAACACATGGTATGTAAATAAATATGTGTACAAGTACATACATATGTGATATATGTACACATGTACACACTATACTATAACTAATCATCCAGGTCCATATTCTTCAAGGAATGAATGGAAGACAATGCACTGTTGTAAAACACTGTGTTGGGCACTGAGATAAGTAGAAAGTTATAATACATAATCTTTGACCTAATGTAATCTGCAATCTAGTCAAGGGGAGAGACAGGGATAAGATAAAAATAACTACAATATACAACATTTTAATATAAGTGTTTCAGGAGGTTACAGGATAAAGTCTCTAGAAGTCTAGAGGGAAGACTTGTTAGTAATCAGGGATGTTAGAGAAGGTATCAAGAAGGAGGTGTTGACATTGGCTAAGGGCTTTAAAGGATAGAGAACAGGTAGTGGAAAGGCACAAGGAACAGTGTGAGCAAATGCCGGGAGCTATTCCTTGAGGAGAGGGAGGAAAAGTATCATGGAAAGTAAAAAGACAGTTCAGGGAAGAAAAATAGTAATGCTAGTAGCTGTCATACTTTTGGATTTGCAAAGTGCTTTTCATATTTTTTCATTTCTCACAACAACTCTATAAGGAAGAGGTTATTATTTTTAAAGATGAGGAACCTGAGGCTGAAAAAGGCTAAGTGACTTGTCCAGGGTCACACAGGTAGGAAGCATGTGAGGCAGAATTCAAACACAGGTCTTCTTTACTCCAAGTCTAATTCTATTAACTCATCCAACTAGCAACCTGTGCTGTAACAGCATTATGATTAGAGCAGAGTAATTCCATATAATATTGTGACATAGTGTGTAGAAAAGATAATGTTAGAAATGGAGGATATGAGTATAATAGGCCTTGAATGCGAGGCTATACAACTGAAAAGAAAATAAAAAGCGCAGAAGCAGGTTATGGAGCTCTCAGCCCAGCAATGGTAAGGGGGTGGGTCATGCAACTCTTCCAAAAGAGATGACAGGGTATCCTTGGCTAGCAATGAGTACAGCTTGCACTTATTGGCAACTCTATTGCCCATAAGCAGTTCTACCTCACAAATCTAGGTTGTAGTGGAGTGCTTTCCATTGGTCATGAGGGAGCAGAGACCCTGGTCACAATTCCAGGGTCCAGAGGGGGGCTAGTGCTTGCAGCTGCAGGGAAGCAAGGTGCACTTCCTGGTTAAAGACAAGAGCACATACCAGGAATGTAGTGAACAGACCTATCTGAGAATAATACCAACTTGGCAGCATTAAAATCTAGACACCCAGAATTAGCTCTGAAAGCAACAGTATGAAAAATGATGAAGCTTTGGATAATACATCCCCACCTTCAACTGAGCAGAGCCAAACTTTATAATGAAGTTAAATATTAAAAAAAAAAAAACAGACCGGAAAAAATAAGCAAACAACCAAAAAAGAACATGACCACAAAAAGTACTATGGTGATAGGGAGAATGAAGACATACACTCAGAAAAAGATTACAGTGTGAAAACAAAAACAAGCAAAGAATTAAAGAAAAATGCTAATTGGACCCAAGCCCCACAAGAATTTCTGGAAGAGTTTAGAATGGTAGAGGAAAAATTGAGAAAAGAAATGGAAGTGATGTAAGAAAATTATGAAAAGAGAATTAACAACTTGGTAAAAGAGGCACAAAAATATTGAATAAAATAACACCCTAAAAATAGAATTGGCCTTTTACTATTGTAAAAGACACACAAAAATTCACTGGAAAAAAACTCTTCAAAAAAGCATAACTGGTCAAAAGCTCACTGAACAAAATTATTCTTTAAAAAATAGAATTGGGTAAGCAAATGCCAATGATTCTGTGAGACATGAAGAAACAATAAAACAAAATCAAATTTGTTTTAAATAGGAAAAAAATATGAAATACCTCATCAGAAAAGAAAAACAAAAACTTACTTTGAAAATACATAAAGGAAAAATAATATAAAAATTATCAGACTACCTGAAATCCATGATGAAAGAGTCTAGATGTCAAATTTCAAGAAATTATTAAGGAAACCTTCCCTGATAGATTCAAAGGGTAAAATAGTAATTTAAAAAAAACAAAAACAAAAACAGATCACATCTTCAAAGAGTACCTAAAATGAAAACATACAAGAATATTAAAGCCAAATTCCAAATCTCCCATGTCAAGAAGAACATATTTTAAGGAGCCAGAAAGACATAATTCAATTATCATGGAGTCAGGATTACAAAATATTTAGCAGCTTCTACTATAAAGGACAGGAGGACTTGGAACATGATATTCCAGAAAGCAAAGATAAGAAAATTAGCACCAAAAATAGTCTACTCTATCAAATTGAGTATAATCATTTAGGCGAAAATTGATATTTAATGAAATTTCCAGCATTTCCTTGTGAAAAGACCAGATGTGAATACAAAATTTGAAAATCAAACACAAGACTCAAAGAAGTATATAAAGGTAAACATTATGGAAAAATCATGCACAAAAAGATTAAACTTTATATTCCTATATGGGAAGATGATATATAGAATTCCTAAGAACTTTTATTATTAAAAGGGCAATTAGAAGAAGTGTACGTAGACAGAGGCCATGGATGTAAGTCAATTAAGTTGGGATGATCTGAAAAAATGAAGGGGTGAGACAGGGATACACTGGGAAAAGGAAGGAGGGAGAGGAACAAAGCAGGGAAATTTTTCTCATATAAAAGAGACACTCAAGGAAGAGCTTTTACATTGAAAGGGAAAATTCATAGGTAGTGGGTAACTTTTGAAACTCTCTCATCAAAAATGGAAGTCTGTGTGTGTGTACATGTGTGTGTATGCATGCATACATATATACTTTGATAGTAGCTTTATATCTACT
>CM053584.1:340659130-340718860 GCA_028627135.1 Pseudochirops cupreus | reverse complement strand
CTCTGAGATATCACATCTCATTGGGGTCAGATTGGCCAATATGACAAAACAGGAAAATGATAAATGCTAGAGAAGATATGGGAAAATTGGAACACTAATGCATTGTCGGTGGAGTTGTGAACTGATCCAACCATTCTGGAGAGCAATTTGGAACTATGCCCAAAGGGCTATAAAAATGTGCATATCCTTTGACCCAGCCATACCACTTCTCCTGTATCCCAAAGAGATCATGCAAGTGCGAAAGGGACCCATATGTACACAAATATTTATAGCAATGCTTTTTGTGGTGGCAAAGAATTGGAAATTAAGGGAATGCCTATCAATTGGAGAATAGCTAAACAAGTTGTAGTATATGGATGTAATGGAATACTATTTTGCCATAAGAAATGAGGAGCAGACAGATTTCAAAATAAACTGGAGAGACATATAAACTGATGCTGAATGAAGGGAGCAGATCAGGAGATCATTGTACACAATTACAAACATATCATATCTGTGATGACTGACTTTGATAGACTGGGCTCATCTCAGCAATGCAAAGTTATAAGACAACTCCAAAGAGTCATGATGGAAAAGGCTATCCATATCCAGAGAAAGAATTATGAATTCTGAATGCAGAGTGAAGCAAACTACTTACTCTTTCTCTTTTTTGTTTTGTTCTGTTTCTTCTTTCTCTTCATTCACTACATTGATTGTAATTCTTCTGTACAAACTGATTAAGTTTAATGTGAAGGTATATGTAGCACCTAAATCTGATCCCATGCTGCCATGGTGGGGGGAGGGAATAGAGTAGAGAGGAGGGAGAAAACTTGGAACTCAAAATCTTGTGGAACTGAATGTTGTAAACTATTAGTAAATAATTAAAAAAAAAAGAAAAAACCTTCACATTCTAAATTATTTTCCTTCCTCCCTTCCCAAACCCCTCATTGAGAAGGCAAGCAATTCAATATAGGTTGTATGTGTGTAATCATGCAAAACATATTTCCATATTAGTCATGTTGTGAAAGAAACCATAGACCAAAAAACTTTAAAAAATAAAGTAAAAAATGTATGCTTCAATCTGTAGTTAGTCACCATCAGTTTTTTTTTTCCTCTGAGGACATGTAGCATTTGTCATCATAAGTCTTTTAGAGTTGTCTTGGATTATTGTATTGTTGAAAGTAGCTGTCATTCACAGCTGATCATCTTCCAATATTACTGTTACTTTATTACATGACACTTTGCATTGCCTTCTGTAAATATTTCCAGTTTATTCTGAGAGCATCCTGCTCATAATTTCTTATAACACAATAATATTCCCTTACTATCACATACTACAATTTGTTCAGTCATTTCCCAATTGACGAGCATCTGTCGAAGGGAATATATAAAACTATTGGAAAAGGGTCTGGCTATTTAATGACAAGAATTGAAGTTAGGGGAATACAAAAAAAAAGATGCAGGAGACTTTTTTCCCCTTTCCCTCCACCTCCCCTTCAACCTCTACCCCTGATCCCCATTTTATATTACCATGATTTCTAATTCTGAACGGCTGGGGTTGGGTTCATTTTTTTGTTTTGTTTTGTTTTAAAACAGTTTTGAGTCTGTGTATTATTTCCAGTATCTATCAAAGTGTCTGAAATTTAGTGAAATAATACTTTTAAAAAATTGAATGGAATTGAATTGAATTTCTTCAATAGCGATCCGTTGGGGGAGGTCTAAGTAGGAGAATATCAGGCGAAACCAACCTAAAAATGTGAAGATTGTTCCCCAGCAAATCACACAGTGCTCTACTCTGGTGTCAATTGGATGTTTGTTGAATGAAGAAAGAAATGAATGAGTAATCATTTAAATTTGCGTCTTTATTCCTGTTAATTACTCTGACTTGTCTTCAACTCACTCAGTAGAATGGATCTGTTGGCATATCTGTGTGGGCAAGTTAAGGGAAGAAAAATAACTGATCTGTATATAATAAGGCTTTTAAGTTTCAAAATATATCAGTGATGTACTACAGATATTATCAATCTTGTTGTAGAGATGAGGCAACTGAGACTCAGATAATTTTAGAGTTTTTATAATTCATGAAGTAGCATGTAATTAATTAATTCTTAAAAAGTGGGCTCCTTGAGAGCAGGAATTATTTCATTCTTTGTATTTGTAATGTAAGGATCTAGCAGAAGACATGAAACACAATAGGTGCTAAATTAAAAATTGTTGATCGAATCATTAATTAATCTTAGGTCAGTTTCAAATTTTAAAGCAAGTTTTTAAAAATTTGGGACTTGTGAATTAAATGGAGGAAGGAACTCCAGATATGTAAACTCCTTCTGGCATTGTAGATCAGAAGCTGTTCTGTAATTTATGAACTTAAGAGAGTTGCATCAGGAATAGAGATGCCAAGTGACTTGTCAAGGGTCACACAACCAATAGTTATCACACTGGGGATTTGAACTTGGTTCTTCCTGAAACTTCCTTTTTCTGGAATGCCATAATGTTTATGAGAAAAAGACAGAAAGAAATGGAGAGACAGAGAAGGAAGGGAACAAGGTAGGAAGGCAAGAATGAAGGTGGGAAGGAAGGAAGGAAGAAAGAAAGAAAGAAAGAAAGAAAGAAAGAAAGAAAGGAAAGAAAGTAGGAAGGAAGGAAGGAAGGAAGGAAGGAAAGGAAGAAAGGAAGGAAGAAAAGGAGGAAAGGAAGGAAGGAAGGAAAGAAGAAAGAAAGAAAGAAAGAAAAAAGAAAGAAAGAAAGGAAGGAAGGAAGGAAGGAAGTGAGGGAGGGAGGAAGAAAGGAAGGAAGGAGGGAGAAAGGAAGGAAGGAGGAAGGAAAAAAGAAAAAAAGAAGGAAAGAAAGACACTTCCTCTAGTGCTGATCTCCCAATCTCAACTGGTTCTCAGGGGAATTGACTATTTCCTGTTGGGATTCTGGGGATAACGTTGGGGGGGGGGGTTGGGGAAGGGGAGGAGTCTGGTATTTTGAGTACTACCACTTATAATCCTCCTGGCCATTTGATTATCAATTAGTCTTAGTTGTCTTTTGTAAAGAGAAAGGTAAAGCAAAGACATGTCCAGTGTTTCCCTCTCAAATGGTTGGCACATGCTTTCCTTGCACATACAAGTTTTCTAGAGAGAATGGGATCAAACTTAGAGAATAAACACAACCTCAGAGTGAAAACATACATACTAGCTACTAGAAGTCATTTCTTTTCTTTGTAGAATCCTTGTGAAGTTCCCTTAGGTGTAACAATCTGCTAGACTACAAGGGTCAGTTTCCTTGAGGAATCATGCAGCAGCCTTCCTTTCTTGTTTCTAGTCTGCCTTAGCCCTATACACAGATGCTGTTATCAGCCACTGCTGCTCCAGGGATGCTGCTACTGGCTTCAATGGATCAGGCTACCAATGCCCATGAGAGCCCCAGATCTTCTCACCTGTCAAAGTTCACAGTTCCATATCTTGGTGTCTGTGTGTACTGCTATTCAAGAAGACACTGTGGGGAAGAGGAACAAACTTGGAAAAAGCAGAGTTGATGGCAAAGAGATGACAAGAGGTGGCAGAAGTCCAAAGTATCATGGAAAGCTAGAACACTGGGCTGAATGTAATGAAATTAAAAAGAGTCAAATGTAAAACCTTGTACTTGAGTTTTGTTTTTTTTTTAAATGCAAGGTAGGAAAGGCATATGTAAACAACAGGTAATATGAAAAAAAACTAAGCGTTGTAGTAAACTGAAAACACAGTATGTGTCAATAGTATCATATAAAAGACATAAACTCTGATGATTTGTGCATTTCATAGAATTGTATATCTAGAATGGAAATGAATCTGAGAGGTCATTGAGTTGAACCTTCTAATTTTACAGATGAGGAAACTAAGGCCCATAAAAAGGACATGATTTATCCAAGTGATTTGTCCATCATTAGTAAACAGCAAAGTCAGGATTTAAACTCCATATGCTGTGCTTCTAAAATATTTCTTCTTTGCCCTGGTACATAAGCTACATTGAACAATATAATTGCTATCAATGTGTCCCTCTACACCAGCAGTTCTCAACCTGTGGGTTATATTCAGTTTAAATACATCCTGCATATCAGATATTTACATTATGATTCATAACAGTAGCAAAATTACAGTTATGAAGTAGCAATGAAAATAATTTTATCGTTGGAGGTTACCACAACATGAGGAACTGTATTAAAGGGTCACGGCATTAGGAAGGTTGAGAACTACTGCTAGTCTACACCTGGCCCTGGTCAAGCCATATCTCTTGTGTTGTGTGATTAATTCTAGAAGATACTTTGTAGAAAGGACATAAAAAATCTTAAGAGTGACCAGAAGAGGACAACAATGATGATGGGATGTCTTAAATTCATACCATAGGAAGAAGAGTTGGAGGAACTGGAGATAGGCAGGAAAAAGAGGTGGATGGAGGAGTGTAATGGCAAGCAAAATTCTACTAAGCTCCTTGTTTCAATTATTCAAGTGTCTTTGAGCCTTCTCTGTGATTATATCAAGTCTTTGCTAGAAACAGAACCTATGAAGCCCATAGTGGGAGGAACTTGCCAAAGACTGGAAGAGGAAGGACGTAAGAGGAAGAGTGGAACAGGAAGGAGGAGAGCAAATAAAAGCTCAAGTACAAGCTGGGACTGAGAAGAACCGGGAGGAAGGATGCCTGTGGTGCTGGCACTCTAACTGTCTGTTTTGTCTGTGTTGATGTTACTTTGTCAGAACTGCTGCTGACTGAGGCTATTGTTATTACAGAAGCTCTGGGACCTTACTACTGGTCAGCCCTGAAAGAGAACTTTACTGCTGTCTGTTTACAGAAATCCTGAAGGAGTGTTTTATTGAAGGAATGTTTTCAGAGGTCCTGGGACTTTACTGATGATTTGTGTTAATTTCCCAGACAGAGGCCCTGTCTGTGTTGGTGTGTGTTGATTTCGCAGACAGAAAGTGAATTGATGATAGTGCCAGCAATGTGTGTGTATGTTGTTGTAATTCTGCTAAGCTTGATGTGTGGAGCTGGACTGGAGCTGGGAGTTGCCTACCTGTGAATACAGGTGATGGTTGAGTGAATTCAAGCAAGAGCTGGGAGCATGGAAGAGGAACCATGGAATTTGGGAATCAGTCTCCAGTCAAGACAAAAGGCCCTCTACTTGGGTACTTAGTGCTGGCTGATGAGATTAAGACAATAAGACCTAGGGATGGGAACCTTTGTACTTTGTACTTTGTACCTCTTAAGGATCATTGTTCCTTAAAGATGATTGGGTTAAGATTGACTAGAAGCCAGTCTCCAATCAAGATGATAGAAGACTTTAGATGGTTACTTTATATTGATTGATTCAGATTGTGACTTACTGAATAATATCTTTTGTTTAAGAATATGTGGCCACTTTAGTAATAAGTTGTTATGTTATATTGCTGTGAATATTATACTTTGGCTTCTGTGAATGTTTTTCCTTTAGTTTACTGTTGAATAAATAGAGAGTTCACAATACTATGTGATCAGAACCTTAAAGCTATTCATAGCAGCAGTCCTTGGGAGAGCTGCTTGTGCTTGGGTTTACAAGGAGGAAGTATGAAAGTTAGTTTCCTATATCTGAAGGGCTATGATGTGGAAGTGGGATTATTTATGATTGCGCTATTTGTTCCCACAGGGAAGAACTAGAAACAATTTATTGAAATTTTGGAAGCTAGTTTAGGGCTTGAAATGAGGAAAAACTTATAAAATTATCCAACATTGGAATGGGTTGCTTCAAGAGGTAGGGGCTTTCTCCTTTCCCCTCACCCTTTCCCCTTCCCAATGCTTTTAACTAAAGTAGTTTTCAAATATTAAACAATAAACAAGCATTTATTAAGCACCTACTGTATGCCAAGTACCATGCTAACTACTAGGGATGCAGAGACAAAATGAAAACAGCTGGGGGCACAGTTGGTACAGCACCAGGCCTAGAGTTGGGAAGATCTGAGTTAAAATCCACTCTCAAATACTAACTATATGATTCTTGTCAAGTCACTTTACCTCTGCCTCAGTTTTTTCATCTGTAAAATGGGGATAATAACAGCATCTACCTCTCAGGGTTTTTGTGAGGATCAAATGATTTAATAACTGTGAAACACAGCACTGTGCCTGACACATAGCAAATGCCATATAAACGTTAATTATTATAATAATCTCTGACGATAACGGGTTACATTTTTGGGAGGGATAGATGTTCACAGGTAAGTGAAAAATAGAATAGGTATAAGATAAATTCAGAGGTTTGGATGTGGTGTATAGTAAACAACTGGGAAAATCAGAAAAGAACTAGTTTTGAAGATGATTAGTTTGAATTTAGATACCAGTGCCAGGTCCAAGCCTTGAAGGTGAGGTTCAAGTTGGATTGACTCATTGTTCTTTAACCTTTGAGTTCTGCCTGCTAACCTCTTAAATGGCATGCTGACCTTTCTGACAGGTTTTTAAAATTATTATTATTCCAGCAGCGATGAAGTTGATATGTAGCTGAGATGGCAGGATATGTTGATATACTCAGTATCTTCACTGACAATCTGTTTCTGTTTGTGTGCTCTCTGAGGTCGCTCATACATAATATCCTTTCCCATGTGGCATTCATATACGTAATGATCAAGTCTGGATGAACCTGATTTCAGAGGATGAAAAATCTATTCTCCACATTGAATTTGGGACCAAAAGACATGAGTAAAAATATTGCTTTTCCTGGCATGTTAAAAATTCAGTTTAATTTAACATGCATTTATTAAATGGTGACAATGTCAGACAATGATAAGTGCTAATGATACAAAATGAAAGTTTCTCCCTGCTTCCTTCCCTTCCTGCCTTCTAGAGTTTATATGGTGCTGTGGAAAAAAAATGTGGACATCAAAAAGTAAACAGAAAATCAATGTATCTGTAACAGAATTCCAGATCCTGCCTCAAATTTAATGTACAATTTTATCATTGTGTAAGGGACAGTCTTTATTTTACCCACTACAGAAACTGCATAAGACATGAAGGACTCCTGGGAGACATAAAACACTGAAATTAACTAGGAGATTTATTGACTTCCCAAGGTATAGGCACCGTCTTATGCAGGTTCCCCATCCCTGTTCTTACCCTAAATTGCCCCTGACTCATTAGAATATAAACTTGTTGAGAAAAAGCGTGGGTTTTTTTTTCTGTTTCTTTGTATTTCCTAGTACCTAACACATAGCAAAATATTAACAAATTTTTTATTGACTGCTTGAGTATTAGGGACTGCTTAACCCTACTCATAAATGAAAAACAATTTTGAGAAGGTAAGGTGTCACTTGAACTGAGCCTTGTAAGTATCTCCGTGTTCCAAGAGATGGTATCAAAACTTCAGGAAGATGGCATATCTGAAATTAAGGAGAGACCTTTGAAATACCTACGCCACTAAAAACTGACCCCTGGAAGTTTGGGTACAGACCATTTTTTAACTCTGTGACTTTGAGCACGTCACATTCCTCTCTGATTCCCAGTTTGTTTTCTTTAATAAGGGGGGGGGGGCCTGGACTATAAGTTATTGATGTATTGTTTCTAAGTACAGAGACTCCAGCATAGGCTACATCTAGTCAGTGATCAGAGCTGAGGGTCTCAGGTGGGATCAGGCTGGTGAGTCATCTTGTTTTATCTTATGTGAAAGCAATATAAGATACAAGTGGGAAAGGCAGGAGCCTTTCGGAGCCAAGAAAGTCAAGCAAATACAGTCTCTTGTTCATTTTTTTTCTTTTGACATTTTGTTTTTAAATCACTAGCCATCTTGTAACATAAACTCCTTAAGGTTAAAATTGTTGCCTTTTGTACTTTGCATTCCCAGCACCTTACATGTAGAAAAAGTTTAATAAATGTTTATTGAATCAAAGAGATTAAAAATAATGTCTATAATATCTTTTTTGTAAGAGACTCTTTCCAAGTCTTGAGTATTTCCAAATTAAAGGTCTTAAAATGGCCTCTCATGTTGAGACTTAATATTAATAATTTGTTCCTGATTTTTAAGATGAAGAAGGACCCGCAGACAATCAAAAGCTACCTGAGACACTCTTTTTTATATTATTTTGAAATTTTAATGTGGTTTTATTCCTATTTATTTATTTTTAGTTTTCATCTCACTTCCACAAGGTTTGAGTTCCAAATTTTCTCCCCATCTCTCCTCTCACCCCACCCCAATGAGCATTCTAATTACCCTTTCCCCCAATCTGCCCTCCTTTTTATCACCACCCCCACTCTTTTCACCTTCCCTTCTATTTTCCTGCAGGGCAAGATAGATTTCTATACCATATTGCCTGTAATTCTTATTTCTCAGTTGCATGTGAAAACAATTTTTAACCTTTGTTCTTAAAACTTTGAGTTCTACATTTTCTTCCTCCCTCCCACCCTCATTGACGAGGCAAGAAGTTCAATATGGGTTGTATATGTGTAGTCACGCAAAACACTTCCATAACAGTCATGTTGTAAGACACTAACTATATTTCCCTCCACCATATCCTACCCCCCACATTTACTCTATTTTCTCCTTTGACCCTGTCCTTCCTCAAAAGCATTTGCTTCTGATTAACCCCTCCTCCCTTTTGCCTTCCCTTCTATCATCCCCTTCCCCCATTCTCATCCCTTTCCCCCTTACTTTTCTGTAGGGTTAAGATAAATTTCCATAACCAACTAATTATGTATTTTCTTCCCTTCTTAAGACAAATTCAACAAAAGTAAGTTTCACTTATTCCCTCTCACCTTGCTCCTCTTCCCCTCCAATGTTTTTCTTGCTTCTTTTATATGAGGTAATTTATCTCATTCTACCACTCCCTTTCTCCTTCTCCCAGTACATTCCTCTCTCACCCTTTAATTTTATTTTTTAGATATCATCCCTTCATATTCAACTACACCTCCAACAACTCTAATACTGAGAAAGGTCTCATGAGTCATAAATATCATCTTTCCATGTAGGAATGTGAACAGTTCAACTTCAATAAGTCCCTTATGATTTATCTTTACTGTTTACCTATTCATACTTCTCTTGATTCTTGTATTTAAAAGTCAAAATTTTTATTCAGCTCTGGTCTTTTGACCAAGAATGACTGAAAGTCCTCTATTTCATGAGTATCAATTTTTTCCCTTGGAGGATTATACTCAGTTTTGATTCAGTAGGTGATTCATGGTTTTAATCCTAGCTACTTTGACCTCTGAAATATCATATTCCAAGTCCTCCAATCCCTTAATGTAGAAACTGCTAAGTCTTGTGCTGTCCTGATTTTATTCCCACAATACTTGATTTTTTTTTTCTGGGTGCTTGCAATATTTTTGCCTTGATCCAGGTACTCTGGATTTTGATTACAATATTCCTAGATGTTTTCCTTTTGGGATCTCTTTCAGGAGGTGATTAGTGGATTCTTTCAATTTCTATCTTCCCATCTGGTTCTAGAATATTAGGGTAGTTTTCCTTGATAATTTCTTGAAAGATGTCTAGGCTCTTTTTTTTGATCATGGCTTTCAGATAGTCCAATAATTTTTAAATTATCTCTCTCGGATCTTTTTTTCCAGGTCAGTATTTTTTCCCATGAGATATTTCACATTGTCTTCTATTTTTTTCATTCTTTTGGATCTGTTTAATAGTATCTTGATTTCTCATAAAGTCATCATTTTGATTTGCTCCAACCTAATTTTGAAGGAATTATTTTCTTCAGTGAGTTTTTGAACCTTCTTTTCCATTTGGCCAATTCTGTTTTTTATGGCATTCTTCTCCTCATTGACTTTTTGGACCTCTTTTGCCATTTGGGTCAGTCTATTTTTTAAGGTACTATTTTCTTCAGCATTTTTTTTGCAGTGTTTTTCATGATTTTCTTGCATCACTCATTTCTCTTCCCAATTTTTCCTCTACTTCTATTACTGGATTTTCAAAATTCTCTTTGATCTCTTCCATGACCTTTGACCAATTTATATTTTTCTGGAAGCTTTGGATGTAAAGCTTTAACTTTGTTGTCTTCTTCTGATTGTAGGTTTTTATCTTCCTTGTCACCAAAGTAAGATTCCATATTCTGATTTTTTTTTCCATTGTTTGCTCATTTTTCCCAGTCATTTATTTGACTTTTGAAGTCTTTGTTATAATAGGACTCTGGTTCCAGGGTGGAGGGTAAACTGTCCCAAGCTTCAGGGGTTTTATGCCACTTTTTTTCAGAGATACTACTAGGGACCTGCAAATTTTCATCTCTTCCAAGGTTGTGTGATCAAAGGAGAGGTGTTTATTCCTCTCCTGCCTGTGCTCTTGTCTGTGAGTGACCACAAGCATTCTTTTCTTTCTTGGAACTGTGAGGAGGATTTCCTCTCCATCACTTCCACAAGCTCCACCAAGTCAGCACTTCTCCTCACCCCAGGACTGCGGCCCAGATCCATGCACAGGCAAAGCAAGAGAATTCATTCTCAGCACCAGCAAAGAGATCCCTGCATTACCTCTCTGATCCCCCCACCATCTGTGGGCCAAGAGCTCTAGAAGTAGCTGCCACTGCTGCCTCCACTGCTACTGCCCTGCGGCTGGGGCCAGACTGAGCTCCTCTCTCACACAGGTCCAACAGACCTTTCCTACTGACCTTTTAGCTGTCTTTGGCATTTGCCAGTTGAGAAATCTAAAAACCACCACAATTGCCTCTGATTCAGTTCCCTGAGGCCTGCTCTGGTAATGTCTGTGCAGGCATGGCCCATGTTGGACTGTGCTCTTCTCTCAGACTGGTACAACAGAGTTTTCCAGTCAACCTTTCAGGTAATCTTCAACTGAAAATTTGTTTCACTCTGTCATTTTGCAGGTTCTGCTGCTCTAGAATTAGTTTAGAGTCATTTTTACAGGTATTTGCAGAGGTCTGAGAGAGAGCTTAATCAAGTCCCTGCTTTTACTCTGTCATTTTGGCTTTGCCTCTACCCAAGACACTCTTCTTTCAATAATCTATATTCATTCTATTTTAATAATGGAATAATAAGAAGCAGTTCCCCTGACGAACTTCCACAGTATTCATCAGCAATCTTGAGGCACTAGGAGAGGTGGTTTTTCCTCTAAAAATGACCATTTATTTTCAACCATGTCCTAATCAGGCAACCACTTAATTATATGCATAATGTCAGAGTAAAGAATAAATACTAAAGTCATATCTACAGTTGTTGACCTTTGAAGCCAGAGGCTCTTTAGAGAATTGCTATAATTGCAGTGGAATTAGCCTTCCTAATGGCTCCTGGGATTTGTAATCATTGCTTTTTAAAAAATTTTTTGTATTTTCAATACTTATTGTTCTGCATTTCATTCCTATTGGATATTATATTGATATAAGGTCCAAATCTACTTTGAGATAAAATACTTTCCCCCTACATACTTGTACTGACAAATTAATAAATGGTGATGAATTTTTAGACCCATTATAAATTATCTCTTATTTGTTTTTTGGCTATATGGCCTCTAGTACATGAAAATAAATCTATCTACCTATCGATACAAACAAAAAACAAATACACACACATATACATATCAGAAAATATTCCGGTATGCATATACATAGGTAAGTATAGGTATACATGTATATTGCAGACCTTTGAGCTCATATGTATACACACCTGTATATTTTTCCTGGAGACACACAAAACACTTATACCTCCATACATAGTCATATGTGTCAATATGTGTACATTGTATGCACATACACAAATATATCAGACATATATACACATATACATGTGAACATATCTATGCACTACATGAGTACATGAGGGCAGCTAGTTGGCTTAGTTTATAGTATATTAAGCCTGGAGTCAAGAAAATACATATTCCTGATTACAAGTTTAGCCTCATTCATTAGCTATGTGACCTTAGAAATGTCACTTAGCCCTGTTTGTCTCCATTTCATCTGTAAAATGATCTGGAGAAGAAAATGGCAAACCACTCCAAGAAAACCCCCAAAATGTAGTCATGGAGAGTGACAAGACTAGAATAACCCAACTACCATAGCAACAAAAGTTAATCATCAAATTAAATAAACATGACAAAGGAAGGTCCTGGAATTAATTGCTCTATCCAGAATAACTTGCCACTTAGAACTGATTAGCCTACAGATATAACTAAGTTTAGCTTTAAACATGATCATATTTCAGCTGATTATCATGGATTTTTTTAAGTAAAATATGAGCTACAGAAATAAATTAATTCCCTTTAGTTTGATAATCAACTAGATGTGCCTTTACTTCTCACTCCAAAAACAAAAATAAAACTCCTTAAAATAAAATGTGAAACTGGTCAACTAGAAAAATTCAAATAGGAAACTGCACATGTAAATATTGTTCTAGTTCATGGATTATCCACAGGAGGAAAAGTTGCCTGGCTGCATCTCCATAGCTGTTCCTTCCCAGGATGATATCTTTGAGTAATGGGCTGAATAAAATAAATTTTGTATCATAAAAGGACATCTTTTTTCTCTTTTTGACTTGCCCTAAAAATTCCTACTTTCATCAGAGTTGTTTGAAAATATGATTAATTTGTGTTTGTACAATAGTTTCAGGACCAGATTATGTCGTATAAAATATCTATTTTGTAGCACTTATATTTTATTTTTATGACAGAAGCATTTGTTATTAAAACAAGTGATTTAGTATTATTCTCATACATTGGATAATAATAGTTAAAATATACAATTTGGTATACCTGGAAAAATAATTTTCCTCAAAATTACATATTTGATAATGGGGGAGTCAACAGTGGCAGAAAGATGTTTAACAAGAGGATAACACAGCTTCCTTCTAGAGCAGTGGTTCTCAACCTTCCTAATGCTGCAACCCTTTAATACTCATATGTGGGCGCATGTGCATGTGGGCAGACCCACCTGGAGATGGATAGAGGAGCAGTATCTTGGTTCCTAAAACCATTGGAAATATGTGTTTTCTGATGGTCTTAGGCGACCCCTGTGAAAGGTTTGTTCAACCCCCAAAGAGGTTATGACCCACAGGTTGAGAACCATTGGGTTTAAAATACTAACAGGGTACATATCAGATCTTGGAGATATTGGGCTTCAGTGATATTCTGAAAGCTTAACAATCTTCCTTTCTCCTTCCTTTCTCTTTTTATTACTTTCAAAGTTATCTTCTCAAATTAGATGGAAATCATTCTTCCTAACATTTCCCTTTATTCAACAGAGAGAAGATAGAGCGGTATAATGGAGAATGTTGGACATACAATTAAGAACCAGTATTCAAATTCTGTCTCTGGTGGTATTTACTAGCTGTGTTGCCATAGGTAAGTCACTTAACCAGTCTGAGCCTCAGTTTCCTCATTTGAAAAACGAAAACGATCATATCTGCAGTTCTATCTCCACTATATTGTAAGATTTTAAAGAAACAATATGTGTAAAGCACTTTGCAAACATTTAAGTCACTAAGTAAATATTACTAATCCTGTTGCCCTTCACTTTATCATCTCTTCCTCTCTATGATCTCTGTTCCTCTTCCCTAATTTGTCTCTTTCCTCTTTGTCTTCTTTTATTTCTCATCCTCCTCCTTCTTATCCTTTCTTACAATGTGCACCTCCATTTTCTCTCTCAGTTAAGTTTAAGGGCAATAGTTTTAAAACATAATATTAAGTCATAAGTGGGTCAGTGGGAAGGGTTAAGAGAACTGAGTTACAGGTGATAGAATTCCTTTACTCTGAGATCCTGACAGATAGGCATGAACACTGCAGCAGTTTTCTAATTCAGTTCTAGCCAGCCTTTGCCTAAGACTGCGCCTTCTGAGCCAGAACTGATGCCCATGTCATTAACAATTTCAATCACCATTCTCTATCTATCTTCGGAAAGAAAACACCAGAGAAACTGCATATTTCATCAGAGAACTCAATCCCGTACTGGCTAAGGCTGAACCTAGTGCAGGCAAGTCAGCATCAACAATTAACCATAATGCTGTGCTAAATCCACATAACTAAGCATCTAATTTAAATTTAATGGAATAGTTCCTCTATGTTAAGTCCAATCATGAGCATTAATGTGCACAAATAAAGCATTTTCTCAAATAAAAAGGACTGGATCAGGAGAATGGCTCATGGAATAAAGTTAAATTGGGTATTTAAAAGGCTAGCTGTTTATTAAACAACACCATAACTGGAGGATATTTTCTCTTTTATTTGGACAGGCAAAGAGAAAATTGTGAGTCTCTGGCCAGAGAAGGGGCTGTGTTTCCTTATGGGGTTAATTGACTATTAAAATGATTACTGACACAATGCTTTCAGGTAAGGCATCTTGGAGAAGAGCTAACATGCATCCAGGTTATGGGCACTAATCTCAACACCATCACTCTTACTCTTTCAACTAGTTTAGGGAAGAAAAACTCAATCTATTACATGAATCTAGAAATAGGAGTATTTAAAGCATCTCATATTAGTAAAAACAAATAAACACAAACTTTTTACTAGTTTCTAAAATATATTGCCAGAAATATCATCCATCTGAAGAAAGTAGAAATTCCTCAATAGCATTAGCAAGAGCAATATAATAAATGTCTAGATTTAAACTTGGATTACAATTATTTTTATGTCCTTTCACTTGAACCTTCCTCATTTTGGTTCCAGTCCCTAACTGAATCAATGTAAAAAGGAAATACTTTCTATTAATGGAAAAGAAAAAGCAACAGTTTTTATACTTACAGAGTTGCCTAGGTTATAAAAAATTTGTATGTTGAATGAATATAAGAATGAAGGTATAAATGAATGATTAAATATTTAAGTACAGTGTGTACAAAAGAACAACACTAGTGATTCAATAGAAAGTAAGGTGGGCAATTGGAAGTCAGTTGGAATGGACCTATGATTCTTATGGTGCAGCAGAAAGGCCCATGGTAATTCTTCTTCAACGTCATTTTCACTGATAAAATCATGCCAATTTCTGATCTTGAACCACGTGACAGTGCCAAGGACTCTGATGACAGAACTTTCTTTCCTGGGGCTTCAATAAGTAAGGTTATAACACCTGCAGAAGTAGTTGCCAGGCTACATCTCCATAGTAGTTTCTTTCCAGGCTTATATCCATAGGTAATGGGCTGGAAGCATTGCTATTTCCAAAGGCTTTGGGGCTGAGAGTCCTAGACTCTCTATCAGCATCCAAGGGGAGATGGTAATCAAAGTGGGTGGTGGTAGTAGTGGTGGTGGTTTGACTTAAAAAATGTAGGCTGTCTCTCATCTCATCCTGAGAGTGCCCCACAACTTTGACTAGGCTGGTCCATCTGACCTAAGAGTGTCAGTTTGTAGGCAGTGTTTGCCGCCCAGATTGATGGCTATAAAGGCTGTGTTGGAAGCAAGACTACTGGTCTGGGGTAGGGAGGTCAGAATAAATGGGGTCAGAGGACTCTTCTATTCACCTACCTATTGGTGTAAGTTGATCAGTAGCTGGTGGTGGTAGTAATGAAAAAAGTGAGTCTCTTTTCTAAAATAGTTCCTCCTCTTGTTGATGGCTGCAGGGGTTGGGCTAGAAGCAGGTCTAGTGGTTTGAGGGACAAAGCTATTCTCAAGGCTTTGGGACTCCAGAGGACAATTTCCATCAGGCTGTGAGAGGAGATAGTAGTCAAGATGACCATGGTGATCTGAACTGCCTGATCTGTCTATTATGTTTACCTCCAAGTTCCTTCCTGCTTCACCTAAGCTAGAAAATGACAGCTACCAGGAGCTGGGTTACATCCTATACCACATGTGCTTTTAAGTTTTGACCATTTTCCCATGGAATCTGCATGTATTATGGGAGATTGTGCCCCAAGTTTGGGAAATGATTTGCCCCATGTCACATAAGTAATAAATGAAAAAGCCAAAATTTAAACTCAATTCCAATACATTGTTCTATGTGGCTACTGGCCTTAAAGCCTACATTTACCTCTGTTTAATTGATAATCCTTCCTCTTATTTCATAACATAACTCAGGCTCTGGACTTGCTTTTCCAACTTGCAGTAGGTTGGATTTCTAGAAGGCAGCGGACTACTTCTCACCCTGGAGTGACAAGAGCAACCAGGAAGAGCTAATTTTTGTTGGTTTGTTTTAGTACAATCCGTCACAAACCCTTACTCATCCCTACCTGTGATCAATTGATTAATTAGACAGTTAGACTACATTTACCCCTTGTAATTACTACTTAGAAGCAAGGATTTACTAAAATAATAGAGTAATAACAGTTAGTAGAAAACATCATTCTCCAAAATTGCAAGCATGCTATCCCACAGGTACATACAAAAATTCAGAGAAATTGGGCTCCAGCTTAAAAATTACAGTGTCTGTGTGCAAAAATATCTATAGTTTTCTTTTATGGTAGCCAAAAATTGAAAACTGATGAGATACTCACCAACTGGGGAATGGCTGAACAAGTTGTAGTGTATGAATGTGATGGAATATTATTGTACTGTAAGAATTAACGAAAGATAAGGTTTCTGAAAAATCTGGGAAGACTTAAACAAACTGATGCAAAATAAAGTGAGGAGAAACCAGGAGAACAATTTCTATGGTAATAGTACTGTTTAAAGATAATCAACTGTGAAAGACTTAAAAACTCTGCTCAATATAATGATCCTCCACAAATCTGAAGGGCTCATTTGAAAAAAAAAATACTATCTACTTCCAGATACAGAACTGATGGACTCAGTTCATATTAAAACAGCTATGTATAGATGTGTGCATGTATACACACATACATCATACACAAACACACATACACCATATTTAAATATACCTATTTTCCTTGCTTTTTTCTACGAGTGAGGAAATATGATTTACATGACTTGATATATATAATGGCAGAATATGTCTTGCCTTCTCAAAGACTGGAGGAAGGAGTGAAAGGAGGGAGAGAATTTAGAAGTGAAACTAAAAATAAGATAAAGCATATTCTATAACGGATATAATTAACAAACACCAGACCTTAGCACTCAATTTCTCATGTTGTGGGGTCCTTACATAGATCACCTTAGGGTGGTAGAGATTCTTGCTGTGCTTTCAGCCTTCTGATATTAATTTTTGTCAAATCATCTACTGTATTTTCTTTTGTTTTCTTTTCCAAAATTGTATTTTAGACTCAAATGCCAGAACACAAATAGAGAATAAAAAAAGAAACAAAAACTATCATAAGCTTAAATATTTAAACTTAAACACAAAGTTAGAAAGAAATAAAAGCGTGTCATGTGCATAGCAGAACATGAGCGGATTCAAAATATGTAACAATAAATTTTCATTTCAAGGAAGCCTATGTGATAAATAATACTTGTTATGTTGAGAATTGTCAGTCTTTGTTTTGCTTCCTTGTGGTTTTTCTTTTGTTCTCTGCTGCGCTCTTTTTCACTTTGTTCTTTTTTACCCTCTCCCCAACTCCCCTCCCCACCCAAGGCCACAATAAAGTTTAGATATGCTTCTCTATAGCTATAGTTATATGCATACACGTATACATACATACACAGATATATACTTTCCCAAACCTATTCTACTCCTGACCTTTGTTTTTTTTATGTATGATTATATTTCTTCTTTCCTATCCCTTCTGCCTCCCCTACTTCACTTCTGTCCACTATCTTGCCCTTCTTTGACTTAACGCCCTCCAAGGATTCCCTCCCTATCCTCCCATTTCCATAAATCTAAACCCCCTTCTATACTCCTATTTATTTACCTATTCTCCCACCCTCACCTCTAAGGATTCCTTCCTTGTCTTCTCCCCCCTCTCTATGCCCCTACCACTATATTTCTTCTGAATTTAGAAAACTATTATACTCTTCTAAATATTTATGTATTGTTGCCTCTTAAACCCATTCCCCATGGAAGTAGGTTGTCAGAACTACCTTCCTTGCTCCCCCATCTGATTCCTCTGTATCAATTCTTTTTTCACCTCAAATAATTTTTCTTTTAAGCTGTTCCTAAATGGTTTTACTTTTAAAATTCATATCATTCTCAGGTTTACCCAAATCTTTCTCATAAATTACCTAATTATTGATAAGAATCTTAGACATCCATTTTATATTTTACATATATAAAAAGTAAACAGTCTGTCCTTATGGGTCCCTTATATTCATTCTTTGTTATTGTACCTTATATTTCTCTTGGTTTTTATAGGTTGAATCTTCTATTAAGTTCAGGACTTTTTTTTAACAAAGTCTTGGAATTCTAAGAGTTTATCAAATGTCCATTATTTTTTTTCCATTCAGGATAATATTTAACTTTGCAGGGTATATTTTTGGCTGAAGTCCCAGTTCTTTTGCTCTTCAATAGGTTGTGTTCCAAGACCTATGGTCCCCTAATGTCTCTACTGCTAGGTCTTGTATAATTCTAACTGTGGCACCATCATATTTAAATTGCTTTAATATTGATGTTTTTAATATTTTTACCTTGAGCTGGGGGTTTTGGAATTTGACTATGATATTCCTATGTGTTTTCCTCATAGGATCTCTTTTAAGAGGTGATTGATGGATTTTTTTTTCTATTTCTATTTTCCCCCCCTTGTTCTAATATTTCAGGACAATTTTCTTTGATTATTTCTTGTATTATTGTATCAAGATTCTTTTTTTGATCATAATTTTCAGTTAGTTCAATTATTTTAAAATTTTCTCTTCTTGATCTATTCTCCAAATCTGTTGGTTTTCTTATGTTTCACTTTCTCTTCTATTTTTTTAATTATTCATATTTTGCTTAATCATTTCTTGGTCTCTTATAATTTCACTGGCTTCACTCTGCCCAGTTCTAATTTTCAAGGTGTCATTTTCTTTCCTTAACATTTTGGATCTCCTTTTCTAATTGGTTAACTTTCCTTTCAATTCTCTTCTTGTTTTTCTTGGATTATTCTTATTTTCTTTCTTAGTTTTTCCTCCATCTCTATCATTTGATTTTTGAAATCTTTTTAAAGATCTTCTATGAACTCTTTTTGGGTGGGTGACCATTTGACAATACTCTTTAGTGGTTTCTTTACTTCAATAACCTTCTCTGAAGATGAACCCTGGTCATCTTTCTTCCCATAATAGGTTTCTATAGTTGGATTCTTTTCTCCTTTGCCTGTGCATTTTTTTGTGGTAATATTCTAATTATTTGTATTTACCTCTAGCCCTGGGGTATGGGAAATGGTGCCTCTTGCCTCAGATCTTCAGTTCTTCCCTTTAGCCTAAAACCAAAGCCAAACCTCCAGCCTCCTGTAAGTGCCCACAGCCAGGGGCTTTCTGCCCCACTGCTTCTGAACTCACTGGGTGGGTTGTTTCCTTCTTGCCTCAGCCTCTGCAGCTCTTGGCAGCAAAGCTGGGTCTGGTGTTCCTGCTCAGTAGAGGTTTTCTTGATCTTCCCTGGCCTCAGAAACCCAAATCCTCTCACTATCCCAGGGGTAAAAGATCTGGTGGCTGGGGCTGAGGCAACCTCTCAAACCAATTAACCCCAGGGCTTGCCCCTTTTTGTTTAAGAGGCTAGCTGCTTGCTGTTAAAAGGGAATCTAGCCTGGATGTGTTTACTCTTCACAGGGACAAAACCTCCTCTTAAAATTTTTCTTCTGATCTTCCCTCAAACTGACTAGGGAGGACCCCAGTTATGTCCCTGTTCTTATTTATCTTTACCCACACTTTGCTTGCCCTAAGGTGCTATTTTAACTCTTTTGTGGGGAAAAGTCTTGAGAGCTTGGAATTTTCTGACCTACTCCACCATCTTTCCAGAATCCTCACCATCTACTCTATTTTCAACATATTTGTTTGTTGTCAAAGCAGATATTGGCATTTAAAGGAGAGAGCTACCCTTGCAGATTAAAAGTCAAACTTCACTAAACTTCAGAAGTCTACAAGTTCATCCTTTGGTCAAGAGAAGAAGGAGACAGTATCTCCTCCACCTTTTTCAAATAATTTGATTTCTGGGCTTCTTTGAAGATCAAATAGTTTGAAGAATAATAAATACAGGATTGTGACAGCAAAGTTTTACACACAAACTTTTTTTTCCTGTTATCTTCAAATACATGGATATCTGGAGAAAATAATTAAGATTATATATGCATTTTTAAATAAAATAATACCTTAATATTAATATGAACCTTTTAATTTGAAAAAAAGACCTTTATACACTAATTTTATCTTCTCCCTTTCCCTATTCCTTATGGAAAGTCTGATTGCTTTTACCCAGTCACCTTATGTGTGAATACTGTGGGATGCCAGCAATTCTTAAATTATAGGACAATTTCACTTACTTTTTTGCAAGGCATAGATCACAGTGAAGAGCATGAAAATGCCCTAGGAAAATATTTTTCAGATACTTTGCTTAAAACAAGAAGAACTTTATAGAACTTCTGTGGTACCTTTAGTATACTCCTTAGAGAGTAAAGTTGTACAGAATCTCTGATGGATACAGTTACATGGAAATATTTATGAGAATTCCTCTTGACTTTGTCAGTAAAGGAGAGGGAAATTGTCATCTGCCCCTCCCCCTCATATCTAATGTAGTCACAGAAAGCAAAGAGTAGATAATACAAGTAATAAGGTGTTTATGTTTATGTGCAACAAGGTTGTTAATGTCCAAAATCACTTTATGAAATATAAATACATTTATTTTGCAGAATTAAAGAGAATAACTTCATTAGATGAGTACAAATATGGGCATACCTTTTCAGGTTTTAAATATTTAAATACTAGAAAATTTAACAAAACAAGTCAGGAGCTAAAAGGTAAAGAATTATCAGGGCATTGAAGGAGATTCCTAGGAAAAAAATAGGAGAGGAAGTGGATTGGGAAGGAAATTTCTCTTGTCCCTTACCAGTCTTCCATGAACCATGTAGATTTGAATAGTTGTATTCAATTAGTAGGAGATGTAGCCTTCAGTGTGGAGTTGAGGTATATACTCCATTGAGACATGGATATATCTAGGCAGTTATAAGAGGAAAGAAACAGGTTTAAGCTGTGGGAGCCCAGGAAACAGTGAAGAGAGTCAGCCAAGGACCCAAGAAAGAATTAGTCTGTCAATTGACAGTCAGATTTCAGTAAGAACCCTACAAAGAAACAAAGGTCATCTTGGTCTTATAGTTCATAATTTTTTAGTTTCTTTGATCACATGTGATCTCTACCTATCTGCCTCATTATAATTGTACTCTTAAGTTTATACTTAAGTTTAAGCTGTTTTCCATGGATGCTATGGATATTTGGAGCAGAGTGTGCCCCAGGTTAATGCTATACATTGGGGAGTGGGATAGACAATGTTTTATAGATGCTGATCTTATTGTGCTAGCTTAGTAAATGCATTTTCCAATAGCTAATTATGTCTATTGGATGATGGGTAATTGGAAGTACTGGATAGTCATGAGCCATAATATTAGAAGTTATCCCTAGATTCTGAAGTAGTAGATGTCCTCATGGGATATCAAATCTATGAGTGCTTGAACAGGTTGGGCAAGTAGCCCAGAAAATGGTCCACATCTGCTTTGAGTGTTAAGGACTTGGATTTCTACTTATATATTCCTATAGTCTCTCACCAAGAATATGTTGTGATCAGAAAACATATATTAAATTCTATACCATCACTCTTCCACCACAAACATTTAACAAAGATGAGAACAACTCAAAACTTCTAACAGCTAATGCTCTTCCCACAGGGGATTTTTTAATGTAATGGCTAACAGGCTCAACTATAAAAACATGCATTTTTGCTTCTGGTAGAATAGAAAGAGGTGGAAGGAAAGGACAGTGGGAGAGAGATAGAGAGGAGATGATGATGATGATGATGATGATGATGATGATGATGATGATACAAATGAGTCCTCGTTAGGGGAAATTCCAAATTAAATAAAACCATACTAAAAGCAAGGGAGGTGAGTGTTCATCATTGATATTTCCATAGCTACTGCTTGAAGTTGCTTTTTTAGAAACCTTAATTATTTATCTCCCAACTGTTTCCCTCACCTTCCTTCCTGGTTTTAAAATTTAGTTTTCATTAAAGTTTGTAAAATATGAATGAAACTCTTGAGATGTAGTGTGGCCTAGTTCGTCAATGGTTGGCCTCAGAGTCAGGAATACCTCTAGTCAAGCCTTACACTCTCATACATATTAACTGTCATTTAACTTTCCACTGTCCACTGAAATTCTTAAGAGCATTATCTACAGAAGAATTGTTGATATGTGCTGGTGGACAGAGGTGTCCACACCAGCAAAATTACAGTTCTCGACCCACGTCACCAAAAAGCAAACAAATAAGCAAAAAGAAAGGAAGAAGAGGGAGAAAAGAAGAAGAGACTCAACCTTTATTGTGCATTCGATGTTACCTCTTGTTCAGGAAAAGTTTAGATACAACAATTTTAAAAATTGTCAAGAGACTATTGCTCACAAAATGCCATCAAATAACATAAGGGATGCCCTATTTTTTTTTCATTTACATAGGAGTCAGTAATTGTCTCCTCTACCTGGATGACTTTACGTGTTTGTCCATAAGCACTAGTGAGTTGATGGCAAATGTCTATCAGAATTATTCCAATTGACATTGTCACTGTGTCTCTATCACTTAGCAGGTGAAATCATCCTATCAGCTATTTCTCTAGATTGATTATTTCTTGTGATTTTCCCTTTAAATTGTTCAATGGTTTGGACTAGGAAGCTTCTCTGCATTTTTTTTCTCTAAATGAATCAAATATTTTTGAAATACTGTCCACCTCTGAATGTCTATGCCTTCTTCTTAGACTGTCACCCACATTGACAGGGTGTAATCCTTATTAATTGGCAGTATTATAGGTAATGATTTATCTTTTTTCTGAGGCAAGATGTAGGATGATTTGGAGCAATAAACTCATGCTATACAGTTTCATAATGGTTTCCTGGGTGACTTTTATTTAAACAATTCCATTATAAAGCAAATGTTTGTCAACACTCTCTCTCCCATCCCTACTCCACTACGTCAGTCCCACAAACACACAGTGACAATATTATAGCAAACCTCACTGGCTGGAGTTTCATAGTCACATTTATAAGACCATTAAATTGACTGATAAGAATGGATTGAAAGGATTATAAACAAGATTTCAACTGGTTGAATTGACAGGAGATAAAAAAAATTAGCACTTTGAATTTTCATCATGGAAAGAAATTATTGAAAATAAGGCAAATTTATACTAGTAGCTGTTTTTTTCTATTGATTATTGCTTTTTTTTTCTTTAACACACAAATAGAATGCTTCCCATTTATAAGGTTTATCTGGTTGTCATTGGCTACTACGTGCCATAAGTGAGGCACTTTAATAGAAACGATCATTGACCAGACTATTTCCTTGAGGTGTAAAAGCTAGAAGAGGGAAAAAGATGATTAGTCACCATGACACCACGAACATTTGGGAATTACTCTTCTGTGCATATCATTTTAAAAAATCAATTAGATGAATGTATAGAGGCTAACACTATTTACTTTAAAAGAACAAGAGAAAAAGAATAGTCACAGCTGTCATTGTGTCTTGGGTTTTACCTCCAGTCTAAAAATCTTATGAGAAAAAGCTCTGAAGAAGAGATGTAATTAAAGGTCACCTTTATCTGGAAGAATGTGTTTCTTTTGGTTCTTTTCAGAGTATACTGCTATCATGCATAATTATGACCAAAGCAGTGATATAGGAAAAATAGTTATCTGATCAAGGAGAGAATCTGATCAACTCCTACTTAGTTCTTGCTAGCCCTATAAACATTGTTAAGTTGGTTAACCTCTTTGATTCTCAAATTTCCCATCTGCAACAGAGGTGAAATAACCCTTCTGACAAAGCTTGAACTGGCTGCCTTTACAAGGCCCTATGTCTCTAATAACTCTGGGAAATTAATTTCTTCCCAGATTGGGAAGAAAGGAAGCAATTGAAGAATCAGAGTTAGAGGATGACATTTTCTATAAGATGGGCAATTTTAAACAGGGCTCTCAAAGAAAACATGTGAAGAGGAAGGGCTGGTAGGGTTTCCCTGAGGCACATGGAACAGAAAGCCCAAAGGCCATGGATACATTGGGAGTCTGATTCCTCAAATCTATTTTCCTGGGGAGACTGGTGAACTGAATGCTAAAGGGTCAAGAGGCAAGATGTTAGACTGCTGTTTTGTTGTTTTTTTGTTTGTTTGTTTGTTTTGTGTATTTAATTTGTGTGCTAAGTATCTGGAGCAATACATACACATATACATGTATACATACAGGTATGCATGTGTATATTCATGTGTATGTATGTCTATGGTGGGTGAGAGAGACAGAGAGAAATGGAAGAATTTATTGCCTTTCCTTGATTACTCAGCATTGTGCAAGTTTTTAAGTGCATTCTTTTTGCAGTTAATTACTAAATATGACTGATCTAATCATTGCTCTTAACATGCATTACATTTCCTTGTTACCCTTTGTTTGCAGCATGAGGGTCCAGGGAAGCTCTCTGAGTCATATAGAAAAAAAGGTTCTTGCTAGTTCATGGATGGGATCCCCACCCCAGAGTCCATTTTTAGAGAACGTTTTCTCTCTAAATGGATATATAATCATAAGTCATTCATAAATTTCCAACTACTTAATCAGTATGTGCTTAGCCTCATCAGACCTTGAGTCTAGTGTCACTTAGTGTTACAGAGGTATGATACTGGGAGGACCTATTTCAGAGGAAAAAATGAGATCATAGCTTTCTAATATTAATGAAATCTTACTAGTTCCAAGGGGAAGTATATTGTATCCCCTTCAATCCTAAGCAGTCCATTGACCTGAATCCATGTTTAAAATCTGCATTAGTTTCAGTCATGGAGGAAGCTAGTCTCTAATGAGATGGGAACTAGGTCCCATTTCACTCATACCCTGTGGTTAGTTGTCATACCCCTCAACACTCTGGGAAAAACTTCTTAAAGTTTACATCCTGACTCATATCTATGTTCCCCAAAATTCGGGGAGGGGAATAAAAAAGTCCTCATTGTACAATATAAATCCAGTATGAAATATTTATTCCTTATACCAAAAAAGAAATGGTAAAAAATTAAAAAAAAAAACCCTCATACATTAACAGCATGACTTAAAACAGAATCAGATTCAGTACTTTAACTTAAAAATACTTTTAATATCTCTCAGTAGGCTGATACTCAATCATCCTCAGAACTTAAAGCAGTTTTCAATGTGGCTAATTAGTGATATTATGCTTCACCTCAGTTCTGCATTATCACCTTCAGCTTTGGGTAAGCCTCCTCTTGCCTATGACTGTGTTCTCTAACACAGCTTTCCTTAACACCAATCAGCTCTACTTATTAGAACAAGGACTTGCAGACCTTCCAAATTCACAAAATGGGTCCCAAGTCTGGAAGCATTTACCTCAAGCATAATGTTCAGTCACTTACTCAGGAAAGGATACACAAAGTGGAAAAGACCAAGCCCACATTCCATATAGTACAATCTTTGGAGATCCATGTCCCCTCCTACCCCACTCCAGGAGAATTTAATAACAAAGACCACTACTTGCACATGGAGAATAAAAGACACAGAGACAAAAGTTGTCTCTCTTTTTCAGAGGTTCAATGAGTCCTGGAGTCCTCTGGTTTAAAAGCCAATGGTAGGATCATTTCATCATTTCAAAGTTCCCACGTTCTTTAGCTCTGAATCACACAGACCATCGTGCTAAAAATGCTGATGTTTGTAGCTAATGCAGGTGATCACGTAGAATCAGGAGAGTAACTTCATGCATGTTTCACAGAATCATTCCTATTACCTATGTAAAGAATTTTGAATTTGGAAATCTTCAAATGCTCTATAAATATTGTTGTTCTTGTTGTTGTTACAATTATTATTAGAACAGTGATTTTCTACAATTAACAGGAATGAAACAGTTTTGTTCTTTTTTTACTCTTTTGCTTGATTATTTAGTCTTCATGCTTGGTCTCTTATAACTAATTTTTGAACTTGGGCTTAAAACACTCTTCTTTAGAGCTGAAACATAAAATCACAGAGCTGTTTGCAATCTAAGTCATCTCTAAGAACGAACCTCGTATACAATAGCCTTGATGAGTTTTTTATATACGCTACTTGAATACCTCCAGTGAAAAAGAACTCTTCATACTCTAGGGTCATCTATATCAGGATTCAAAAACTATGAGCTCTGGGCAGCTAGCTGGTACAGTGAATAGAACACTGTCCCTGGAGTCAGGAGGACCTAAGTTCAAATCCGGCCTCAGACACATAACACTTACTAGCCATGTGACCTTGGGCAACTCACTTAACCCCAAATGCCCTACCCTTCCCCCTCCAAAAAGCAAAAACAAAAAAATAAAAAAACAAACTATGAGCTCTGCAAGTCATCTTTAGTTATTTTCATCTCCAAGTCTGCCTTGTTCAAAGGCCTATCCCCAGTTCTAGCTCTGTCCTTAGAGGCCCAGCAGAACATTTCTAAACCTTATTCTACAAGACAATCATTCAGATACTTGGGGAGAAAATGGTACATATTCATAACATTTTCTTTTCTTTAAAACCACCACTCTAAATTCTTTCATTTGTTTCTGAATTGACATGAATTCTAAAGTAATCCCTTCACCATCCTAGGCACCATATATTGGTGTACTCTAGCTTATCAGGAATCTTTCTGAAATAATGTTATTCAGAATTTTGAACAATATCCTAGATATGTCCTATGCATACAAATGCTTGGACAAGATATCTCATTTGGACATCATAGTGTTACCAGTGTAATCCATGACCACATGAGCTTTTTTTCTAGCATATCTTAGTATGAAATGATAGCGAGCTCATAGTGAAATCATACTAGATATATACTTTACTGAACACCATATAATAATGCTATAGGAAATGTCTTCCGAAATCGTCAAAATATTTTAGTCATGTGACTATAAATTTATTGGATAAGCACAAGGAGAGAGATGTATTTTCCTCATACAGAATCAACAGTTGTATCATGGTCTGAAAGGTGCTTTGCAGAAAATAAAAATATATGAAAGTGGTGGTGATTTGGACATCTTCTGACAGTCGTATTTTGTCTGCTTTTTTGGACGTTTTTTTTTGTTTATCACAGAAAATATTATCTAAACGAAATAAAAAGCAACACAAAGAAAATGCCTTGACTTAGCATTATTCTAAGCCAGAGAGAATTCAAGGAAAATAAAGTATTCATTTATGGAAGAAAATAGGTTTGATGTTGCCAAAATTAATAATGAAAATTTTGGAACCCTTTCCTCTCATCTCTAAATCAATGTTGATCAATTAGTGGAACCACACTTTGCATTACACTAGAAAATGTTTCCCTGCACAAAGGTCTCAATGAAGCAGGATATTACTTCCACTCCTCCCTAACTGACTCTCAGTATCAATCACCACAGTAGATCCTGCAAATCTTTTTTCTCCTCAAGCCTATCAAAACTTCAAATCCTTATTATCTCAGCTGAGGACTTCATCTGACATATAACCAAAAATTTGAAGCCAGTCACAATGATATCTCTCTCTCTTCTTTCCCTTTCTTCATCTCACATCCCTCTATCATCTCTTTTATCTTATCCTTCACTTTAGTATCACATTAAAAAGTGGTCTTTCCCTTTGCCAAAGTAAACTCCATCTTGCATACACCTTTGATTCCATTCTCAATGTCTTCTCCAGCAGATTTCCCTCAATTTTATGCCTACTTTCTGTCTAATTTTTTTTTCTCTCTCCTTTTCTACTGGTTCCTTTCTTGCTGCCTACAAAAACTCATATATTTCACCTATCCTTTAAATAAAAACTCCTTACTAGAGACCCTTCTGTCTATAACTTTATATATCTCCTCCTTTTTACAGGCAACTCTTCAAAAATGCAGTAACAATAAATGCTTTCACTTCATGACCTCATTCTTTTCTTAAAGCATTTGCTTTGGACCACATCATTCAGCTGAAACTACTTAAAGTTATGTTATTTCTTAGTTAACAAATCTTATATCCTCCTTTAAGTCTTCATCAGTCTTGACCTTTCTGAAGCATTTCTCATTATTGTCTTGTCATCCTGGAAACTCTCATTTCTCTAGGATTTCAAGATGCTTTTCTCTTTTGTTTCCACTCTTACCTGTATGACCACTTATCAGTCTCTTTTGCTGGATATTCATCTACATCATGCCTACTAACTGTGGATATCTCTTAAAGGTGCATCCTTGGCCCTATTTTTTCTTTCCTACTGTCTCACTTGGTGGTCTCATTCGATCCCATGGTTTTAGTTATCAACTGTATGCTGATAGTGCCAAGTTTATCTATATTTATCTAGTCTCCTTCCTGAGTTCCAGGCCCTCATCAATAATTATCTATTAATATTTTGACATGGATATATTGTAGAAAAATTAAACATGTCAAAACCAGAACTCAAAAAATTGGTCCTTATTCAAACTTCCCTATTATATTTAAGGATACCACTATCCTCTCAGTCCCTTAAGTTCACAGTCTTGGTGCTATTCTCCACCCTTAGATCTCCTTCACCCCACATACCCAATCACTTTGCCAAATCTTGTCCTTTCTCCTTCTGCAACATCTCTCATTTATATCCTCCACTTTATACTTAGACACTTAAGATCCTCTCCATTTCTCAGCTCAGCTATTACAGCAGGCTTAGTTGGCCTTCCTGACTTAAATCTCTCCCCAGTCTGATCCACCCCATACTCTGTCACCCTCTTATTCAACAAGTTCCAATGACTCCATGTTACCTTTAGGATAAAATAGAAATTCCTCTATTTAAAATTTAAAACTTTCATAACCTGCCTTCTCTTGCCTTTTTAATCTTATCACATTCCCATCCTCATACTCCATGATCCAGCTATGGAGAGCTACTTATTGTCCTTCACACATGATACTCCATCTCTCATCTCTGTCTTTGCACCAACTTTCCCTCAAGTCTCTGCCTCCCTCTTAGCACCCTTGTTTCTGTCTATGCTTAGCCCAAATGTCATTTTCTGACGGAGGTGTTTTCCATCTCCTTAATATCAGTTTACATTACATCTTCTGTGTTTGTCTCTTGCACATACCTATTTATCTATGTATTATTTCCTCCATTAGAATGTAAGCTCTGTGAAGGCAGGGGCTGTTTAATTCTTTGTATACCCAGTGCTTTGCAGAGTGCATGGCACAATAACAAGAGCTTAGGAAATGCTTGCTGATAAATGATTTATTTTTTGTTTTCTCCCTCTAAGTCTCACAGGGTTTATTTTTTCATTCTTATTTACCCATTATCTCCCTAGTATTTATTGTATTCTCTTGGCTCTGTTTTTTTCTTCTATTATATCCTAAAGGGCTTTTCAAGTTTCTTTGCATTCCTCATAATGTGTACCTAAATTGCCTTATGGTATCCCACTACATGAATGTGTCAAAATTTCCCTTTGTTGAACATTTAGGTAATTACAACTTTTTGTAATTACATATAAAGTTGCCATTAAAATCTTTGAATGGTTAGGCCCCATCTTTCAGTAGGGACAGCTACCCCTACATTTACAAAGTAAAGTTCTTTTAGACCAGTGGTTCTCAATCTTCCTAATGCTGCGACCCTTTAATACAGTTCCTCAAGTTGTGGTGACCCCCAACCATAAAATTATTTTCGTTGCTACTTCATAACTGTAATTTTGCTACTGTTATGAATCTATCTGATACGTAGGATGTATTTTCATTGTTACAAATTGAACATAACCCACAAGTTGAGAACCGCTGTTTTACAGACAAACAATATGTCCCTCATGCATTTAACAGTGGTCAGACCACTTTTGTGTTGTGTAAACAAGTTTGTATGCCACATTTTAGGAAAGAGATTGATAAGCTAAAAATGTGATGACAGGCTAGATATTGAAGTGAATACCTGTGAGGTTTGGATATAATATTTGATAGCACTTTGGAAGCATATGAAGGGCTATCCATACAAAAAGAGAATATTTGTTCTGTCTGACCTGGGAAGACAGAACTATTGGATAGAAGTAGAAAATAAGTATGCAAGGGGAAAGCTGCTAGTACTAAGAAGTGGCCAAAATTAAACGGTCTGCCTTGGAAGGTAATGGAAGTCAGAGGCTCTGGTTATCCCTATTTTACAAATTAGAAAGCAGAGGATCAAAGAATTCTAGTGAATTGCTCAGGTCACACAAATACAACATACAGCTGGTAATAAGATTGGAACTTAGGTCATGCTAATTCAAAGTTCATCATTATTATAGAGTATCTAGAAATGAGTCCCAACAAGTCACATGATCAGTTCTATCATTCACTTAAAAATTATATGAAATCCTGAGTTGATATGGTAGAATTTATTGTGGGAAGTCAGAAAAGACTGGATTATATTTTTGGATTGGATTCAGTCAGAATTTTTTTACAGAGATTAGAATGGGGCTTTTTAAATTTTTTTATGTGCCATGATTCTCTTTAACAAACTGGTATGGATCTTTTCTCAGAAAAATATTTTTGAATGATTAAAATAAAATATACCAGATTACAAAAAAGTAATTATATTAAAATATAGTTATCAAAATATTTTCAAAAGGAGTTCATGAACTCCAGGTTAAGAACCCCTGGTCTATCACTATAAGAGATTATGAAATAGAAAATTGTTGCTTTATTAGCTAATTCAGAATGAGAATTTCACAAAATCTCTTTAATGGTTTTTGCTAAAGTGATTCCTTTTCTTTGAAATTCAGAAGGGCTTCATAGTTTACAGAATAGCTTCATAGAAATAATACTAAGAGGCAAAGAGTTAGAGGAACAATGATGAAAAATATGCGCTATATTTTATCCTGCCAGTTTCAGATTGGACTTTGACAGACATACTTATCTATCTAGGACCTTGAAAAGAGTAGAGGTATTTATCTCTGCAAAAACTTCAATAACAGAACCAGGCTGTAACCTTTGTGAGATGCCTCAGGAGACATGGACATATGAGACTTCTCTCTTTGTGTCTCAATAACTGAAAATTTAGTCTGTGGAAATTTTCCTGGAACTGAAACTGATAGACATTAGAGCTTACAAACTGTCCCTAAATATATTTAAAAAAAAACTATAACTACAAATGAATAAGGCCAAAAATACTATGGACAAAAGAGGTTCTTTCTGTAGGTATTAGTTACATAAGCAATGACAACTTCTGCATATCTACATATACATTTTGAATAAGTCTCTCTTGAATAATGAATAAGCTATGCAGGATTATTTGATTTAGAGTTATTCCTGAGGCTAAGCGATAGGTATAATTTGGTTCACTCAATGTTAGCATCCAAATGCTTAACTTTAGGAATTGTTTTTCACTTGAGAAAATTGGCACATCTGAGCAAGGCAAAGCAGGATTTCATTCTGGAGGTAAGAGACAAAGACATTCTTGAGGTATGAAATAATAATAACAACAATTAAGTAACTAGCATTTACATAGTGCTTTATGGTTTGGAAAGCATTTTATCTCATTTTATCCTCAAAATCATCCAAGGAGGTAGATCCTATATTGTGCTCATATTGTTAATGTTCAAGCATTCAGTTGTGTCCACCTTTTTGTGACCCCATGGACCATACTGTCTTGTCAAAAATACCGAAGCAGTTTGCCATTTCCTTCTCCAGTAGATTAAGGAAAACAGGTTAAATGACTTGCTCAAGGTCACAGAGGTGGTAAGTATCTGAGGCCTGATTTGGATTCAGGTCTTCCTGATTCCAGGTTTGGTGCTCTATCCTCTGAACCACCTAGCTGTCTCCTATGCAAACAGAGATTATGTGATTTGCTCAGGGTTACAAAGTAGTAAGCATCTGAGGATAGATTGGAAACTAGGTCTCCCTGATCATAAATACAGTATTTGATCCATTGTGTCACTGAGTTCACACTTACTTAGTAAATATCTGAGACAGGCAAATCTAATAGTCTATCCACTGTGCTACCCTTGCCAATATACCACTTGATATCTCTCTATTTTAATTAATTATTCTTACCCACAAAGTAGTAAACTCAGTCTTTCCACGATTTTGACAGATTGAAAGTATGGTCAACACTCTTTAAATTCTGCACCCTGAGCAAATTCCCAATTAGGCTAGGTCTGCTTATGTCTCTATCCCGCCTTACTTTCTAAAACTTTATTCATAATCTCCATATTATCTGACTAATTATTATGATTTTTTTTATTAACATAAGAAAAAGGAGAACAACAGTTTGGCTCCATTGCAGACAAGATAAAATACTAGAATGGCAGGATGGAACCCTGATTTGAAGAGCTTTTAATTCGAAACATTAGTTTATTTATTTTTGCATTATTCTAAAGGTTATTGGGAACTATTGGAGTTTTTTGACTATTTTTGTTTTGTTTAGTGTTTTGGAGGTATTTTTTTTCATTTTTAAATAAGGGAGTATCATGGCGAGATTTGGGATTTAGGAAAATTATTTTGGTAAATTTCTGAAAGATGGATTGGACAGTGAAGTAGCTTGAATGACGGAGAAAGTTCGAAGTTTGTTTCAGTAGTCCAGGCATGTGATGATGGGGACCTGAACTGTGGTAGTTACTGTGTGAGTAGAAAGGAGAAAGATGGGAGAGATGTTTGAGGAGCAGAGAAGGCCATGACTTGGCAATTTAATTGGATACTGGAAGTGAGGGGGAGTGAGAACTTAATGATGACAATGAAGTTATAAACCTTGGTGACTGGAAGGATAATGGTGCCATAGACAGAAACAGAAACATTTGGGGAAAAAAATGTGGTTTGTAGGGAGAGATAATGAGTTCCGTTTTGGACATATTGAGTTTGAGATACCAAAAGGATACCAGGTTTGAGATATCTAATAGGCTACGTGTTGTGTCAAACACATTTATACAGTTTTTTTATGTTTATCAAAAACATTTATATTTTTGGGCATTTTAAATATAATTAAACTCATTGAAACTAGAAGAGATTAAATGACTTTCCCAAGGGTATATAATTAATGGGAGTTGGGATTTTAATCCTAGTGTTCCTTTGCTTTAACAAAATACTATTGTCATCTACAACTCTTTCCCCCCCAAAAAGAAATCAATCAATTTTCTGCTTTTAGAACTCAAGAAATGGGGAGCTAATTGACTGTCCTGTGATGTAGGACATTTCATTCTTGTTTAGCTCTGGTCATTCAGAAGGTTTTCTTTAAATTGAGGCTAAATGTGCCTTCCTGTAACTTCCATTCATTGATTTTTCCTGCTTTCTATATCTAAGCAGAATAAATACAATGCCTTGCCCCTATTATAGCCCTTAAAATACTTAGAGGCTACTATCACGACCTTCCTAAAGGCTTTATTTCTCCAGACTACAATTTTTCATTTTCTTCATTCAATCTATACATGGCATATTTTCTCATGCTCTCAGCATATCATACAGCCCGGCCTCCCCCTTTAGATATATTCCAACTTTCCAATGTCTCTTCTATGATATGAGGTCTAGAACTGGGCTTTGACTACATTTATTTTGTGACTACATGGGCAGAGTCATGCAAGCTTTTCAACTCTCTGATTCCTGATATCAAAAATGTACTAATGTAGTCTAAGATCACACTTGCTATTTTTGGTTAAAACATAATGCTACTGACATATGAAGTCTATAGGATGTAGTAGAGCATGTGCTCTTTGAGACCAGGAATAGTCTTTTGTCTTCATAAGCCCAGCCCTTAACCTAGTTTCTAGCATGTAACAGATACTTAATAAAAGTTTATTGATTGAAGTGGAGATTTCCTGACACTCATGTAAATGTCTATGCTTATGTATGTTTATATGTAAAACACATTTATAGATATAAAACAACATATTATCATATATTCTATGTTTTACATATTTACTTATGTTGCATGACTAGAAAGTCACATGTATGTCTATAGAAACACATATTAATATCCATACACAAAGGTACTTACATACACACAAACATGTATGGACACACACATACAACTAGAAAGTCACCTATGCATATCCATTTTCACATACTTTCATGGTCACACATATGCACAATATGTTGATATGTAAGTGTACAGACATGTTTAGATAAACAGATCTTCCTCTATTATCATATTTCTCCTATCATATGTAATCAATATTTTAACTCAAATTCAAAGCCTTACATTTTTTTCCTTATTAATTTTCAGCTTGTTAGTTTAGACCCCACACTCACTACATGCTTATCTCTTCCCACACCCCATATTGGGAAGGGAAATAACTGTGACTGAGTCAATATATCCCAATACAATTCTTTAAAGTACATTTTTAGAGACATCACTATTAATTTTTCACTACTAGACCCAAATAATATCGTCTGTTCAAGGCCTATTACTTTAGCAGAGCTTTGTTCTTGCTTTTATAGCAGCTATTTCTTAACTGACTCTTTGTTTACACTTTCTTCTTTCCATTCCTTTCCCTTCACCCCTCATTTTCAATATTTCTAAGTGTTTCCCTGGGGTCAATGTTTTCTTGGAATAGCTCCTGCAACACCCTGGGAGATCACAACTCCCTGGAAGTTTGATTTTCATCCTGATTAGCTGTGCCAGGCCTCAAACTGTGATCTTTGAGAAAGTCGACTTAGCCCAGTACTCCCCTGGTGAGTTGAGATCTGATGTTATTTGTTAGGTTAGTTAAAATTCAGTAACACAGTAGTGCAATACGCTGTTTGCTTTTTTTAAGATACACTACTCTAATTGAGGGGAAAAGAATGGCACACACAATAAAACTGATTTGCATAACTGCTTACTAAATAAATATAGGTAGTGTTTTGGTGTTACTACACTCTACACTCATATTTTCTGAATTCCTAAAGTGAAACACTATGGCAGAATTGGTACATAATTACAGGACTTCATCCTACTCTTTCATTAAGGCAAAGAGGAAATAAAATGGATACAAAACTTTCCAAATCTGGCTTTTTAAAAATTTGCTACTGAAAGATCATCTTATTAAAATTAATACCTCTTTATTATTTCTAATTTACTTATAAATCTCTTTGCCACTCATTATCAACTTTTGACATCTCAATCAAATTTATGATTAAATCTGTTTTATTCAGACAATTCTCTTCCTACCAGTTCTATTCTGTTTTAATGACTTTCATTTTCTCAAAATCTGTTCAACTCATTTTTTCTCCTTCTTTTAATGTTCTGTTATCTCCTGCTTAAGAGCCAACCTACCTTCTTATCCCACAAATCGTTGACCACCCACTTGGTAGAATTGCCCTTTTTATTAGAAGTTCATTTAGTTTTAATTTTCATTAAAAAGTGATATTTTTTTCCTATGTTTTTGCCATATGCCTTGACTTTTGATTACATATAGAAAGTGAGCACTCAATTTTAAATGTCTAAAAATAGTATTACTTCTTTAACATCATCATGTCTTTAAATTCTTGTCAAAATGTTCAGTTACTGTAACAAAGTCTTAGTAAAAGCTTATGTTTATATAGCATTTTACAATTATGAATGCTTGATACAAATCTTATTGAGCAGTTGTAGGAGGCAATAGTAGAAATAGCACAATCTGTATTTTACAGATGAGGAAATCAAGATTGAGGAAGATTAAGTATCTTTTCTCAAAAATCAGACAGCATGTTCCTTATAAATTCATGTGTTTTCTCCATTACTCATCTAAAATTACATTTCTAAATGTTCATTAGTTTATTGCTAGTTACCTGTAAGAAAAAAAAAATCAAAATCCAGACTTCTTTTTCATCCTTATTAAGAAGTTTCATGTTCAAAGTTAGTAAAATAACTTGAGAAAAATTCAAATTTTCGGTAATATTAGACATTTCATGAACCAGGCTTCAAGCCTAGGTCTTATGAATGACTTAAGAATTCCACTACTGACCTACAAAAATATGAATGTGATATTGGTAAATGAACCTCAGGGAGAAATATTACCCTTTTGAAAAATTGTGAGGTGTCTGATTGACTTGCTGCCAGAACTCACACTTTTAAAAATTGGTGCCTGGAGTCAGAAATATATATATTTTTTCCTTTTCCATATTCATGCCTCCAAGCATTCATCCATGCAGGTCAGAACCTTTAGCAAATCAGAGTTTCATAGCTGGGAAGGATATCAGAGGCTTTCAAGTCACACAAGAGCCCCATGTACAACATCCCCAATAAGTGGTCATGTAATCTTTAATTGACTTTGGTGAGGAGCCCATGACTTCTCAAGGCAGCCCATTCCATTTTGGCATAGCAATAGCTATTGAGATGATTTTTCTTATATGATAGGATTCTGGCATATTATACCATCCTTCAACTTGCCTCAGATAGCATCTTCACATGGAAAAAGGTGGGGAGAATATCATATCTCTCCATGGGGAGGATGCTAAAAAAGTAGTTGTTTTCAGGATAATCACGATGGTGCATAAAGAAAATTCCTCAGAGAAACAGACTATGACATCTACAATCTTGTCAGTTCAAAAGGCCTAGATGATCTCTGTTCCAAAGGTTAGTGCTTCCAATCCCTTCTTATCTCTGGGACATTGATAATGGACTGTCTACTAATCCAAAACTCTCCAGTGATGACATACCAAGAGACTTTCTGGACCTTTTAAATTCTCAAAGTTATAAACTCTATAGTCTTTCTTTCCCAAGCATTTTCCTTACATATCACTATCGTTGTCCTGAAAACAGCTACTTAATATTCTTCATGTAGAAAGATGTCCACTTCTCCCTAGCTTCCTCCATGTGAAGAGGACTTCTGAAGTAAGTTAGTGGGATGTATACATATGTTAGGCCTCCATGATACTCCCTTTCCCTTTTTAAAGTTTTTTCCATCCTTGGAAAATCAATAGAGGTGTATTTTGAACACAATGAATATGTATGCACCCCAGGACAGGCCAATAGGATCTCTGGAGAGTCATAAACATTGTATCTTCACCTGCTTCTCACTGACATACAGGAAAGAGTTCCAAAGGAGTCAATTTTTCACAATCTTATGTAGTTCCAGGTATTCAGGCAAAAATTATAGTTATCACTAAATGCAAAATTTTGTATATTCATCAAACAAGAAATATTTCACAAAGTCTTACACAAGATTGTTTTAATGCCTCAAAATTGCCTGACTCAATACCTGAATGGCCTTTTTCAACCCATAAGCAAAAATGAATGAATGAATGAATAAGGTAAAGAAAATTAACTTCCTATTTGGAAGGATACTTGGTCCCTACAAAGTTTCCCACACCGTGTGACACTCTCTCCACTGGTGTTTAGGACCTATGGTTAAGTAGGTATCACTACTTCAATTAGAAAAGAGGGTAACTATTCTGTGTGAAAACTCTTCTGTGATTCCCCCAGCACATAAAGTCATCCAAACTGGGGAGGGTGAGAGAGGGAGGAATAAGCATTTATATAGTGCCTACTATGATGAAGACATTAAATTGTCTCACTTGGTTCTACAAACAACCCTCAAAGATGGGTACTTTTATTATCTCCATTTTTAGACAACAGAGGTCAATTGATTTCACCTGGTTACTCACTATACATGGGTACCCACTGCATTTGTACTCCAGAATTCCTGACTCCTGACCCCAGTACTCTCTCCATTGCACCATTAACTTCCCTCAACTGGATTCAGGACAAAATATTCTACATGTCCCTTTCTACACAAAGCACAATTTTTTTCTATGATTTTCTGTAGCATAGATAATTCCCTTCAAGGTTAGGGGAAATTTCATTTGGTTCTCTCTTTCAAAGAGAACCCAGCATTTTCCCCAATTAATCTCTGACATTGCAAGAGCATTTCTAATGGAACTGAAAACTCACCCAAAAACAGAAGCAGGCTTATTTAGAAAACTAGCCAAGCAAGGTCAAACAACCCCAGAAATGGGCAAGGCTCCCAAGAAAAGTGACTAAGCACTGTAGGTTGATGGCTTGGAGTTCATAGTCACACAGGCAAATTCAACCCTATGGCCTTTTGAAGGTTATAGATCACACAATGAGGCATGAATTTCAGTTTGTATAAGTGCAAAAAGTAAAATATGAGCATTTCTCAGAATATATAGCAAAGTATTTTATTCAATCCAAGACCACATGAGAAGATACCCAGAAGCCTGCAAGTTCTTACAGAGTTTGATTATCAGGTAAAGTAGAAGCCTGTTCAAGCTCTGGAAAACAGGGCTTGAAATCTGCAGGTACTCTGAGTAGGGACATATGGCAGAGATTTGAAACCAGTACGAGTTATCTTTAACAGGGTTTTAAGCTAGAATGATCTCAGTCCTGATTTATCAGAGCACCAACAAGGAAGAGAGACAGACCCTGATAGGTTACTGTGAAGGGAGACAGGGATAGTCAACCCATTCCTTAGAGCTTACAGAGCCTAAGTAGGAGACAGCCAGTTCTACAGCTAAGAATATATGCCAGAGAACCTTTTGGAGTCTTGATACCAATGTCATACCTCATAATTTATTGGTATACACTAGGTCCATAGCAGTGGATGGAAGGATGATACAAGGAGAAGAAAAGAGACTAAGGCTAGAAGATACATTGGGCAATATGACAGATGGCAGTGCTTATTCCCATTCACTCCTTTCGGAAATTGGAATAATGATAATAACATATGTATATGTGTATTTGAATAGAAGATTGAAAATTTAAACCAAGTAGCAGAATCTTTAAAAAAATAGAATGAAGCAAACACAACTCAGCAACTAAATGAGAATATCAGAAATACAAAGACAAAAGGCTGAAAAATTGTGGGAGAAATCATGCAAGATATGTATTACCAAAACTAATGACAGTAATATAAAAATTATGTAACTTCTTAAAATCATAACCAAATAAAAAATCTGGATGCCATCTTTCAATAATTGGTAAAATAAAACTATCCAAATGTGTTGGAATAAGAAAGCACAGTAAAAATGTAAAGAACTCAATACTCACGTATTGAAAACTTTTGAGTAATTGGAAGGATCTAATGATGAAGTGTTTAGATTCTAACAGAGGAAAAAGAGTCATGTGCCCTTGCAGAATACCACTATTATCAAGAGTCATGGCCAAGGTAATGAAAGACAGACATAAGACCTGTCATAGTCGAGTAGTAGAGTTAGTTTTAAATGAAGAAAAACAAGATAAGGTAAAAAAAAAAGTTCAAGAGAATAAATGAGGAATAAGGGGAGGAATTTTTTATGTCTCATAATTAAGATGTATCCAAAGAAAAGCATATAAATATGGAATAGGAGATACAAAGATAGATTGGACACCTGATAAACCTCACTATTATTCAATCAAAGGAGAGCTAAAAACCCATACAAGTTTGATGTATATGGAAATGCAGCAAAATTGAGAACTTCAAAGTGCCCCCATTTAGACACTGTCAGATCTAACAAAAAGATAATAAACACATTAAAAAAATTTAAAATATTTTAGAAAAGTTTTATAAAATTTCTCTCTGGTGATTATTAAATGGTAATTTAAACATATATGTATGTGCATGAATATTGTACATGGATGGATGGATGTATTACATATGTATGTACATACATATATGTACATCTTATATATAGAAAGATAGATACAGATATTATAATTAAGAAGAGACATTTGAAAAAAGTTTTGAATTTAAATAGAGAAAAAAAGTTAAAGAATCTATGAGGTGGTGGCTAGGTGGCACAGTGAATAGAGCACCAGCCCTCGAGTCAGGAGGACCTGAGTTCAAATCTGGCTTGAGATACTTAATACTTACTAGCCATGTGACCTCGGGAAAGTCACTTAACTTCAATTGCCCTGCCTTCCCCCCTCCAAAAAAGGAAAAAAAGAAGAAGAAGAATCTATGAGGCAAAGAACAAATCATACACAGAAAATTTCATCAAAGAAAATTACAAAAATGGGATTGATATATCAAACATTTGCAATGGTGTTAGGGCAGGAAAATCTTTATCTTCAAGAGCAGATCAATGAACTGGACAACCAACAACAATAACAAGCTTTTTCTTTTTAAATCAAACAATTAAACCACCTTAACTAAATACAAAATAGAAAGTATGAAATCAAAAATAAAGGTGAAAAGAAAAAAATGATATAAGAAAGATGTATTGAAAAAGAAAACAATTAAAAATAGATAAGTTGTTGGCTTATTTTATTTTTATGAAGAAAAAGGACACACAAAGTGCAAAAATGAAAAAAAAAAGAGGAATCACAATTCATGTAGCAAATAAGGAAAAATATTAAAAAGCTATTTTTCTGAATTACGTGTGAAGAAAGATAAATGAAATACAAAAAGACTAGCCAAAATGTCAATAATAACAGAAAAATTGAGAGTATAAATAATCAAATCTTAGAAAAATAAGTGAACAAGAAACAAAAAAATAGTTCAAAGGGAATGGAGAGTGAGCAGAAGAGAACAAAATTAATTTTTCAAGCTAATATATCAAATATTAAAAGAATAATTAACTTTAATAATAAATTATTTACAATAATCATATCAATAAGAATAAGAATCACATGAGTATATCAATGGATGCAAAAAAAATCTTCTGGAAAACTCCCATTGTTCTTTTAAAATATTACACATTTTATAATAAAATGACCTTTAAAAATATAGTAACCATTGTATCTAAAACCAAAATGTAATATTTTTCATAATGAAGATATACTAGAATGCTTTCAAATAAAATCAAGGTTAAAGCAAAGATAATCCTTTTCACCACTATTATTGATATAGTTCTAGAAATGATATTTCTAGTAATAATGCAAAAGTTAAAGAAATAAAAACAGAAAAAGCTAATTACAGTATTTTGTTTGTACAATACTAGTCTGAAATGACCAGGAAAGCTTTGTTTAATAATCCCACTAGGTCAGGATAAGATAATAAATGTAATGGACTTATCTCTCTAAATGTTTTCATGGGTTCCTTTGTATCCTTTCTATCTTCATTTTTTTCATGGAAGAAACAACCACAACAATACTTCTCAATACCTTAATAAAATGGATGAATAATTGTGTAGTATCAATAGTATTTGTCATTTAATAAACATAGAAAGTTAAACAACTGAAGACCTTCCTAAGGAAACTTTGAAATACCACTTGGAACTCTAAAATTTAAAGATATTAAGCTGATGAGAATCTATTCCATCCACCTAATTTTGTTGATGAAACGGGTTCAGAGATTTGCCCAAGGTTGTACATGTAGGAAGTAATTTAATTCCATTCAATTCAACAAGCATTAATATTGAGTTTCAGTTAAATGCCACACACAGTATTTTAGGTACTGAAAACATAGGGCACGGGGGTGGGTGGGTGGGTGGGTGATAATTACCATAAATCTTCTAAAAGAAAATAAAAACTATATTATGAATATGTTTACTTTCATCATGCTAGTATCCGAAGCATGACTCTTCCATGGTCCCCTCTTCTAATTTTCTCTAGTTTCTCAGGCAAGTGATTTTACATCTCTGAGCTTCAGTTCCCTCATCTCTAAAATGATATGATTGAACTCATGACCTCTAAGATTTCTGTCAACTCTTGCATAATAATTTTATAATTCTATTATCCTGATATTTAAGGCCCTTCACAATCTATCACCATTTGTTTTTCCAAATATTGCCCCTATGACTTCCTTACACCAAGTTCGTGCTCTAAACAGGCATACTGAATATCCACACATCTCGCCATATTTTCAACAAATGACCTTTTGCTCAAACTCTTCTTCCTATTGGAATCACCCTTTAGCATTCTGCCTATCAAAAGGTCATTCATATCTTAACTCCTCCTTGAAGCCTTTCCTGGTTAAACAATCTAACCTGATCTCCCCCATCTCTTTTAGCATGTGTAGATTTAACTATTTACTTTACAGTTATAATTATTATTGTGTATTTTACAGTTTTTCCCCAACAGGAATATGGATAAAAGTTGCCAAAAGATAAAAGGAAGTTTGATATAAGGAAAAACGATTTCTGAACGTAAGAATCATTTATAAATGGAATAGAAAGAGGTTGGGTATCTTCAAACAGATACAAGAGAACCTGTTTTTGGATGTTATTTGGTGGACTGGGTGTTGTTGTTGTTGCTTCTGCTGCTGTGGTTGTTAATATGAAAACCCTATTTTGATTGTGTTGCATGGTAAATTGTCTAACATAATTTGCATATAGTAATTGCTCAATAAAATACAGAAACCCATTAATACAATCCATATATTACAGGAAAAAAAGATGTTGCCAATTGGGGTAAGATTGAACATTTCTGTTTCAATTTGATTCAACTCAACAATTCCTTATTCAGTACATATTATTCAGGCAGCATGATGTAGGAGAAATTACCCTTGAGTTGAGTCAGATAACTTGAGCTTGATTCCCAGCTATATTCTTCATTTCCTATTTATTTGGGCAAATCATTTACTTGTCCGAGCACAAATTTCCTTGTTTTCCAAGCAAGAATTTTGAGCTACAAATGGGTTCTTAACCTGAGATCTATGCACTTTAAAAATGTGTGAAAGAGATTTAAATGTAATGGATTTCCTTTGTTATCCTATGTATCATATTTTATGCATTTAAAAGCATTATTCTGAGAAGGATTCCATAGACTTAAGTCTCCCTCTTACATAAAATAGGTAAGGAAACCTACATCTTTAAGGTACCTTTCAGGTCCAAATTCTTTGACACTATGAACCTATAATCATACTGAGTTCTGTAGAACGTACAATATATGTATATGCCAGGCATCTGCTTTCAAAGATATTATATACTCATCAGGAAGATAAAACTCATACACCTAAAGTAACTGATGGACATTACACAATAACGTATTAATCAGTCATTCTTCTCCTTTGCCACAGGTTATTATATAGGAATAAGTGTTTTGTATAATCAAGAAAGAGAGAAGGGGATGTCATCTAAAATTAGAAGAGAAGGGTACAGAAGGTAGACTTCTAACATGGCTTTGCTACAAACTCTGGATTTTTCCACCTCCACCCCAATTGTCTTTTTTTGTATGAGATTCATTTTGTCCTATAGCCTCTGGCTCTGATTTTTGATTTTGTGATTGGGAATCTCCCATATGAGGAACTGTTCAGATCACCTACACCCACTTCTAAACCAGTTCCATTTCTATCTCTACAGACTTTAATATTTTGCCCCCATACAGTTACTGTCTTCTCTATTCACTAGACTTTTAGATCTCTGTTCTGTGTTACCTCTTCCTATTAAAATTTAACTTCCCTGAAGGAAGCACCTGTCTTAATTTTTTTATGTTTTTGTCTTCCCAGAACTTAGTATAGTGTCTGGAACATAATAAGCACTTAATTTTTTTTTATACCTATAACTGTCTGTCCGTCTATGTCTCTGTTTCTCTATCACTCTTTTTCCATATTTCCATCTTTCTTAGGTATTATTGTCATTTTTATTATACTGGCTCAGTTTATCTTTCTATCTATCTATCTATCTATCTATCTATCTATCTATCTATTAACCTACTTACCTCCCCAATTTTGAATTAATGGTAGGATTAAGATAACTATAGAAAGGAAGGAAAAGAATTTCAAATGGTTAAAAAAATATGAAAAAAGTCAAAATAGCATAACAGAAAATTGCATATATCTATGGAACAGTCAGGAGTTCAATAAGACTGGATTGAAATGCACGTGTTGGAAAAAATTCAGAAGAAATTTCAATGGATCCTTAAGGCAAGGTTAAAGGTAAGGCAATGTCAGAAACATGCATGTTTACTTATCATCAGTCTTTCTATATGAGTGGAAAGGGTGAAATGGGTGGAAATGTCATATTGCAGTTTCTACTAAAACATTTAATAATTTACTACATATAATTATGTAATACTGGATATATTAACCATTCATTTTACAACTCTTCCTAGAATATGGGAAATCAAATGTTAAGTGATATGTTGTTAGAAAAATTATTTCCCCAGAATTATAATAACGTCACTTATTTCACCCATGGACTTATATCATAAAGTATTAATGATCAAATAGTATCCTAGAAAGTAGATATTAAGATGTATGACTATATACACATAGAATATATGTATGTGTGTGAATGTATGCATGTGTTTATATCTATACATACATATAAGTTTGATTACTCTTAGGAAAGAAGGTAAAATGACATTATAATATTTATCACTTGAGAAATAAGTTCACTCAGAGAGTCAGTCATAGAATCAAAGAATGTCAGAGTTAGAAGGCTTCTTTGAAGTCCTTATTCAAAATGAACAAGAATCCATTTCACAACATGCTCAACTTTTGGTCATTCTCTTAGAATTTCTCTAACTTTATTTGAAAATTCTTTCATACAACATTTTTAAAGTACTTACTATATGCCAAGCACAGGGCTGAGCACTTGGGGAGCTCATTTAAACATTAATAATAGTAGGATCAACAGCAACAAAATGATGGAGACTAGATCTGTGGTTTCATTGGTATGTGAATGTAATAGAAATGGAATTCAAAGATCTTCCCTGCCCCTTGTATTTGCAAGCTAACAGGCACTTAGCACTTAGTTTCAAGTTCATAATTGTATCAAGTATTAAGGCCCAGAACTTGTGAATCCCACAGTGGGATGGATTTGTTGGTGTTAACAGGAAAGTGCAGAACAGCGAGGAGTTAATACCGTATAAAAGGAAAAGCCTAAGCTGAGAGAGGCCAGAACTGCTTGGAGCGTGCTTCTGGAGGCTAGGCTGCTACTGTTGGAGAATGAGAAGAGAACTGAGGACTGAACTGAGAACTGAGAAGAACTAAGAAATGAGAAGAGAGGAGAACTGGGAGGAGGCATGGCTGTGGAGTCAGTACTCTGTTTTGATGTTACTTTGTCAGATTTATCTGCTGTTAGAGGAGGGTACTGTTGTTACAGAAGCCCTGGAAGCTTGCTGCTGGTTCAGAAACCCTAAAAAGGATTTTCTTGTTGTGTGTTTGTAGAAATCCTGGAGGAGGGTCTTGCCAACAATTTAACAGGCCCTGGGACTATACTTATGATTTGTGTTGAGTTCTCAGACCTTGTTGGTGGGTCTGAGTTGATTTCACAAGCAGAAAGTGAATTGATGAGGATGCCAGCAATGTGAATGAATGTTATTGTTGCTTTATTAAGCTTTGTCTTCCCAGAACAGAAACTGTGAAGGACTTGAGGTAGACCAGACACTGTAAACTTCAGTGTGGAATGGGAACTGGATGAGGAACTGCACAAGGATCTGGACAAAGAACTGAGAACTGTCTGCTTTTGAACTCAGGTGACAGTGGGATAGATTTGGGCAGGAGTTGGGGCCATGGAAGAAGAACCATGGAAGCTGAGAGCCTGCCTCAAGTCAAAATGAAAGGATCTCTTCTTGGATATTTAATGCAAACTGAGAAGATCATGATTTACTATTTAGATGACTGAATTAAGGACTTACTAATTAAGGATGATTGAAAACTAATCTCCAATTAAGAAGAAAGAAAACTTTTTGATTGAAGAGGTTAAGACAATGTGATCTGGGGATGGAAGACTTTGACCTTTGTACTTTGTGTCAATTAAGGAGGCTTGCCTTCTTAAGAGTGTTTGAATTAAGGACTTACTAAATGAAGGACTTACTAAATGAATGTTATCTTTTGCTTAAAACTATGTGACAATTTTAGTGATAAGTTGTTATGTCATAACATTCTGAATAATGTACTTTGATTTCTTTGAATGTTTTGTCTTAGTTTGTTACTGAATAAATAGAGAGTTTGCTATACTGTATAATCAGCATCTTGAAAGCTGTTCACAGCAGCAGTCCTCTGGAAAGCTGCTCATGCTTGGCTTTACAGTGGAACACTACGCAGGTGAGAAAATTGTAAACCTTTTGACCAATGCATATTGTCGCTTTCTTTGCAATATATAATCTTAGAGTGTTTTCAAGAGGACTTAGAGATTGAATGACTTGCTGAGGGTGAATTACCTAATATCTGTCAGAGGGGGAACTTGAACCCAGTAGTTCCTGTCTTCAACACTGGTTTTCTATTCACTATTCCAATTTATAGATGACAACAATGACTGCAGCCATTGTCAATGATCTTGCTACTGCTGTTGCTCCTACTGATCATCATCATCATCAACATCATCACATCATTAAAAAGTGATGGTATCACAAGACATTAGTGCTGTAAATAAAAATTTTTGTACCTCTAGAAGCATATCACTTGGCTAATTATGCTTCAGAAATTTATTATCTTTTATGAGAGGTTTTTTTCTGTCAATGGAGAGGATGTAGGTTGAATGTCAAAAAGCTCCTCCCAGATACTCCTTTTAAGGAAGTAGCCCAGGGAAGCCACCTCATTTCCCATGGAGTTGTAGTTATCATGCTCCAGTGCTACATACCCTTTCTCCCTCTCCTTACTCCCAGTTGAATTACAATCCCTACCTTTTCAGTCTCTTTTTCTGTACTGTAATCCCCCATTAGATTTTAAGCTCCTTGAAGTTGGGAATAGTTTTTTTGTCTTTCTTGCTTTTTGTATCTCCATTGCTTAGCACAGTACCTGACACCAAGTAGACACAGATGTTTAATAAATGTATATTGACTGATTAAATTGACAGATGGCAAATTCTCAATCTAATGGTAGAGACCTTGAAATATCCAGGTGAAACAAAGAATTCAACCACTAAACTAAACTGAAGCAAGATGATTTTAATAGACTGAACTGTGATCTACAATTCCCCAGACATTTGCTGAATCATAAAAATTTAATATTTCAATATATGTCACCAAATCATATGCTCATAATCTCCATCTACCTGGGATGAAAACCTGCAAAGTATAGAGACCCAGCTGAGGAGATGGAAATCACATAAAAAAGAACAAAGTATATTTCATTTCTATTATTCTGACTGCTATTAGAGTTATACTAATAATGCTCTGAATAAGGCCACAGAGAAAGAACTTATATTCTCTTTTATCCAATTACCAAAAAAAAATGCCTATGCAATAGTCTGTAGAATATTAAATATAAAGGATTATTAGTTTGATAATGACTTGCACCAGTACTGTTTCTAATTGATCATTCTACATTAATACGTACAAGCTACATTTCAGGTAGATATAAATATAGATGTTGTTTTATTTGTTTCTCACAATGAGCCTGAGGGACTGGCACTATAATTATTCTCATTTTGTAGATGAGAAAGCTAAGGATTAAATGAGTTAAAAGATTTGCCATAGCCATACATCTAAAAATCATCAGATCTGAAGTTATATTCAAACCCAGGTCTCTCCTCATATCAAATAGTCCATTCTTTCCAGCAAATTTTCTTCTCTTTTATAATGATTCAAACATGAAATTTCTAGTCTAATAGAGGATAATGAACAAACACACCAAGAATACAAAACACTATATTAGATGGGAAATACACTGCAAAGTGGGCAAAATAAAAGAGATTTTTTAAAAAGCAGAAGGGTAGATTCTTAAAAGTATAAGCCAGATTAAAAATTAATCAGAAACTAGATAATGTGAACCTGAAGAAAGTGTGGGTCAAAAAAATAAATCATAGAAACAATCAATGATTTCATTAAGTGTAATGACAATTAGACAACATACTAAAAATTCATGGCTTACAAGAAAAGCCATTATTAGAAAAATGTATATCTCTAAATGCTTACATCAATAAAATAGAGAAAGAGATCAACGAATTGGGCATGCAACTAAAAGAATTCTAGAAAAAGAACAACTTAAAAACCTCAAATTAAATGCTAAAATAGAAATCTTGGATATCAAAGGAGAGATTAATAAAATTGAAAGTAAAAATCAAATAATAAATAGGAGCTGGTTTTATGAAAAAACTAGATGAAATAGATTAAAAGTAGTTAAATTTATTTTTAAAAAGAAAGAAGAAAACCAAGTTAACGGCATCAAAAATGAAAAGGATAAATGAACAACCAAATGAAGATGAAATTAAAATAATTATTAGGAACTGCTTTGCCCAACTTTATGCCAAGAAAACTGACAATCTAATTGAAATGTTTGAAAATTTATAAAAACATAAATTACCCAGCTTAAAAGAAGAAATGGAACACTTAAATAACCATATCTTAGAAAAAGAAGTTTAATTATAAATAAATGAGCTCCCTCATGGAAGAGGGGGGGAAAAACAATCCAGAATCAGTAGGATTTACAAGTAAATGCTGACAAACATTTGAAGAAAAAAAAATAATTCTAGTACTGTAAAAACTGTTTGAAAAAAAAATGGGTAAAGATGAAAACCTACCCAAATCCATTAATGACAAAATTGTGATTTTGAACTCTAAGTCAGAAAGAGTAAAAACAGAAAAAGAAAATTATACACCATTTTACCTAATGAAAATTAATACAAAATTTTAACTAAAATATTATTAAGAAGATTGCCTCAAGATATCACAATCCAGGTGAGATTTACATGCAGGATGCAACATTGGTTCAATGTTAGTAAAAAAAATAAGCATCACTGAATATATCATAAGAAAATCATATGATTATATCATTAGATTCAGGAAAGGCTTTTGACAAAATACAACATCCATCCCTATTAAAAATACCATTAAGCGTAGGACTAAGTGGAGCTTTTCTTGAAATAATAAGTATTATCGATCTAAAGACAAGAGCAAACATTATTTGTAAACCAAAGTTCTTCCTAATATGATTAAAGATGAAGTAATGATGTCCATTATCACCCTTAATTTTCAATTTTATATGTGAAATACTAGCTACAGCAATAAGACAAGAACCAGACAAAAAGGATAAAGGTTGGGAACAAGGAAACAAAACTATGCCTTTTTGCAGATAAAATGATAATATTCTTACAGAATCCTAGAGAGTCAACTAAAAACTATTCAACACAACTAAACTTTAGCAAAGTTATAGCATATAAAATAAATATATAGAAATCATGAAAGTATATGTACATAGATATTTATATTGTATATTATGTGTATGTATTTGTGTATATATTCATATATATGTATATATATACATATATACATATACATATTCACATACACACAACTTTTTAACAAAATTTCACAGAAACAGAAAGAAAAATTCCATTTAAAATAACTATAGATAATATGAGATAGTTGGGATTCTAATTATCAAGACGTGCATGGAAACTATATGTACATAAATATAAAACACTCCACACAAATACAGATTAAATAATTGGATATTATAACTATGTCACAAACAGTATTCATCTAAACAATATGGTGATATCTAAGAAACAATGTGTTTGATCAATGGAACAGTATACAGAAACAAATGAACATAGTAATTAAATGTTTGATAATCCCAAAGATCATAGCCTTTGGGGCAAGGCTTCAATAATTGACAAAACCACTGGAGAAACTGGAAGGTAGTCTGGCTGAAACTACACACAGGTCAACATTTCAGACCATCAAAATGTTTTAGATATGAATTAGACAGAAAGGGTATTATCATAAAGAAATTAGGAGGACATGGAAGAAATTTTTCTGTCAGATTTATGGACAACAGAATAGTTTGTAATCTAAAAAGGAATAGAAAGCTCACAAGAGGTAAGACAAATAATTTTGATTACATAAAATCAAAAAGTTTTTGTGCAAACAACAAAAGCAGTACAACCAAAATGAGAAGAAAAATAGGAAAAAAGTGGGTTGAACATTATAGTAAGTTTTTCTGGTTAAAGTTCTTATTTCTCAAATAGAGAACTGAGTCAAATTTATAAAAATAAGAGCCATTTCCCATTTGGTAAATGGTTAAGGATATGAATAGTTTTCAGAGAGAGAAATCAAAGTTATCAATAGTCCTATAAAATGCACTAAATCATTAATAATTAAATAAATACAAAGTAGAGCAACTCTGAGGTACTGCTTCAAACCCATCAGATTGACCAGCATGAGAAAAAAGAAAGTGACAAATGTTGACAGGGATGTGGGAAAGTAGATGTCCTAATATACTGTTAGTAGAACTGTGAGCTTCTCCAAACATTCTGGAGTACAATTTGGAACTATGCCCAAAGGACCATAAAACTCTACATTCCTTCTGACTCGGTAATATTACTATTAGGCCTATATCTCAAGGAGATAAAAGAAAAAGGAAAATGACATATTAATCTACAAAAATATTTGTAGCAGGTCTTTTGTGGTGGCAAAAATTGTAAAGGAAAGGGATACCCATCAACTGGGGAATGGTTGAAGAAGTTATGAACTATGAATATGATAGAATACTATTGTGATGTAAGAAATGATGAAGCAAAAGGTCTGGAAAAATTTGGGAAAACTTCTATGAATTGATGCAAAATGAATTAAGCAGAGCCAAGAGAACATTGTACACAGTAACAGAAAAATCATAAAGATAATCATGCAGGAAAAATTTCGTAATTTTGACCAATACAATGATCCACCACAGTTCCATTTTATGAGTTAAAATGCTATCCACCTCCTGACAGAGGACTGGTGGATATAAAGGTTAAATTGAAATGTGTTTTGGTCCTTTTTTTTAAAACATGACTAATACAGATATATGTTTTTCATGATTTCATATGTATAATGAGTATCATCGTCCTTGCCTTTTGAATGAGTTCTGTAGAAATAGAGAGACCAATGTTTTAAATAAAAATGATAAAATTTAAAAAAAAATAATAGGCTAGTAACCTTGATTTCTACACGTGTCAAAAATCAAGAAGACAACATGAAAAGGATGATCCGTGAAAATTTAGTAAAGAATGTGTGATTACTTTGAAAGAGCAAGGTTTGATCTAGACCAGCAGTTCCCAACCTGTGGGTCGCGACCCCTTTGGGGGTTGAATGATCCTTTCACAGGGGTCACCTAATACCATTGGAAAACACATATTTCCGATGGTCTTAGGAACCGTGACATTCCTCCATCCATCTGCAGGCATGTCCACCCACATTCAGATATGCCCACATACGAGTATTAAAGGGTTGCAGCAGCATTGAGAAGGTTGAGAACCACTGATCTAGACTAAAATAATTCAGCTTTATTTCCTTGTTGTTGTTGTTTTAATAACAACGCATAGAGAGTTTTTATAACAGTTATTAGATTTATATGGGGCATTAATTAAAGAAATAAATTCATTAGTATTTGAGGATATGCCACAGAGATAGGCTATCAAAATTGAAAATGATTTCAAGTATCATCCAATAGCATGCATAATTAAATAGGAATCCACTGAAAAATACCTTCTTGCAAGTCATCATTCAGGTTCTTTATGAAGAAAAAAAATGATGACAAATTTACTAATATTTGAGACAATTCATTACTTCTTTAAGAACTTGAAGATTTCTAAAAGATTTATTTAGTGCTTTGTTATTGATGATGTGTAACAGGAAATCTGAAACACTTCTCTTCATGATCAAAAACAAAAACAAAAAAATGATGTAGGGCACCTTCTGGCCTGCAGAAGTAGATCTTCATCCAGAGGCCGTACATTCTACATCTTTTATGTCCCACTTAATATGTTTTTCCAATTACATATAAAGATGTAATTCAACATTTACTTTTATAAGATTTTTCAGTCCCAATATTTTTCTTCCCTTTCCTAGCCCTCCCCCTTCTCCAAGACAGCAAGCATTCTGATACAGGTTATACATTTACAATCCTATTAAACACATTTCCACATTAGTAATGTTGTGAAAGAAGAATCAGAACAAAAGAGAAAAATCACGAGAAAGAAAAAAAAAAGCCAAATACTATGCTTTAATCTGCATTCAGACTTCATAGTTCTTTCTCTGAATGTGGTTAGCATTTTCCATCATATGTCTTTTGGAATTGTCTTAGATCATTGTATTGCTGAGAAAAACAAAGTCTATCAGAGTTAATCATCACACAATATTGCTGTTACTGTGTACAATGTTCTCCTGGTTCCATTTACTTCACTCAGCATCAGTTCATGCAAGTCTTTCCAGGCATTTCTGAAACCTGATTGTTTATCATTTTTTTATAGCACAACAGTATTCCATTATATTCATATACTGCAACTTGTTCAGCCATTCCCCAATTGATGGACATGCCTTCAATTTCCAATTCTTGGCTACTGCAAACAGTGCTGCTATAAATATTTTTGTACACATTGTTTTTTTTTTTCCCTTTTTTATGATCTCCTTGGAATACAGACCTAGTAGTGGTATTACTGGATCAAAAAGTAGGAACAGTTTGCTTGCCCTTTGGGCATAGTTCCAATTTGATCCCCAGAATAGTTGTATCAGTTCACAATTCTACCAACAATGCATTAGAATTCTGATTTTCCCACACCTTCTCCAATATTTATAATTTTCCTTATTTTTTTTTGTCACATTAACCAATCTCATAGGTATAACATGGTACCTCAGAGTTACTTTAATTTACACTTATCAATTCAATAGTGATTTACAGCATTTTTTCATATGATTATAGACAACTTTAATTTCTTCATCTGAAAACTGCCTATTCATATCTTTTCACCATTTATCAAATGAGGAATGAACTGGATTCTTATAAATTTGACTTAGTTCTATATAAATTTGAGAAATGAGATCTTCATCCAAGATACTTGCTCTAAAAATGTTTCCAATATTTCGGCTTTCCTTTTAATGTTAGTTGCATCAGTTTTATACAAAACCTTTTTAATTTGATGTAAACAAAATTATCTGTTTTGCATTTCATAACATTTTCTGTCTCTTGTTTGATCATAAATTCTTCCCTTCTCCATAAATCTGACAGGTAAACTATTGCTGGCTCTCCAAGTTTGCTTATGGTATTACCTTTTACATCTAAAGCAGGTATCCATTTTAACCTTTTCTTGATATAGGTTATAAGATGTTGGTCTATGCCTACTTTCTGCCATACTATTTTCCAGTTTTCCCACAAGTTTTTGTCACATAGTGAGTTTTTATCCCAGAAGCTGGAGTCTTTCAGTTGATCAGATGATAATTATTGTAGTCATTGACTGCTGTGTCTTGTGTACCTAACCTATTCCACTGATCCACCACTCTATTTCTTAGCCGGTACCAAATAGTTTTGATGAATGGAGCTTTATAATATAGATTTGTATCTGGTATGGCTAGGTTGCCTTCCTTTTCTTTTCTTTTTTTTTTATTAATGCCTTTGATATCCTTGACTATTTCTTCTTCCAGATGAATTTTGTTATTTTTTCGCTCTATAAAATAATTTTTGGGTAGTGAAATTGGTATGACATTGAATAAGTAAGTTAATTTAGGTAGAATTGTCTTTTTTATTATATTACTTCAGCCTACCCAAGAACAATTGATATTTTTCCCATTGTTTAGATTTGAGTTTGAGTGAAAAAGATTTTTGCAATGGGGTTCATATAATTCCTGGGTTTGTATTGGCAGGTAGAACCCCAAATTTTTAGATTGTCTATAATTATTTTAAATTGAATTTCTCTATTACTTGCTACTGGGCTCTGCTAGATTGCATAGAAATGTCAGTGTTTTATGTGGACTTATTTAATACCCTGCAATTTTGTCAAAGTTATTATTTATTTCAAGTAGTTTTTTTTTTAGTTGATTCTCTAAGATTCTCTAAGTATACCATTATATCATCTACAAAGAATGATAATTTTTTTCTTCATTGCCTATTCTAATTCATTCAATTTCTTTTTCTTCCCTTATTGCAAAAGCTAACATTTCTAGTATAATAATGAATAACAGTATTGATAAGGTGCATCCTTGTTTCATCTCGGATTTTATTGGTAAAGTTTATAACTTATTCCCATTGTACATAATGCTTGCTGATGGTTTTAGATAGATACTAATCATTTTAAGGAAAATTTTATTCATTCCTATACTCTCTAATGTTTTTAATAGGAATGTATGCTGTATTTGTCAAAAGTTTTTTTCAGCATATATTGAGATAATCATATGATTTCTGCTATGTCATAATCATATGATTTCTGTTAGTTTTGTTAATGACAGGGTGTAACAGCAAGCAAAGTAGGATTTTTTTTTTGCTGCTTTTCTGGATTTAGTTTTAGCCACAAGCACCTTTGATTGAGTCTTGCCTTTAAATGAATCAAGAGTCTTGGAGTGGAGTAGTCTCTGAGAGGTGAGACAAGGAGCAGAAGTACAGAGCTGCCTACATATGAATCCAGGCAAGAGGCACAAGTGGTCAGCCCACAGAGGAAGAGCCATGGGGTTTGGAAGTCAGCCTCAAGTCAAGACGAGAGAGGACTTTACTTGGACACTGTGTACTGATAGAGGACATTGTGACTTACTATGACCTAAGGGTGGATGGTGTTTGTACTTTCTGCTACCCTGTAATGATGTATTGTGCTAGGAGAGACCCTAGTCTGGGATCCCTTGATTTTAGGGATGCAATGATATATACTGTATAACATATTGCGCTAGGGGAGACCCTAGACTGGGACCCCCTAATTGTATAAATAAGTATTTTGGGGAATGTTACTAAATGCAATGATACATCCACGTACCATATGATATACTGAGTGTTATGATCTATCTATCTATCTATCTATCTATCTATCTATCTATCTATCTATCCATAAATGATTTTTTTGTCCTAAGGATGTTGCTATGAATTTTAGTTTTATTGAATAATGTTTAGGGATAGAGAGTTCATTATACTATGAAATTAGACCCTTAAAATTATTGACAGAAGCAGTCCTCAGGTGCACTACCATGATGAGCATTACATAGGGCTAATTATATTGATAGTTTTCCTAACATTAAACCAGTCCTGCATTCCTGATGTAAATCTCATAATATATTATCTTTGTTTTAAATTGCTGTAAACTCTTTGCTAATATTTTATTTAAAATGTTTGCATCAATATTCATTACGGAAATTGATCTATAGTTTTCTTTCTCTGTTTTGGCATTTCCTTTTTAGATATCAGCACCATATTTGTGTCATGAAAAGAATTTGATAGGACTGCTCCTTCACCTATTTTACTTGTTTGTTTTATGTTGTTTGGTTTTTGGAGGGATAAAGCCAAGGCAACTGGGGTTAAGTGATTTGCCCAAGGTCACACAGCAAGTTAAGTGTCAAGTATCTGAGGCTGGCTTTGAACTCAGGTCCTCCTGACTCCTGGTTCTCTATTCACTGTGCCACCTAGCTGCTTTAACATCTATTTTTCCAAATAATTTATATAGTCTAGAATTAAATGTCCTTTAAATGTTTGGTAGAATTCACTTGTAAATAAATCCATCTACGTCTGGAGATTTTTACTTAGGAAGTTAATTGACAGCTTGTTCAATTTCTAATTGCCCTAATAGAGATACAGTTTTCAAAGTCACCAATATCATCTTCCCGTATATGACTGCAAATGACTTAACCTTATTGAATAGAATTTTGTTTTCTTTCTTGTTTGCCTTCTCGTGCTTCTCTTGAATCTCATATTTGAAGACTGAATTTTCTGTTCAGCTCTGGTCTTTTCATGAGGAAAATTTGAAAGTTTCCTATTTCATAGAATGTTTGTTCATCTTTCACCCTGAAAGGCTATGCTCAATTTTGCTGCATAGTTCATTCTTGGTGTAATACAAGCTCCTTTGTCTTCTGGAATACGGTATTCCAATCCTTCAATCTTTTAATACAGAAGCTACTAAATCCTATGTAATCCTGACTCTGGATCCATGATATTTGGATTCTTTCTTTTTAGCTTCCTGCTGTATTTTCTCCTTGACATGATAATTCTGGAATTTAGCTAAAGTATTCCTTGGAGTTTTCATTTTGTGATTTCTTTCATTAGATGATCAGTTTATTCTTTCAATGATTATTTTACCCTCTGATTCTAAGAAATCAGGAAAGTTTTCCTTGATAATTAATCAAAAGATGCTGTCCAGGATCTTTTTTTTTTGATCATGGCTTTCAAATAGTCCCATAATTCTTAAATTATCTCTCCTGGATCTATTTTCTAGTTCAATCATTTTTACAATGAGGTATTTTATATTTTCTTCTATTTTTTATTCTTTTAATTTTTTTGACTGATTCTTTGTGAGTCTCAGAGGTCTTTGCATCCATTTGCCCATTTCTAATTTTTAAGGAATCATTTTCTTCAGTTTGTACCTCCTTTTTCATTTGGTGAATTCTACTTTTTTAAAGAAATTTTCTTGCTTTTTTTTTTTCATTTGATCAATTTCCCTACTACTTTCCTGTAAAGTACAATAGATTCCCATGCCTCTCTGAGTATGTAATTTCTTCCCTCTTTGAGCTAATTCTGATGAGAGTTAAATTCAAGCATTGCCTACCCCCAACCCCATCATCCTCTCCATTGTAAAGCTCTTCCTTTCATGCTCTTTTATATGAGATCATTTCCTCTATTCTTCCTCTCCCTTCCTCTTTTTCCCAGTACAATCCAAATTCTAAGAATGCCTCTACATATTAGGACACATCACCTAATTCCACAACTTTATAACATCTTTGACTCCTCACTTTGATTTATCCCATCTACCAAATCAATGAAATAATCACCACGTCTTGATATTTCTTCCTCCAAAAAGATATGTCCCTGTCCTTGTACTCACAAAGACACATCCCTTGTTAGGTCATCATCTCTTACTTATACTATTGTAATAACATGATCATTGGTCTCCATGCCTCAAGATTCTCCCCACTCCATTCCATCCATCACAGTGTTTTTCAAAGCAATATCACTATAGAACAGGCCTCATCATAACACTTAGCTTCTAAATAAATTCTACTGGTTTCTTGTCTCTTCTAAATTCTAATATTAGTTCCTCTGTTTGGAATTTAATGGTATTCATAATCTGACCCCATCTTTCCTTACCTGTTTTATTATATACTTTTACCCTCCACAGGCTCTATGATATAACTAAACTACACTTTTTGCTATTAACAATGAATGAATCTTCATCTCCCATCTCTGAACACATTTACACTACCTCCCATATGTGGAGATCTGTTTTTTTTTTAATCTTTGGTTTCCTTCAAGACAGTTTCACAAGCCAACTTTGACATGAGAACTTTCATATCTATCACTACACTACCCCAAACTCATTGCCTCCCTTCACCACAAGGATCCCTTTCCTTGTGGATATTTCATATATGATTAGTATATACATGTATATATGCGTGCCACCTCTCCTGTTAAGAACTTTTTTGGCAGAGCCAAGATGGCTGTGTGGAAGTAGGAAAACTCTGTGAACTCCCCCCATAACCACCTCAAATACCTATAAAATATGACTCTAAACAAATTTTAGAGCTACAGAACCCACAAAGTGACAGAGAGAAACAAATCTACTGCTGAAGAAAGCCCAGCAGGTAGACAGGAAAGGCTCATCACAGTGTGCTGGGAACTAAGCCCAGCCTCACATGAGCCCATGTTTTTACCCAGGGCAGCCTGACCAGCAGTGGCTGGAGCAGACTTCGGGAGAGTGTATCACCAGCCGCAATAGCGGTTTCCTGAAATCTTAACCCATAAATGCTAAAGATAAAGTAAAAGGTCAGTGTGGATCTCTGTTGGAACTAAGGGGGACTAGGAGCATGGTCCGGCCTCTGCCCCCCAAGTGAGAAGCATTGGAGGCTTGGTAGCTGTGCAGCCACCTCCATGTGGCTGCTTCAGAGCTCCTGGCCTGCAGATAGTAGGGGGACCAAGTGACCATTCAGAGGCTAAGCGCTCTTGCTTTGACCTGCTTGGATCCAGATTGTGGTTTTGGGTGGTGGTCCTGAGGTGTGTGACCAGTGAGCCAGAACCTGTTGGGGCAGCAGAGAAGACATCCAATTCAGCAGCTGTGAAAACCCTGGCGATTCGGGACAAAGCTCTCCTCTCAAGAACTTTTTTATTTTTCCTTGTGATTCCAATGCTCAATACAGTACCTGGCACATAGTAGCTCTGCGGTAACAAAAAAATGTCTTGCTTAGCTCTACTTCCCATGCAGAATAGTTTTTCCTTTAAAATTTATGAAGATATACCTCAAGCTAAGATTGGTTCAGGTACATCATGGCTCAGACTGTTGACGTCACTTCCTCATTGCCTTGGTACAAAGAAGCCACAAGGACCTGGGTGCAAATGGGGCTAGGAGGTTTGCCTAATGTATTGTCATTGGTATCTTAAACAAGAGAACTTCCCACAGATGAATCCACACAATGTGTTCTCAGCGCCTATCCTTGTCAACTATCCTTCTGCTATGGCTAAGTAAATTGCCTTTTGTTAACTGTTGAATAAAACACAGAAGTGTCTGATTTTGTTCTAATATTGAACATAAACTCCCAGGGGACTGACCCTAGTCAGGCCCAGTTCAGAACAAACTGCTTAATAAATGCTTGCTGAAATTGATTGCTGAAAACTCACATTCACTGACATTAGCAAGGCTGCTTCAGTGAATTGCCTTTTTATTTGGCAGACAAAGAATGGAAGCAAAAAAGGAGGCACCTAATAAGCAAAATTATAGGATTAATAGAGGATCTACAAGGCCTCTTCTAGCTGTGAAATTCTATGACCTTAGAGTTGCAACAAAGAGATTTTTCATTGACCAACTGTCCTGAGTTATGTTAAATCCTAGGCTCTCAGCTGTCAGTCTCCTTATGTGTCCCTGAAAACATACTTCCTCCCTTCTCTTTTGCTTCTCTTCCTTAGTATTGTATCTTGTATCTATGTAACTTGGAGATACATAGGGTAGTGACATGCTCAGGTAAACTCCACATACTTCTCTCACAGTTTGGCTCAATAAAATAATTAACTTCAATCTATTATTAGAGGAAAAGTAGAATGAATGAATTGGGGAAGCTGGTGATAGGAGTGTATTGGAGACAATTTCAAAGAGCTGATAGTTAAATTTTCAACGTGAGTATATAATCCTTGAATTTGGCAAATTCTATAAATCAGGGCTTGCTTGAATTGTTTTGTTGGTTTTCTAGAGTTAAGAAAGAAGAAAATATTAAATATGAAGATGAAATTTTAAAATGCTTTGTCCATATATTTCCATCTCTGAGAACTAGTTATTAACCATTTACCATCACACCACTAGTGACACTGGAGTATTAGCAGGACATTTTTGACAAAACTTTATAATATGTCCCATAGATCAAGGACATGCTGCTAAATGTTTAACAAGTGACTCTCAGGTGGGGAAAACAAAAAACAAAACAAAACTATGTACAGCCCACTATGAAGTTAATTTGCATTATTCTAACCAGCAAACAAAACAATAAATTAAATCCTTGCAAATTTCAAAAGTGTAATTGATCACACTGAAAATTTAACAATAAACTCCAGCAATTAGCCTGTTAATTTTGCTTGCTTCTGAGAAATACAGAACATTTCCATTACTACTTGATGCCTGGTGAGACTTGCTACTACTCAAGATGATCACACAATTATAGAACCTCAGCTTTGGAAGAAAACTCAGAGTCCACTTAATCAGAACCATGCCTGCTTAAGAAACATGGCTATACTCTTCCCATTACTTTGCATATAGCCTTCAATTAAAGATTTCTATCCAGGCAAAATCTACTACCTCTTGAACCAACTCAGTCAAATTTTATGAATCTCTTGTTTCCTTGGCAAAGATACTAGAGTGGGTTGCAAATTGCTTCCCCAGCTCATTTCACAGATGAGGAACTGAGGCAAAAAGGGTTAAGTAGCCTGCCCAAGGTCACACAGCTATTAAGTGTCTGAGACCAAATCTGAAATGAAGAAGATGAGTGTTGCTGGGACTCTCTCCACTGTACCTCCTAGCTGCTTACGCAGTGCACTAAGCAACTTTCCTATTCAAGAATGAAGAATGAACAATACTAAAGGGAGAGTCCTCACCTGTGAATTCCTTATATCAATGAAATGAGAGGTTGAATTCCTATTTGTTTTTTAACATGACAGACTGAATTTGATGACCTCTAAAATTCCTCTCAGGACTATATCTTCAATACATTAAAAATGTCTCTTATAATAAGTACATCACATTGGGAAAGTCACAATCTAATGGTAACTCAATTGTCTCATTTGGAAAAATGAGGTGAGTTTAATAATG
>CM053584.1:340634887-340658630 GCA_028627135.1 Pseudochirops cupreus | reverse complement strand
ATTCTCTTCAGAATGTTTTTGAGATTCTTTTTCCATCTGGCAAAGTCGATTTTTTAAGGCATTTTTCTCCTCATTGGCTTTTTGGGCCTCTTTTGTTATTTGAGTTAATCTATTTTTTAAGGTGTTAATTTCTTCAGTCAGGTTGTTGACTCTCTTTTCATGATTTTCTTGCATCATTCTTGTTTCTCTTCCCAATTTTTCTTCCACTTCTCTCATTTGGTTTTCAAGATCCTTCTTAAGCTGATCTATGGCTTGTAGGCAATCTTCATGTTTCTTGGAAGCTTTTGGTGTGGGAGTTCTGACTGTGTTGTCTTCCCCTGTTCCCTGCTTTGATCCTTCTTTTCCCCAAAGAAGGAATCTAGAGTTTGGTTACTGTTCTAACTTTGCTTCCTATGTTTATTCATGGCTGGCCGGTCAGTGAATTTTTTTTTTATCTCTGTGGAACTCTGCTTCCAGAGGGAAAAGCTCTGTCCCAAATCGCTGAGGTTTTCCCAGCTGCTGGAGCTTTTAGGAGGCTGCTGGGTTCCTCTCCAACTCCGGCTCACTGAAAAGACACCCCAGGACCCCCGCCCAAGACTGTGATCTGGATCCAGGCCACTCAACGTGAGACCACTTGGCCTCTGAACGATCGCTTGGTCCCCCTGCAGTCTGCAGGGCAGGAGCTCTGAAGCAGCAGTGTGGAGGTGGGTGCAAGACCTCTGCTTCTGCAGCTTCCTTGCCCTGGAAGCAGTTTGGCCAAACCCTCTTTTCTCCCCCTGTTTAGCTGAGTTTCACTAACCTTTCACTTGGTCCTTTTTTTTTTTCCCCTTATGGCTTGATAATTCTGGAAACTGCCACAGCTGCTGCAGATCCACTCTCCCAAAGCTCCAGTGGTGGCTTGGCTCATCTTGTCCAGCAACCTCCAGGGCAAAGCCTTGGTTTCAGGCTGGGCTGGTTTCGGCTCGCAGAGCTGAGATGGTTCCTACTAGCTGAGCTGCCTTTAGCGGAAAGTATATTTGTGTGCATTTGGGAGTTCTAGAATTTGGTTAGAGTCATATTTTATGGGTATTTTGAGGCGGCTATGTGAGAGCTGCGATATATTGCTGCTCCTATGCCACCATCTTGGCTCTGCCCTATGGGTTTGATTTTAATATGGTTTAAATATGATATTCCGTATATCTAAAGATGTTCTGCAGATTTCACTCTCAAAGAAGCTTGGATCAAGAACTAGAAGGGACTTTAAAGAAAATCTAGTCCAGTCTGTTCCTTTCACATATAAGGAAACTGAGGTACAGGGAGGTTAATTTACTTAGCCAAGGTCATAGCATCAGAAGCAATCTTTGAACCTAGGTGCTCTGACACTTGAGTCAGTGCGCTTTCTATTGTATCATAATACCTCTGCAAAATTACATCCCACAGTACAGGTGTACCCCACACCCATGTTCTTATGGGGTTCTACTCTATAAACTTCTTTATTATCATTTCATAAAAATCACTGTGCACCAAAGAGGGAGGGAGAAAGGAAAGGTTTTATTTTAACCTTAATCAGTGTGTAAGAGCATGTTAAATGAAACCTTAAAATTATATTACCAATATATATACAATTAAATTCTCAATGAAGGAGATGTTGCTTCTAATTGACTTTTATTCATAAGCATAATTATTTGAGGGTGTTCCATCCCATTTGTTATTCCCACAAAGGAATATCTAGCTGATTGTATCTTATTTCATTCAGAGTGCAAATGAATTGGGAAATGATAGGTTTGCATTTCTAGTCACTATTAAGGAAAATTGAAAAGCCAAATCCCACTGAGGGACCCTTTAGCCTCCATCCCACTAAAGAACTGTAACACCACCATGAGGTGAATCATAAATGGCACTGTTGTATCTTGGACAGAAGTAGATGAGTTGATTCTCTAGGTATCTTTACAGTGGTGAACATAATTTTAAAGAAAGTAGGAGAGATAGATATGCACTAATATAAAAGAAAATTTCCCTACATAACATTATCATATTTTGAATCTTTATTTTCCCAAATATGATATGAAAGCTAAGTGTAGTTATTACTCAGTGGGAAAAAAAAATGAATACTACAATAGGATACCAATACTAAACCTATTACAGCTCACTACTAGGAAAGCATAAAAGTTATGGGGAGAGTGTAAGGGAATCCAGTGATTGTGTCTTTCTCCTGAATTATTTTCTTCTTTTTTCCATGGGGAAGAAGCAGCATGACATTAGGGAAGAACAGTCCCACATCAACACATTGGCCTCAAACTCTTGATACATTTTCAAGCTGCTCAAATACAACTTGATAATATGGGTTTCCAGAAAACTCTTGTTCTTTAGCTGTTACTTTTTGTTGCTGCCCATGGTACAAGGAAGCATCTTTATCCATTTGTCCACCTCTGGGTGTTTTCTTTATCTTAAATGATACATTTTTAATTTTTATATTAGCTGTATAAATATTCTTTGGTTTTAATCATTTTAATGGTTAAATTTTAATCATTTAATCTTTTTAATCATTTTCACATAAATAGCGAATTGATAAAGTTTTTTTTTTTGTAAATGATCTAGGAAAAAACATATGTCTGTACATACACACATATATGTATTTGTATAAATTTAAAACATGCTTATTTCCAAATAAAAAATAATAAGGATTGATGTCATTTTCTATTGTTGTCCTCTTAGGATTCACGTAGGTTCTTAATGCTTCCTTTTGAGGCTCTCAAACTCTAGGGCATAAGGTACTCATTAATTTTAGGCCTTCGACTTCATCTGTTTAATTACAAGGAAACCTGCTATCTGTCTCATTGCCAGAGCTCAGGTGCTATTTTTGATTAAAATCTTTCATTTGGAAATGCTTTCATAGCATAGGGAAGAATCAATCAGTATTCAGGGAAACAGAGCTATTGTCCGTGTCAGGTGCTGTGGTAACTGAAGGGAGCAAGCATGGCGTGGGGAGAAGTAGTGTCAGTGTACGGATTTGAAGGATTGTAAAAGTTTAGCTGAAGCATTTCTAGGACTTCCCCCACTAGTGGAATGAGGCTTCTTTCTGAGGAACAAAACCCAAGTACAGACATAGGCATTGGAAAAGGAATAATATCCAACCCTTGTGGCTTCAAAGTTAAAGTTATTTTTTCCAGGCTAAATATGGGTATCTTCACCATCATAATAATGACTATTTATATACCACATTAAAGCTTACAAAGCTCTTTTTATACATTAACTCCTTTGAGTCTTTCAACAACTATATGAGATAGGTGTGTGAGGGATAATTAATAGTGAAGTTTCCCCATTCTGAAAAATCAAATCTAGAATGGCTTCAGTGTTCACTAGGCCTAGGGTTAGGTCACCTGACCTTCAAGCAATCTGGGGCTTAGAGCAATGGAGACCCTCCCCCAGAGCCAACTCAGTAGAAGATATGCTAAATAAAGTTAAGACTGCTTTCATTGGACACCCACATGTTTCTGGGTCCTTTGTCTCAGAGAGATTCCTGCTCTTAGGTTTTGGGTCAGCCCCCAATACCAATAAGAGTGAAGGCCAGTTGGGGAGGTTGGGTTTCTGCATTGGAAGATTATATAACCATGGACTGTCTTCTACCTGTTGCTCTCTCCCTGCCGTCATGGGGGTGACGAGGGCAGAGTCCTTTCTCGTGAGAAAGAATAAAGACCTTTTCTGACCTTAGATTCAGACTCTGAACCCTTTCATCTCACACAGGTGTTATATCTGATATCATCCCCATTTTACAGATGAAGAAACTGAGTTTTGTTAACCTTAAAGTTTGGTTAAAGGAGACAAACAGGCTAGGTGTTATACATTCATGTTATTTATTCCCTTAAAGTTAGATGAAGCTAGTGAGCTTGTACATACAAGGAGCCAAAACCTAAGTTCTGACTGCTTGAGACAAGACTGACAAAGTTTTTTATATGTTTAAAGACAATCCCAGCATGTTTGTGTCCCTCAAATTTATGGTCTCCCTGTTTTTCATCCATATCATGGTAAAGGGAGTCTCTTAGTAATAAATACAAGACAACTGACAAGTTAGAATTGGTTGGAATCTACAATCTCAGAATGTCTTTGTCCTCTCCACCTCTACCCCAAGATAAGAGAAATTCCATTATTCTGAATTTCCAGGTATCCTACCATAAATGGGAAGGAATACCCACAGGTGACCTTATCTGGTGTTTCTAGTTACCAATAGTAGAACAAAGTAGTCTGATTGATTAGTTCAGATTTTGGATCTTATCGGGGGTTATCAGGTTCAACCCAGGTCACACAGCTAATAAGTGTCAGAAAAGACTAAACAAAAGCCTTCCTGATTCCAAATCTGAATTCTATCTTCTATTTACCCTTCTATTTACATTGTCAAAAAGACTATACTAATAAGGAAGCTGGGCCTCCCACCAAAGTAAACACACATATTAGACACTTAATAAATGTCTGATGAATTGATTTAAAATACTAGTGCTTATACAGGAGCTGACAGAAATGAAATGGTTCTTTTTTTCCCTCCTATCATATTATACATAATCTTCGGCCCTTGGATTTTATAATTGTTCAAGAAAGGTTTTTTTTTTCCTCTACAATACTTTTTTCTTATTGTTGTTTTTATTTCATATGTTCTAGCTTTGATTTTTTTTTCCTTTTGAATTTAGCATTGTTCTAGATGCTTGAAGACATCAAAGACGGAGTGGGATGTCACTGATATTTGGTTGGGGGATGGTTGGGAAGAGGGACAAAGCTTTATCAGGAATAGTGCTTTTGTAGAAAATAATTTGTACCTATACTAAACAATTCCACTAAAAACATGCAGTCAAAATCATTGTAAGTTCTTAACTACTTAAAAAATATCCTTTTGGTCTCTTGGTTCTAAAAAAGTAATAAAATGACAGAGAAAAATACAAGTAACATTCGCTTGAAAGCATTTTGAATATTTTTATTTATCTCTTCATATCCAATTAAATATTTTAGATTCATTTTCAAAAGTCAATAAAATTCTAAGATTGGATAATAGATTTTATCAGTCATTTCCCACTGTCCAGACTTCCTATGTATACACAAATTCTCAAAACAAATTCCAATATACATGGTGAAGTACAGTTGGTATAGTCGATGTTCTTTCCATAAATCAATTGAGTCACCAACCTACTTATATGGAAATGAATATATTTGACTGGGATTCCATTTATTATCTATGAATATGTGTGTGATATTCCTCTTGGGTTTTGATGCATTCTTTATGTGCATTGGAATCTTCTTTGAAGAGAAAGTGAGAACAGATTAAAAATTCATCCAGGCAGTATCTGAATGAGTATGAAGGATTTAGAAATGTTGACATCAGGGAAAAGTAATACACACCATTGTATTTTTCACATTATTAGCTTTGTACTCATGGTAGAGATTATTCTGAGACCTTATTCCCCAAACTATCACTTGTCTCTATTTTAACAGTTTTTCGATCCTGATAGTGACCACACAAGAGAGTTGAGCCTGAATGGCCACCAGGTAGTTTAGGTAAATGCCAGAGAAACTTGTGTAGCAAATGTCTACTTAACCCCTTGGGATTAAGAAGCTTAACACAGGCTCTTTACCGCATGCCTCCTCCCTCCAACCCCTTGCCAGAAAAAAAAGAAAATTCATGTATTACCTACTTAGAGGACTCTGTTCTGAGTTAACTATTGAAATACATGAGGTTTAGAAATATGAAATAATAGGCCCTAAGTAGTTAGACGCAAACCTAAGTAGTTATGGGTTTCCACGTGGGTGATTCAGTTCCATTGGGATAGATACTTGGATACATTGTACAAATTCTGAAATGGGATCAATTTTTATTTAAATGTTCCTTTAGTGCATCCAGTATGAGTTTAGCATATAACAATAACGATTTTGTGTTTGTCCTTCATTTTCAAAGAGGACCATGGCATCAGGGAAAAGATGATAATGACTTGCAGTTGACTTTGATTTGAGTGAGAGAAGGTTGTGCAAGGTCACCAGCCTCCAGAGCCTTCTGGATCCAGTGACCAGATATTCATCAGGATGACTGGAGATGACCCAGGATGCAATGGGAGACCCTGGCCCTTTTAAGATAAGGCCTTTTCACATACTCACATAGGGAGAGGTAATGCCCATTCAGTGAATAAGCCTCTTTAAGAAGTTAGTCAAGAAATGGCCCCTTTAATTAGAAAAAGAGCAAAAAAATTAAGCTGGGAGGGGAAGACCCTCAAGGTTGCAGTTCCAAAGAGAAACAGTTACCATTGACATTCACCCCATGCCTGGAGGGCCCAAAATACCAGCTTTAAGTGGAGTTTGGGCAGGGACCTATTGTGGTCCAATCTATGAGCGAGCTTCCTTCCTACCTTCCTTTTTTCCTTCTTTCCTTCCTTCCTTCCTTCCTTCCTTCCTTCCTTCCTCTCTCCCTTCCTTCCTTTCTCTCTTTCTTTTTCCTGTCTTTTTCTTTCTTTCCATATTTCCTTTTCAAAGCACAATAAAGGGTTGCTCAGTTAGGTAGTAAAATAATTCCTGGTTACATTTCCTCTGGAAAACAATAGGACTGAACTACAGAAGCCCAAACATCTCCCCTATCAAGTTAGCAAACAAGTACTTATTTGCCTACTATGTACTCAACCTTATGGTAGGTGCTAACAATTCAAAGGCAAAAGCCAAACTCTCCCAGCCCCCAAGAAGCTTACATTCCATCAGGGGAGGGAGCATATAAACACACACATATGTGTGTGTATAAATATATGCATGTATTTGTATGTATATGTATGTGAGTATGAATGTTGAAGACAATTCTAGTATATAACACACGTACTGGAAGACATAAAGATTATGAAGTCACAAAAACTTTGAAAAACTTCAACACAAAAGTGCACAGTTCTGTTGAGAATTCTCATAACACAGGGACTAGTTTGTTTTTCATGGTTTAGAAACAATGTCTCATTTCTTCACTGACAACCTGTAATCAGAAACATTTCATGTACCACAATTTGGCTGAAAGTATAGAAATTACTCCTATGTTACCGAAAATAAATAAATAAAGCAAGTGCTTGCACAGGTTTCTTCCTGGTCACACACAATAATCTGAGTATTTTCTTTTTTTTTTTCTTTTTTTTGCTTTTTTGGAGGGCAATTGGGGTCAAGTGATTTTCCCAAAGTCACATGGCTAGTAAGTGTGTCAAGTGTCTGGGGCTGGGTTTGAACTCAGGTCCTCCTGACTCCAGCGCTGGTTCTCCATTCACTGTGCCATCTAGCCGCCCCTAATCTGAGTCTTTTCTATTGTGGGATGGTGTTTCTTTTTGTCTATGTACCCTCATGTAAATTGTTCAAAACACTAAAGAGATCAGTCAGTAAAGAATTCTCATACCTTGACATGGCAATGGGCAAGCAAATAAATGCATCATTTTAATATGGTAACAAAATACGAAGGTAACCAGAAAAACTGTACTTTAAAAACATCTAAAGTTATAAGGAAGTGATCTCACTTAGGTAAAATATGAAGTGAGATGTCTGCTTTTTTTTTTTCACTGGAACACCTAGGTTAAAAAAAAATCCTGCATCTATGTTAAAGGCAGTTGGTGTGAATATATATAAAAAAAGTTTTTCTTACTTTAATTTGAAGTGTTATTTTTCTAACTATCTGACAACCCACATAAATTCAGAACTGCTTTTATGGTGCTTTTCCATTATTTTTTGTTGCTTGCTAATTACTTTTCTTGCCCAATTTCATTTGCAGTTTGAATAAATAAACTGTTAGTTTCTGCCTGCAGGTTATTGTAGGAATAGTCAATATGCAGCCATAATAAAATCATAAATTTCTTTGAACAGGCAATTTCCAACATATCCTTCCACAGAGGGTTTTTAAATTTCTACTGTTAGAGAAACAACTTTATGAAACCTGGAAAGTTTTTATACTAATTTCTAAAGCTGGGATTAAATGAGGATAAAATCAAATGATTGGCCCCTAGTCCTAGGCACTAAAATAAAGTAATTTCAATATTTTTATTGTGGTCCCCTGGGGGATTTTCTCCATATGTTTGATAGAAAATGTTTCTAAACATGGTAAAGTGGGAAATATTGGATTTGATGGGTATCCTGTAACTTTAGGACAAAGGCTATGTCTTCTCACCAAAATAGATTAAACAATCTGACTAGTAACACATTCATGTGGTTAAGTCACTCATTTTCCTCCCCACTAAGTATTCTCATTAGTTTAACTGAGCAAAAGTTGTAGACAGACCCTATGTAGAAACAGGGATTATCTTTCACAATATCAATCATTATTTTCCCCCTAAATTCCCAAAGAATCAATTACCAATCAATCACCAGGCATTAATTTTCTATTATGCGCCAGCTATAGTGCTAACTTCTGGGGATAGAAAGATAAAAATATGATGAAATTACTGCTCTCTATAAGGTACCTTATATTTTTCTAGAAGTGATATGAACATATATAAATAGATATTCAAGAAATATGTTAGATAAATGGAAAGTATGCAAGGAATGCTAAATACCGTTGATAGAACTCTAACAGTCCACTCCACCAGGGAGCTGAAAAACCAGCAAAGGGAAAAAAAAAGAGAGAGAGAGAGAGAGAGAGAGAGAGAGGAGAGGCTAGGTGAATAGAGCATTGGGCCCTGGAGTCAGGAAGACCTGAGTTGAAATCCTGCCTCAGACACTTAAAGTGTTAAGCCTTGTGACCTTGGGCAAGTCACTTAACCCCAATTGCCCTGCCCTCCCCCCTCCAAAAAAGCAAAAAGAGAGAGCAAGAGAGAGAGAGAGAGAGAGAGAAAGACAGACAGAGAGAAAGACAGACAGAGAGAGAGAGAAAGACAGAGAGGGAAAGAGGAAGAGAGAGAGAGAGAGAGAGAGAGGGAGAAAGAGGGGGAGAGAGAGAGAGAGAGAGAGAGAGAGAGGGAGAGAGAGAGAGAAAGCTCAATTAAAACATAGTAAAGCATATCAAGTTCCATATTAATATTGAAGACTGGTACTTACTTGGGAAATTTCATTCTTAGTCCTTCTTGTGTGTTAACCAAATTCAACCTTTAGAATATTCTAATTCATGAAGAGCAAAGTCCATTAAAAGACAGGCAGCTGTACATTGACTAAATGATAGAGCAGAGTAGATATGATGATAGAAAAATTACGGGATAAAATTGAAATTTCTCAGTCTCTTGAGCTGCATTCTGCCATCTGAAACCCAAAGCAAACCTTGTTGTCACTATTATTTTCATCATCATTGTTATTAGAAAACTAATGTCTTATTCCAATGCTTCTTGGTGGCAGGGACGTTATCTCAGGTTCTTGAAAGTTATACCATGGAATTCAAACCTGGTGGTAAGTGCCAAGCTTAAAAGGTTTCAGTGACATTGGCCAGGTGATGACTTGACAGTTTTCCCAAGGGTAAATCTAGTTAAATTTGAAGTGTGTCCTCACCGGGATGGCTTTGGGCCACCTTTTGAGCCAATAACTTGGAAAGTTAGTCACAGAGACCCAGAAGTTCTTTTTCATCTTTTCAGGGTCAAAAGAAGGACCTTCTCTCCTCTTGCCAGCATGTTTAAGGCCCTCTCCTAACCTGTTACTTTATTCCACTGAATTCCCTGTCAAGTGCAGCATGGGGTGATGGCTGACCCACACCTGCCCCCTTTCTGCTGGTGCTGGGAAATAAATGTTGTGCTGGTCCCTTCAGACTCCCCACTGATTCTGTGTTTTAATAACTCTCAAGTGTACAGAGGTGCAGATGTTTCCATTTCTGTGGAAGGCTAGGAAAGGGAGGGGTTGAAAGTGTTTAAGAGAAAGAATATGTTTATCAAGAAGGGTCATGCTGCTGGGGTCAGGGATCTAAAAATTTTGGGATAATTAGGCTAAGCTTTGCATAAACATCAGAAGTTTGGGAAGTTTATATGAACTGAACTCAGACTTTTTTCAGGTCATTTGCACATTCTTACTGGGAGAAGCATGAAGAGGCTGCCTTAATGAGATGCAGTGATATTATAGTCATATCATATGGAATGTGTGAGAGGGGAGCCGAAGCAGCTATAGGGGGAAACAACCAAGATTGTAAAAGGAAAAGTCACAATGGAGGACAGTATGGAAAACTTGTATGGAAAAAAAAATATGGAAGAAAAGTTAAGAGTAAGAGCGGTGGACATGGATTAGAGAAAGAAACAGTGACTAAAACTATTTATAGTACTTTAAATTTCAGTAACCATTTTCCTCACAATTCTGTGGAGTAAGTTGTGAAAATATTATTATCTTCACTGCAAAAAATGACTTGCCTAAACAACAGGCCTGACTATGTCCCTTCCCAGTCAGGAAACTCTAGTGACTCCTTTGTAACTATATAATCAGATGCAAACTCCTTTGTTGGGTATTTAAAACCCTTCACAATGCAGCCTCCCTTACCTCTTCCATCTACCTTTTGAGCCTTATTAAATGTTCTTCTCACACTCAACAATCCAGGTAAAATCTTCTTGTAGTTCTTCACAAAAGATACTTCATCTCAAATCTCTGTACTTTTGCATAGGCTGCCCCTCATGCCTGGAAGACATTCCTTACTCTTTACATATAGACACACAGACACACAGACACACACACACACACACAGACACACAGACACACAGACACACACACACACACACACACACACACACTTAGATGCCTCCCTTTTTTTTAAGAATTCAAATCAAGTACTTTTTCTGGTTACCACAAGCTGCTAGTGCCTCCTCACGAGATCTCTCCATGCCAAAAATGTATGTATCAATTAAGTAATAAGTGGATAGACACATAAATAAATGGATAAATAGACAAAAAGTCAATAAATAGATGGCTAGATAATCATTTTGAATGTATTTTGAATATTAGTTTTCCATGCATGTTGTATATGTGTTGTATATCAAGATGCAATACAATAGTGCAAACGCTATTTTCTATTTCCATGATATATACTGTTCCTAGCATGATGCCTGACCCATGGTAGTATGGACTTCATAAATATATGTTGAGCAATGATTATTTTACAGGTAAGAAAACTTTCAGTCACAGTGTTTTAGTGACTTGCCAGGGTTACTTTAGGGAAAGGCAGGGTAGGACTAGACCTCCATCTCCTAACTCTAAGTATAATGATCTTTCCATTGTACCACTGATACCAGGAAGGTATCAGAAAGAGAAAGAGAAAAAGTCCTGGATTAAGGAAAACTAAATGGAGAAGTTGGATATACAAGACATTCTTAGCTCAAATTCTCAAACTTTGATGGTAGCGTAGTGAAGAGAGCATTGGACCCAGAAGATCTGATTTCAAGTCCTTCCTCAGACACTGGGTAAGTGACTTAAATCCTCTGACACAGTTTCCTCATTTGTATAGATTCAATTAGTACCAACCTAACAAGGCTATTGCGAGGCTCAAATAAGATAGTATATATAAAGTATTTTTTAAACTCAAAACCATGTAAATCCTGGTAAATTTCATTAATACTATAATGCATCTCAGGGATGGAAAGAAACTCAGTCAACCCAAGTTCATTAAGCAGCTAGATTATCACCCTGACTCCAACAAATAGTTAGGCCTTTCACCCTGGGGTTTGAGCCATTCAGGGGGAAAACAACAACAACAGGAACAACACAGGATTATGGGTCTAGAAAAGGAAGGTCTAAGGCTACTTTTTCCAAACTCTGGAGGACCAAGGAGACTCAGTGATTTGTGCAAAGTCACACAGGTAGGAAATATCAGAATGTAAATATGAATCCAGGTCCTCTAAATTGGGAGTCATTGTACTCTCCCATGCATGATGTTTTACAACTAGTTATCACAAGTTTCTGTTAACTAAAGGTAAATAAAGTCTGAAATGAGGAAAAAATATATTAGATACTTAAAAGAAATAGTGGTTCTACTTTCAAATACACAAAGTAACAATAATAGAAAAAGTTTTGTTGTTGCTGTTATTTTCCCAATAGGACTCCAATGAGGGTGAATTTAATGAATTCTTTAGACTCATTTCCAATTAGCAACATCATTTGCATCTAAACAATGAATGTACTGATAATCTTTTTAAAAACAGTTTATTTTCTTAAGTAGTGTTTCTATTCCTATAGCACTTTAGGGTTTCAAAAGCATTATCTTCTGTTATTAGCAAAACTGTGCTTTTGAGTTAGGTAGTAAAGTATAATGCTCACTTCATTAAAAGAAAAAAATTAAGCTCAAAAGAGGTTTCAGCAACTTGTTCAAGATCACATAGCTGGTAAAATAAAGAGCTAGGGCTTAAATATAGGTCTTCTGACGCTAAATTCAAAGCTTTCCTCTCACTCCCAACAAGATGTCTATTATAATGGAGACATGACTAAACATGACTTTTATCTCAGATCACCAATGCCCAGAGCAGTGTACTTTTTCATCCTTCCACAATCAAGCATGATTTCTCCCTCAAATTAGTCACTGTCAAGTCAAACACCTATTCCTGGTGCCTTGCCTATTAGTCTTTCATTGGACAATCACTAATGGAAGATGATGAGGTGCAGGCTCTGGGAAACCCCTTGAACTCTGATTGAATCTTTCCACTTGATGAGGCATTTGCAGAGGCCATAAGCTTTCATTGAGGCAGGGATCAAACCTCTGTTACTAGCCTAGCCCTTAATTGTCCATCTACTTCTCACCCTTGAGCCTATCAAAATATCAATCCACCCTTGCATTGACCTCATCAACTTCTCCTGAAGACCCTCCCCAAACTCCTTCTCTAGACCACCCCTAGATTTCTCCCACAACCTTTCTGTATATAAGACCTCTTCTTTCCTTCATGTGGTGTTAGAGTGCCATAGAATGACCTAGAATAGACTTAGTCTGTGTCTAATACAAGCGAGCTTTTAATAAACTTTACTTTTCTTTGGCTGAGAAGACTTGAGTTGAATTCATTTGGTAGGACGCATCGTGTTGGTATTTTGGGGTCTCCAGAGCAACCTTAACCCTTAACCATATCAGAAAACACCTTGTTTCCTGAAGAGTTAAAGGACCCTCAACTTACTTTATATATACCCAGAAGGGTCTATAAAAGAGGTGTCAAACATGTGTTACACAAGCTGCATGCAGCTCACAAAACTCCAGAGTGTGGCCCAAACCAGATTTAAATATAATTGGAAAATATTTAAGAAAATAAATGAAAATACAGTAAAACATAGGTAACATTACATTTTAAAACTAAGTCAATATACCACCCACAGAGATGCTTACATGCAGATTAATAACCCCTACTCCTAATAGAGTTTGACACCATTGGACTGTATAATCTTCTAGTAAAACTGGCCCCCTCTCTGATTTTGAGTCATCAATCATATCAGAAGCAGCTAGTCATAGGAGATGAATCAAGACTTTCCTGTCTTTTCAGCTGGGTGCTAGTCTGCATGCTTACCTTAATCAATTAATTAATTAATTGATAATATGTTCCAGGAACTGTTCTGGGAGCTGTGGATACAAAAAACAAAAATGACACAGTCCTTAACAGATACCTTGAGAAAACAGTTAAGTCCCTGAAATCTCACTGTGTGGACTAAGGAACTCCTCAAAATCATGAAGGCCTGTGCAGAACAACCCTCCTTAAAGAGCAATAGTTTGGGAGTCAGAGCAGTAGGCTTAAAATCCTAACTCTAAACTCCTAAATCTAACTTTGGTTACTGTGACCTTGGACTTGTTTCCATATGACCTCTCTTTCTGTTCAACTTCTTTTTCCCCTCGCTGAAACGATTATTAATTAGAACTCTGCCCTATCATCTAGTCTGCATGAAATTTGCTTTATGGATCATTATGTGAAAGCAAATTTTGGTCCAGTCCAGCATAAGTTGAGCCATCAAAGATTCCGCTATTTTGTTAATATAGAGCATAATGAATCCAAAATCATTCTACAGTACAAATCTGGAAAAGAAGTAAGAAACAGAATAAGAAATAGAACTTCTATATAACCATAATAACTAGCATTTATATACTGCCTATTAGAGACCATGCACTTCACTAAGCCACCATTACAAATATTATCTCATTTGATCTTCATAGCAAACCCGAAATGTAGGTTCTATTATTTACTCCATTTTGCAATTCAGGAAACTGAGGCTGTGTCTTGCCCAGGGTCACAGGGTTAAGTATCTGAGGCCACATTTGAGCTTAGATTTTCCTGACTGCAGCCCCAGACCTCTATTCTCTGTGTGAACTAGTTGTCGTGTTGTATTAAAAGACATGAAAATAGATACTAAAAGGCCCACTAAAAGGCAAATATACTCTTTTCCAGAAACAAAAATAATATTAAAAGAAATTGATGAAAACCTTAAAATATGTGGTATGGGTATTTTTTTTTCAAAAGCCATTATTTGATAGAGTTTGGTTAGTATGGTCAGAGCATGGCATCAGTAATCCAGTCCAATCCATAAAGGAAATAAATCTGCCTCATAAAATATTTGATAGATGGTTGTCCAGTCTCTAACTGAAGTCTTCAAGGAGCCTAGAAGCCCCTCCAAGCATCTCATTCTACTTTTATAAACTATAATTGTTGAGAAGTATTTGTTTTTGTTTCCTGACATCAAGCCTCAATTGGACTCTTTGTAAATTCAACAGTTTCTTCAAGTGTTATCTCATGTCCTGGTTTTTGATCCACTGAGTTGATAACCTCATAGAGGGATTTATCTGTATTTGCTGATTTATTTTTATCTGGACTTCAGTAGAATTTAAATTTTTGATTTTGTCTTTTTATCCCCAGGACCTAATACAATGCTTTATACATAATATATGTAATATGTACTTTTGGGGAATTGTACTACTTTTGTATTTATTATTATTATTATTATTATAAATGAACATATGCATGTATATATGTATGTATATGTAATATATGCATACATGTAGGTGTTCGTACATACACACACATATAGTGATGAAGTACAGGCTCTGGGAACACCCTTGAAGTCTGATTGAATCTTCCCATTTGATGAAGCATTTGCCTGAGGCCATAAGCCTTTCATTACAGCTAGGCCCAAACCTCTGTTACTAGCCTAGCCCTCCTTTATCCATTTACTTCCCACCCTTGAGTCTATCAAAATATCAATCTGCCCTTGAACTGGCCTAGCTTGTCTGTATCCAGGTAGCCTCAAGCAACTTCCCATCCTTAATCACTCTGACCTCATTAACTCCTCCAGAAGACCCTCCCCAAACTCATTACTGGAGTCTGACTTCATTGACTCCTCCTGAAGACCCTCCCCAAACTCCTCCTCTAGACCACCCCTTGATTCCTACCACAATCTTTCTGTATATAAGACCCCATCTTGCCTCCATGTGGTGTGACAGCACCATAAAATTTTCTAGCACAGACTTGCTGTGTCCAACACAAGCCCACTTATCCAATATGAGCCTTACAGATATCAAGACTCCTTAAGAGTCTACCCATTATGGGGAACTTTTAATAAACTTTGCTTTTCTTTGGCTAAGAGAAAACTTGAGTTGAATTCATTCAGCAAGACTCACATGTTGATATTTTGGGGTCTTGAGCACCCCTACCCTTACCTCAATATTTTTATGGTACCCTCATCATTTTTACAGAACCCTAATCTCATCATATAAGAGTACATATTTTCTCTTATAATAGAATTTTTTCCTCTTGAAGGAAATAATATTTCATTTTTATCATTTATATAGGAAGGTACCTAACACATAATAATTGTTTGTTGATTGATACATAATTAGTAAACCAGTTAATCAGCTTTTATTAAGTACCTACTATGGTTCAGGCACTATGATAAACACTGGACTTACAAAGAAAGGGGGAAAATAGTCCCTGATCTCAGTGAGCTAACAGTCAAATGTAGGAGAAAATATGAAAATAACTCTGTACAAACAAGATATACACAGAACAAGTTGAGGGCAATCTTGGCACCAAGACTGAGGCTGAAGACTGGCAAAGGCTTCTTGTAGCAGTGAAACTTAGTTTCCTTTTGAAGGAAGTTAAGGAAGCTAGGAGGCAGAAATGATGAAGGGAAGGATTCTAGGCACAAGGGTAGGCCAAGTAGTACACTAGTACATGAGAAATACTAAAAAACTAAGAGAAAAATCTGCCAATCTATTAGGTAGATACTTTATTTACGGATTATAGGGGAAAAAAGAAAATAAGAATTTCTCAGTTTTAATGAGCATGAAGCGATCATAGGATTTTAGATAGGGTCATAATTTAAGAGATAAGAGACCTTAGAGCAGCGGTTCTCAACCTGTGGGTCACGACCCCTTTGAGGGTTGGACGACCCTTTCACGGGGGTCACAGGAGTCGCCTAAGACCATTGGAAAACACATAATTCTGATGGTCTTAGGAACTGAGACACCGCTCCTCTATTCATCTCCAGGCATGTCTGCCTGCATGCAGATATGCCCACATATGAGTATTAAAGGGTCACGGCATTAAGAAGGTTGAGAACCACTGCCTTAGAGGTTATTGAGTTCAAACTTTCATTTTATAGATGAGGAAACTGAAGTCAAACGTTTACTTGAAAGTTAATGAAACTATGGGTCCAACAAAATCAAAATATAGGCAAGACACTGTTATCCAATGATACAAAGATGAAATAATATAAAAGTTTTCCCCTTGGAAAGTTTGTCATCTACTAAAAAGATAATTCATGCATAAAAACAACTATAAAAAAGTTTGAAAATGATTAAGTACATAATAAATAGATTTGCTATTTTTAATTGAGAAATTATTTACAGCTGCCAGGAAATTTTTTAATTAAATTATGCCCAGAATTAGATGTCCACAAACACAAAAGCTCCTACATTATTTCTATTTTCTACTCTAGCCTTTGCATATCATGTTTTGTAAAGTTATAAAACTCCTTTTTGAAAATAGTGCATACTTTGAGTATGTACACTTGGTCATAGAAACATCTATCCACATAGCTACCCACAAGGCACAGCAGAGATCAATTAAAATAAAATTATTCCACATCTTTTGAGTATTTATCAAAGTTTTCTAACCTTCATGCAAGGGGCTCCCCAGTACTTCCAGCATCAAACATAATGTTTTTCTGTTTGTCATTTCACACTCTTCATAACCTAGTCCATTACAGCCTTTCAAATTTTCTTATACTTAACTCCCCTCCAAGTACTCTATATGTTTTTTTCTATCCATCCATATGATGGGCCTATTTGGCATTCTACATACAACACACTCCACCCTTGTATATGTGTTCCCCCATGCTCCCTTTCCTTACATCTTAACATCTCTGGTTTTCTTCCTTTATTTAAATCTAATCTTCGGTATAAGGGCTTTCCCAGTTGCTCTCTGCACTCCCTAGCCTAGTGTTTCTGAGGTAATATATCTGCCATCCATTCATTATATATCCTCAATGTACCTAGGTATTTAAAAGTCCCTCCCTCTTTCAAATGTACAGTCCTTGAGTCTGAGATTGTATTTTTTCCTTTCTTTGTAGCTTCAGCCCTTAGCACAATATCTAGCACAAGGGTGGGGAACCTGTGGCTTCAAGGCTACATGTGGCCCCCTAGGTCTTCAAGCACAACCCTTTGACTGAATCCAAACTTCTGTAAATCCTCAAGGCCACAGGTTCCCTACCTTTGACCTAGCTTATTTATCCGGTCATTTTTCGGTTGCGCACAACTTTTCATGACCACATTTGGAGTTTTCTTGGCGGATACTGGAATATTTGCAATTTTCTTCTCCATCTCATTTTACAGGTGAGGAAACTGAAGCAAACTGGGTTGAATGACTTGCCCAGGATCACATAGCTGTGAAGTGTCTGAGGCCGGATTTGAACTCAGGAAGATAACTCTTCTTGACTCCAGGCCTGACCTCTAACCACTGCACCACCCAACTGCCCCACTCTGTAGAACACAGTAAGTGCTTATTATTATTTTTTTTTTCATCATTGACTGCAACTGAATACTACAGGCTCAAGTTTAGCTTGATAGGACATAAGATTTTTTTTCTTTCTTTTTTTTTAAAGCACCCCTGTCTATGATAGACGTTTTAGATGATCTTTCTAATCTTAAATATTATCTAGTAACCCCCACTAAAAAGTGCTCAATGTCCTACATTCTCATTTATGTGTAAGTTCAAGAGGGAAATTTGGTCCTTCAATCAACCTAGGTAAGTCTTCAACAAAAGCAGTAAGTACAAAAATCAAGAATCAGATTTTCTTGTTTGATTATAGATATGAATTGACATTCTCTATGTTCCATAGGCTGACTATAGTGTGTGAGCAGCTGTTTATTATCAGATATATGTGTTCTGTATGTAGGTAATAGAGCAGGCTTAGACTTTTTTATCTCTTACTAGAATGACTTGGTGAACTCCTGACTCACTTTGGAGCTGCTTTATTCCATTGTCTCCAGACATTCTTTCATTAATCAGATCTCTCAAGGACGCATAATTAGATAAACAGAAAAAGAAAAAAAAATGACAGGTCCAAGTGTCTCTGCATGCATAAATTAGAAATTAATAAGGCATTAATTTCATTTTGTCTAATATTCATAAAAACTAAAGTTCATTTGCATTTGTAGCACAAAGCACCAGGCATAGATTATCAGTGATTTGGTATATTGAGACGCAGAGATAGACCATTATAAAAGCCATAAATGCTAAACATTACCTAGGTCTATCTAAATAGTCAGAGGGATAATTGCTTTGTATCTGCCCCACAGCTGCTTAATATTCTTCTGAGGTCAGTTTCCTAAGCCATATGCCTGACTACAGTTAGCCAAGACAGTTTGTAGGAGCTCTGAATAACAGTAATATATGAAAGACTTTACCATCTATAATTGTTAATAGGCCACTGGTGGCCACCAGCTCAAGAATAAAAACCGGGATGCCTCATCAAGAGTAACACACAGCTGGTCAATGTTCTGCTGATGTAACATGACCTTGATCACAGCAACAGTGAAAAAAAAAAAGGATCAGCATGGCAAAATCATTAATTCCATTCTCATAATCCGCATTTGTGGGCAGCCAATGACATCATCCATCAGGCCAGAGGAAAGTTGTTTAGGAACATTTGGTTTTTTTTTTTTTTCCTGTCTCCTTCACTGCTCCCCAGCACCCCTCTGAAATAAAAGCAGGTTGGTAGGGTTGTTTGTTGCTCTGTCTAGAGAAGATTGATAATCATTCTTCTATGCTGCCTGCATAATACATAAGCTTTGGGAATATTCCAAATATATGCCTTTATACTTGCCATAAGTAGAATATTGGCAATCATTGAATTAATGTACACTTGGTCTGTTTGGAAATTGGAGGTCAAGGTCACCCAAGATCCCAAAGTGAAGCCACAAAGTGTTTTTGATTTCCAGTGGTCCCTGACATTTTTATCATTTGAACTGAGTTTATGTAAAATGATTAACCTGTTACAGTTCAATAGGCAGATCTCCATGGAGCAAAAATCTTGAATTGACTTTTCACTCATTTTGAGTGGTTTCTTCCTAAGCTTGGAACAGTATTTTGACCCACTGAAAACTGAGCTTGTCTTGCCATTAACCACTATAGATATACAGGGCCAAGCGTAGCTCTCTCTACTACTATATCTACTGAAATGAAAGTCTAGAAATACATCTAAAAAGAAATAATTATGAAGTGATGGTTGCAATTCTTGATTGCCAAATGTTTGCAATAATTCCGTTTGCATGATATATTTTTACATGATTCACAAAAGTTCTTTCACTAATAAATTGTCCTGATCAAGATATGTCAGTGTACAAAATGACTAGTACTTAATGTAAATTATTGACTGATTGCGAAAGACAGAAGCCATTTTTTAAAAGAAGGCCATCACTGAACATGGTATTGCACCAAGCACAAAAAGAAGGTGCCTTTAGACATATTTCAATAGAAGATTTAGAAGGTAGTTGCTAGTTATAAAGGAATATTGGACAGGAATATGCAAATTATGGCTCAAATATGAGCAAATTATCAAAATTCTCAGATGTCAAAAGAAAATGTATGAGAAAAAGGAAGAAGCAGAAAACCTCATCATAGAGAAACAAAATCTAACTGTGAAGCCTCCAGGAAAGAATGGCCAAACATGGCAAGCATTATAGATTGCTGTCCCAGCCAGTCAAAGGAACTGATGAAGATAATAACAAAGTATTGAAATATTTTAATTGTGGAAAATATGAAAAGCAAATTGAGTATTCCAGTGTCCTAGTGAAAGGGATATTAAACTGTCCCAGGTGGGTGGCAGAATGTGATACTAAGGGAAAAGGGAAGAAGGTGGATCATTACACCCTTTGAAGCTAGTTTATTTAAGAGGTTAGGGCTATTCTTATAATAGGCAAGAATGAAGCCCTTTGAAGAAGAAACAGATTTTGGTATTCTAAGAAATAAATAAGAATTTTAAAATATCATAATTGTAAGCGCTTCTTTGCCCATATAGTCCAAACTACAGCTGATAAAGAATTCCTTCTTCTATTGTTAAGGACACTAAATCTTCTTTCAGATAGTTCAAATGGTTACGAAGTTGATTTGCATTTTCTCTCTCATATTGAGCCTAAATTTACTCCTCTGAAAATTTTGCACTTTGCTTCTAGTATCAAGGCCAAGAAAATGTAAGTATAATACCTTATTGTATCAGCAAGCACCCTAGCATACCCAGAGTGGCTGTTAGTACAGGTTCTTAGATCTGCTTTTCTAAAGGAAAGCAACTCAAAATGGATTAACAATCTTACTTTAATCAATCAAACATATATCATTTACCTAGTTCAGGGGGCAAAAGTCAGCACCATGAATTTCAGATGATACGAACAAATTACAAGCAGAAATTACAAGCAGACAAAGAAACAGATCAGCAGACAGGCTTCCAACCGTCTGACCATTACATCCATACCTAGTCAGTTACCAGAGAGGCAAGCATCAATATCTGGGTTTTTCAAAGCTGGGGACCTCAATGGCTTCTCAAAGTCTCATCTGGCCAAATCACACAACTGTTCTCAAAGTGAGCCCCAAAGCAAAATGTCCCATCAGGGTGTATATATATAGCCTTCTCCTAGATCGAAGATTGTCACAGCCCTCTTGACCTACTGCCCAATCACAAAGGTGTAGGCATTCCTGAAGAACAAGCCTTCTGCCACAGGCTCCACATGACCACATTCAGCCTATTAGGGGGCAGTGTATACTTTCAAATCAAGGAAGGTTTTCAGAGACACTTAAGCCACTTAAGCAAGGGGCCTAGGAGCAGGGAAGATCTTCAGATTCCCATAACACTTATCCACAGCTAGGTGGCAAGAGGAAGGTAGGTATCATGAACTAGTTAGGTCTTATAAGGAACCTTCTATGTGATACAAGTGTTAGAGCACTGGACCTGGAGTCAGGAAGACCTGAGTTCAAATCCAGATTTAGGTAGCTGTGTCACCCTGAGCATGTCACTTAACCTCTGTCTGTCTTAATTTCCTTATTTCTAAAATGAGTGTGTGTGTGTGTGTGTGTGTGTGTGTGTGTGTGTGTGTGCTCATAATAATAGCAGCAACATCAGAACCTAACAACAACAAGAAAATAATGACAGTGATAATAATACACCTACTTCCCAGGGTTGTCATGAGGATAAAATGAGACAATATTTGTAAAGTTTTTTTTAAACATGAAAGTTATATATAAATGCAAGTTAATTTATTATTATTACATCTGCCAGTCCTTCATGTACTTTGCAAACATCATGCCTTCTAGCCCCCATATTTTCTCTCTTCTGGATTAAACACTTTGATTTCCTTCAACCAATCCTCATATGAAGAATGTAAGATCCTTCACAATGAAGGCTGCCCTCCTGTGAATGTTCTCTTACTCATCTATGACTCTCTTAAAATAGGAGAACCAAAATTAAATGCATGATTCAAGATGGGTCATGACCAGGGCATAGCACTGCATGCCTATCACTTCCTTATGTTCCTTACTGTAGCCTGAGATTACATTAGTTTTCTTGGATTTCATATCACACAGTTGACACATTGAGCTTGCAGTCTCTCTCTGTCTCTCTCTCTGTCTCTCTCTCCCTCTCTCTCTTTTGTTTTCCCTCTCTCTCTGTTTCTTTTTTATTTGGTGAGGGGATTGTGGTTCAAATAAAGAGCTTTTTAGTCATCATTCCCTCATCTTGTTATTGGGAAAATCAATCTTTTTAACTTAAAATAAATTTTACTTATTACACTCAACCCAGGATTCTAGCCTTTAAGCAGGGGCTAAGACAGATTATTCACTAAGAGAGTAAAAAGATAATTAAGGTAATTTCTGACATGTAACTAAGGAGTACTAGTATGATCAGACATTATATTGAGATGAAAAGTCAGAAAGTTTGTTGTCTTCAAGAGTAAATATATAGGAAAGAAGCATCTTCCAGAGACTTCTCAAACTTGATGTCCATTGCCCAATGTTATAGATTGCTTTGAGAACAGATGATAGAGCTAAACAGAATCTAAAGAGCTTTATTTTTCACTGGTAAGGCCAGCGGTAAGAAACTGAAGACCTTAGTGGTACAAGTACTATTTTACAATTATTATCTGATAAAAGTTTAAAAACAGAAAGACAGATTTGGAAGGAAGACATGATTAAGATGCTAAGCAAAAGATTTCCAGGCCTAGATTAACCATTTTCATAACTGATGACCCTAGATAAGTCATTTAATATCTCTGAGACAGTCCCCTCATCTCTTAAATAAGAACAACCTTTGCACTGCAGAAGGTTGCTTTGAAGACAAGTACAGAAAGCTTAAAACACTATTTCAAGGGAAGTTATTATTAGTGTCAAATCCTTTTATGAAAGTAGGCATGTGTGTGTATATATAACATGTATTTGTATGTGTATATATATATATATACACATATATATATATATGTATAACTGATGGGACAGATTTTAAAGTAAAAATAGATGGGGAAGGAATGTGCCACCTATACTCGCCAAGTCAGATATTATAGAGAGTAGAAAGTCTAGCACAGAAAGATGAATGAAAGTGAAGAATTTGATAATCATAGGAAACTATATCCCAGAAAAGAAGCAAAAATAAGATTAATGGCCTCAGTTGTCTATATGACAGTCAATTAATAAGTATTTGATACCTGCTATGAAGGTGTTAGGGGATAAAAACACAAAGAAAATAATAACATAAAATGCTTTTCAGAAGCATAAATTCCATAGAGGAGAAAACATATCCAGATTTAAGTGGATACAAAACCAATCCAAGATAATCTTGGGAAAGGACACTAGTTCCATAGAGAATCATGAAAGGTCTCTCGTAACTGAGCTGAACTTTGAGGAAAATTAGGAACGCTAAGAGGTAAAGGTGAGGAGAGAGTGTATTCTAGCAAAGGAGGCAATCTAGCAAAAGCCCAGAGATGGGAAATAGAGTGTCATGAGTCAGGAATATAAATAGGGTCGGTATATCTAGAACATAAAGTCTGTGAAGGGGAGTAATATATAGGAAATCTGGGTATATAGGTTGTGGTCAGAGAGGTGTGGCATGTTTAATTTCTACTTTAAGAAAACCATTTTGGCTGCTATGTGGAGATTTGATTGGAGTGGGCGGACATTAGAGGCATGGAGACTTATTTGGAAGCTTACCACGTCTAAATGAGATGCTGGGGCAGCTAAGCAGTGCAATGAATAGAGCACCTGGCTGTATCAGCAAGCACCCCAGCACCCCCAGGGTGGCTGCTAGCACAGGTTCTTAGATCTGCTTTTCTAAAGGAAAGCAACTCAAAATGGGTTAACAATCTTACTTTAATCAAGCATACCATTTAACTAGTTCAGGGGGA
>CM053584.1:340598052-340634387 GCA_028627135.1 Pseudochirops cupreus | reverse complement strand
TCTGAAGTTCAGGGTGTCGACTTTTCCCCCCTGAACCAGGTATATGATATTTGATCAATTAAAGTAAGATTGTTAACCCATTTTGAGTTGCTTTCCTTTAGAAAAGCAGATCTAAGAACCTGTGCTAGCAGCCACCCTGGTTGTGCTGGGGTGCTTGCTGATACAACCTTTTTCCCAACTATTCATAGTACATTCACAAAAACTGACCCCGTATGGGGGACAGAAAGTTCTCAAAGTAAATCATAAAACAGAAATGTTAAGTGCACACTTTTCTGATCATAACGCAATTAAAATTATATTCAATAAATGAACCTTGAAGCATAGATTAAAAATTAATTGGAAACTAAATAATCTAATCTTATAAAATGAGTGGGTCACTGAATAAATTATAGAAATAATCGATAATTTCGTTAAGGATAATGAAAATAACAACACAGCAAAATTTATAATACAACCAAAGCAGTAATTAAAAGAAAAATTTTATCTTTAAATATTTACATTAATAAGAGACAATGAATCAATGAATTCAATACGCAACTAAAAAAGATTAGAAAATTAACAAACAAAAATTCCAAATTAAAGACCAAATATAAATCCTAAAAACGGAAGGAAAGATTAAAAAAACATTGATCTATTAAATAAAACCAAAAACACGTTTCATGGGAAAATAACAATAAAATAAATCAAAAATTTGACTAATATAATTTTTAAAAAGAACAGAGAAAACTAAATTATCAGTATAAAAAATGCTTCATCATAGGAAGTTAACTGCTGGACCCCCACCGTTGTTTTCCCTTGTTATATTGATGAAGCCCAGAAGTTACTCAATTACAAGGAATTCCCCCCAAGCTACTTTTGTTGCTCCTCCATCCCTTGCCATCCCTCTGTTGCCCAACATGGGTAGATGTCCATGAGCATTTGTCCATTGAATGACCCTGGTTCTGGCCTGCAGGACTGCCTTTTTACCAGCCCATAAGATCAGGTGGATTTTTTGTTTTTTGTTTTTGCTTTTTGGAGAGGGAAAGGCAAGGCAATTGAGGTTAAGTAACTTGCCCAAGATCATATAGCTAGTAAGTGTTAAGTGTCTGAGGCTGGATTTCATCTCAGGTCCTCCTGATTCCAGGGCCCATGCCCTATTCACTGTGTCACCTAGCCAACCCAATGTGGATGTTTTGACATCTGCTTATTAGCCCAGCCAATGGGTGTGCTCATTGGCTTGTTAGGAACTCCTGAAAAGTCAAGATAGCTCTGTTCACTAGCCCTTTTGTCAACCAATAGGATTTTGCGTTTTGTGTAGACCAGGGGTGGGAAACCTGTAGCTTCCAGGCCATATGTGGCCTTCTAGGTCCTTAAATGCAGCCCTTTGACTGATTCCATGTTCTACAGAACAAATCCTTTTATTAAAAGGATTTGTTCTATGAAGTTTGGATTCAGTCAAAGGGCCGTACCTGAGGACCTAAGGGGCCATTGGTTTCAAGGCTGCAGGTTCACTATTCCTGCTATAGACCCTACTAGAGGGTCATATCAACCAATAAGAATCTGTATTCTTCGTCAACCACTGTAAAAGTAAGCTCCTGAAGGAAGAGGACATTTCAAATTGTAAGGAAGATCTCAGGTCCACTTCATTGGAAGGGGCTATGGACCCTTTAATAAAGTGTCATTGACTCAGATCTCTATCTCAGTGTTTGTTTGTTTTTTCTTGCAGATTGGACAGTTTTGAAAATCTATAAACAATAAGAGAATCCAGGGTCTGTGAAAGATTGGAGACTGAAGGGATGTCAATCAACTGGGGAATGGCTGAAAAAGTTATGATTGTGATGGAATACCTTTATGCTGTAAGTAATGATAAAGGGCATGATTTCAGAAAACCCTTGGGAAAATTTATATTGATGCAAAGTGATATAAGCAGAACCAGGAGAACAAGGTATACAGTACAGAAGTACTGTAAAAAGTTAATCAACTATGCAAGAGTTAGTTATTCTAATGAATATAATAATTCACCACAATGCCAAAGGATTTATGATATAAAATAATATCCATGTCCAGATAGAAAACTAATAGACTCAGAGTATAAATTGAAACATTTTACATTTTTTCCTTTCTATTTCCTATATCCCCTTTTATTTATCTTGCTTTTTTATTTGGAAAATGGCTAAAGTAGAGATGGTTTGCATAATTTCATATGTATAATGAGTCTTATATTTCTTGCCTTCTCAGTGGGTGTTGGAGGGGCTATAGAGATGGAGACAAGTTTTCTGATGATTAGACTTCTTGAACTTAACCAAGTTGCTGCTATCACAACAAATGTATGATATATTTTTTCTTTTTTTTTTTTTTCTAAACTGGGAATACAGTAGAGGAAACTCTAAACCACTTCATCAATTCATCTTTTCAGCCCATTTTTTCTGATTGGTTGCAAAGTTGGTAGTGATTTTTGTTGTTTTTGGTTTTTGTTCCATTTTCATTTTATGTTTGTAATTGTAAAAGTGGATTCACAAAAGGAATTTGTTTTTAATTCAGGTATTATGGAGATGTAAATATTCTCATTCAAGATTCTATAGTGTGTGCCCTCTGGTCACGTAGCAATATGCATTAGCCAAAATGCTGGTTTTTGAAAGCAATTCAGCAAGAGCCATAGACTCAGCCTATCTCTAAATTGAAGATGCCATTTTACTCAAATCACAATATGAGAAAGTGATTACTGAATCATGTATGTTTTTATTGGTATGTATTTATATATATCATTTTTCTCACATATTTCATAACCATCTTAAAATGGGCAAAAATATATTCCTACTAATGAGTGAATGAACAAAAAGTATTTATTAAAGACTTATTAAATGCTCCCCACTGTGACAAACATTGTGGATAAGAATGCAAATTGGAAGCCGTACTTGTCAACGGACTTACATTAAACTTATGGAGAACATACATATAAGCGACTGTGTTTTGGTCTTAGAAGTTTAAGGTATTAGTGAGTGGAGACATCAGGGAGTTTTTTATTGGCTTGTTCCTCCTATAAATAATGTGCAGATTTTTTTAGCATTCTATCTTCTATTTTTCTGTTTTAATAAAAAACCAAATGGGTTTCAGCTAAAAAAAACTTCAACATACATACAAATAAACCACAATGACTACTTAATTGTAGAATTTTCATTGCCTTCTCCCTATTCCACCTTCAACCTAATTCACTCTAGTGTATAATTTTCTGTTACTTGATTTTTTTCATTTTCAGTCTTCAGTTTCCATTATAGTATAAAATCAGTGGGCAGGAACTCTGTCAATCAAATATAAAAATGGAATAGTCTGCCCAAGGAGCCTATCTGCTGAGGGAAAGGATAGTAGCAACATGACAGAGAACATGTATACTGATGAGCAAGTACAAAAGAAAGAGAATAAACAAAACGAAAGTATTTCAAGGGAGGGATAGCAATTCTTGGAGAAATCATGAAAGGCCTAGTATAGGAGACAGAACTAACCTAAACCTTGAAGGGATCAAGGCATTGTGAACATGGAGGATAGCTTGTGGGTAAGGATAAAAGTAAGAGATAGAGGCTAGTTGACGCAGCAATCCCTGCTGTTTCCTATAAACAACCTGAAAAAGTTTAGGCCAACACACTATGGGACAATTAATATCATTAAAAAAACAACAAACCCAATTGCTCAAAGAATTCAATTCCATAATCATTTCTTAAAAGTGCCTGCTTTTTGCTAGTCTCTGAGGATAGAAAAAGACAAAGTAAAACAGACGCTGCATTCAAAGATGTCCCATTTTACTAAAATGTTGAATTAGGTGAGGTCCTTCAGCAAAGGGTCAGATCAACCCAATCCAATCCTTCTAGAGATTTTCCTCAATTATTTTGGGAATTTTGGATTGTGCTACACATGTTTTAAAACAGCTACATGAAATTAACCTGGAGAAAGTGCTGAAATAGACGATAAAAATAAAAAAGCTCTAGACTGCCTATTCAAATATAAGATGTGTTATAAGGCCCCAGGTAAAGGCTTTGAAAACCTTTGATCACTTTGTCAGGATGCAATGTCAATGAAACTGTTTCTTAATTTTCTATGTTATAACATTAAACCAGGAGATTGTTGGGTGTCCTTATGCTGTGATAGGTTACATTTTGATAGCATCCCCAACTTTATGTCACTCACTAAATAGAGTAAGTTACTCACGAAACAGGGATCATAAATCCAGAACTGGAAGAGATGTCAGAGGACACTTAGTTCAAATACTTCATTTTACACATGAGGAAAATGAGGCTCAGGTATATTAGCTGACTTGCCCAAGGTCAAAGAAGAAATAAATTTTACCTTAGGTCCTCTGATTCTATAACCACTATACTTTTTAAAAAATCTCAACCTTATCTCACAGACATCCAATTTATAGTAGAAAAAAAACTTCTTCACAATGTATCTTGGGAATCCACCACTGTGTGTGATGCTGTATCTGATCTATCATTTTGGGGGGTTTAAAATATATTTTTCTCAAAGAATTACTATCCTCCCATATTTCTTTTAGTTCCAGGCATATTTTAATTTCTTCATTTTTCTCCTCATGTATGACATATGGATAATGTTAAGGATGACTATACATAAAAAAAAATTAATATGAAATGTTAAAGTCTTTGGGTGGGTAAGCCCTGAAATCAGCTTCTACATTTTTCACATTGTATTTTTTTTCTTCTCTGAATTATCAACTCTTTCTCTAAAGGGATTGAAATACCTTAAATAATTACTAACGGGGTTCATTATAAATCTCCAGATTGCCAAATGTGGATAGGATAGATGCTTGCCTAGGTGACATAATTTGAAAGACCCCCAGGTAGGTACCCCATTTCCTCTTATATCTCCCCACAGCATCCTGAACTCTGTCATTGCTACTGACCTTTACTTCCTTTGGGATCAAGAATTATTCGGCTGACCTTCTTTGAAAAATGCAAATGTCCCAGTGAGGGACAGCAATTAGTGAAATTGAATTTTATCATCTCTAGTCACTTTCTGCTCAAACAGAGCTGGAAGGGGCAGGAGAGCATAAGAGCAGAAAGGTTCCTTGGAAGGGTGCAAAAAAGAAAAATCATTGAATCATAGATTTTGATACAGAAGGGCCCACAGAGGTCATCTAGGTCAATATCCTCTATTTTACAGGAAGGAAACTGACATCAGGAGAAGTTGTAACTAGCTCACCGTCACATAGATAGTTAGTAATGGACATAAGAGTTGTTCCCAGGTCCTCTAACTCACAAATCTAGTGTTTTGAACTTATCATGCTGCCGCTCAAAATATATTAAGTCACAAAGACAGAATCCAGAAAAGTGATACCTACTTCATAAGATCAATGCAAATTCCACAAATACTTTAAAAGAACTTTTGTGCGAGCATAAAAACAGTATGGTGTTGTAGGTAAAGGACCAGCTTGGGAGTCAAGGAAACCTGGCATTGCTTCTGGGTCTAGTACATACTGGGTAGATAAACCCAGGTGATCTTTCAGCGCTCCAAGCAAGAACCTGAGAATTTAAATTACAGAGTTCTTGTGATCTGTGTCAATGGAGAGCTTCCACATCAATTGTGCCTCACAATGTGACTTTGCACATCTGAACCACATACCTTGCATAATGAGTAGAACTACAAATACAGATTCTAAAACATAAATGGCCCTGACCTTGAAGAGTTTATATTCACTGGGATTATACAATATGTACACAATAATGTTATTGTCTTCACTCTGAGAAAACCTTCAAAGTATTTCGTAGGTATCTTGTTTGTGCGTAGGTTTTCAGATGTGATGTCTACCATAGAATGTGGAGTCTTTTAAGGAAAGAACTGTTTTTCTTTGCTTTGTATTCCCCCTTTAAGAATAGAGCTCTACACATAATAACTTCTTAATATTTGCTTCCTGGCTTGCCTTGACAAGTAAATAAACATGAAGTAATTCTAAGAGGAAGAAAGCTGTAGAGGGGTCAACATGTTCACGACTATGGAAGAAATGCTGTGTTACTCTCTACAACTGAAGTTTTTGCCTACATGAAACAACTCCTATGAAAACGTCCCTTTTGTCTATAGTCATTTGTGAGGAATTTCACCAAGATCTCAGGTTCCATGAAAGCAATATAAAAGTCATTTTTTTCTTAATGAAATGTAGCTAACAATGGTACGAACACAACAAAGTATAGTGTTTGTATTAAGAAAATGAAAACTAGAACAAAAATACTACTAGAACACTAATAATTATTTTGAAATATATAAAACAACCTTTTTCTTTGGTGAAACAGCTATTATGTAAAAAGCCAAGAACACAATAGTCTCTAAGGGCTTTGGATGACTAGCCCTAATGGTCTTATATCCCAGGGCACTGAAAGAATGTCTGATTGCTGACCTCTTATCAGTAATCTTGGGAGATGTGGAAAACAGAAGATGTGTTATATGTCTACAGATGGATAAATATCCCCATTTTCAAAAATTAGATAAAAGGTTCTAACTGCAAACTATATACTAGTAAAGGGGTGGGGAACCTATAGCCTCAAAGACACATTTGGTCTTCAACTGCAGTCCTTTGAAATGAATCCAAACTTGACAGAACAAATACCCTTAATAAAAGGATTTGTTCTATAAAACTTGGACTTAGTCAAAAGGCCACACTCAAGGACCTAGAAGGCCCCATGTGGCCTCAAAGCTGCAGGTTCACCATGTCTGCACTAGTGAGTTTGATTTCAATCCTGCCCATCTCTTAGCAAAGATAATTACAAAGCCTGTGGACACACCCCGAAGTGGTTATTGTTAGGAGGTAACACGGATTTATTCCACGTGGGTTTTGCCAGATCAGATCCATTTTTTTTTACTTTTTAAATAGGTTTTGTACACTGAAGGCTTAAGGAAATGACACCTAAGCAAATATACTTAGATTTCAATAAGGCATTAAAATAAGTCTTTCATGATATCCTCATGGAAAAGATGGAAAGATACAACCTAAAAGATTATATTCATTTGGGAGGATGATGGCTGGTTTGCATGGTTCAGGATAATAGATGATACTCTCATGCTTTCCCAGTCATCAAAGTAGTGGAACTGGCCCTGTATGCTTGCTCCCATGCTTTTAAGCACGATGTTTTCAATGATGTAGTCAGATGCCTTCAATAAGGACAAAAAACAGCATCAAGGTCAACTACTTTACTGATGGTATTTTTTTTTTAATTTGAAAAAGCTACAAGTCAAGACTAAAGTGAAAAGAGAGTTGGTGTGTGACTTTTTGATGGTTGTAAACTCGATGCAGTCTCTGAAGTTGAGATGTAACAACGTATGAGTTGATTCTTTGCTATGTGTGCTATGTTTGATCTAACAAGTAATTCAAAACAAGAGAGGGCTTCTATCAATCCATACATGAAATCATTCATTACAGCAGAAGTTCTGAATGTAATGGATAAGTTCGTTCACATTGTCAGTGTGCTTTCTAGGCATTTACATATAGATAATGATGTTGACACATATTAACAGAGCTAGCTCAGCATGGGAGGTTCCAAAAGAATGTGTGGGAGAAAACAGGCATTAGACTGTCTACCAAATTGAAGATCTAGAGAGCTGTTGTACTGACCTCATTGTTGTATGCATGTGAAACCTGAACAGTCTACCAGTGTCATGCCAGATAACTGGACTGCTTCCATTTAAATTGTCTTAGAAAGATTCTGAAGACCACCTGTCAAGTTAAGGTACTAGACACTGATGTCCTTTCTTGAGCTAAACTGTCAAGTATTTACACTTTACTACAGAGAACACAGTTCTGATGGGCTAGCTACACTGTTGAAATGAGAAGGGTACATTTATCTAAAATACTAGTTCATGGAGAATTCACACAAAGTAGATATTCACATGGTGGTCGGAAGCGATACAAGGACACTCTCAAGATCTCTTTGGAGAACTTTAATATCAATTGTAAGAAAGAGTGGACACTTGTACAGGGTCATCAAATATCATTAGCCCACATCAAAGAAGGAGCTGTGTCCTATGTACAAAGCAGAATTGTGGTAGCTTAAAAAAATGCGAGATATGAAAATTGAGAGACATCTCTCTCCCAAATGGTTACATAGACTATTTGCTCCCTACCTGTGGCAGGCCCTTCTGAGCTCATATTGGTATGATCAGCCACTGTCACTTATACTATCTATTGACCCCAACATTGTGATGTATTTTGGCCCTCTTTCAATACAAAAGACAAACAACAAAAACATTCAATAATATCAAAGATTAATAAGGGCCAGATCACTTTTTCCCTTTTTGGGGATTTGTATGGAGTAGTTGGTTATGGATAAGTATGGTAGAAATGAACTCAAAATCTCCCTTTAGAAAAAAAGGTTGGCATACAGAAACACTTTTGTTAACTACCCTCAGACCATGTGGATAAGTTCATATACACTTATGACATGTGATTCTGCCAATATCTCCAATACTTTGACTCTAATCGCTGCCATCTATTGGGCTGACAAATTCCATTCCGAAATTCTACTCTCACACCACGAGAGGAATGATATCCTTTTGTTTTTCTTTTTCTTTTTTCCCTCTTGAAGTAAAGCAATCATCATTTTTAGGCCAGGGGGTTTGGGAAAGAGAAATTGCCTCTTTGCTCCATCTTTTCTTACGCATAGTATAATGGAGAAAATGCTGCAAGACTCAAACTTTCATGACATAAAACAAACTGTTTGAGTGTTTTTCTTTAATGAAATAAAAAAAAATTATTTGTTTCCCAACCTTCTACTTCTTTGATACTTCAATAGATACTCTTCACTATGATGCATAATACAACCATCTACCTTGTAAAGCTCTCCTACATGTCTTCCTGTAAATCTATCACAGAAGATCCAACCAACATAGAAGATACCTTAATTTCATTCTCTTGATATTACATGGATACCAGCAGAGAATGCAGCCTCTACATAAGCCATTCCTCATTCTCATAGGCCACCCTCTTTTCCAGTCATGTGCGTCATTGATTATGTTTGTTATATGGTTTCTCTGGTCTTTATCCAATTGCAAGTAAAATATGTATTGTACCCTTCATCCACTGCAGAGTGCTTGCTGAGATGTGACCTTTTTAAGAATTTACCATCTATAATATATCCGTATGTTTGTATTCAACCAGATAGCAAGTTGTGTGAAAAATGACATATTCAACACAAAAATAGTTATCAAAAACAACAAAGCTGGGAGTAGAGTAGGGGTGAGAATGGGCATTGCACCCTATCCAGTCCTTATCAGGTCAACTGCAAAAGAGCAAGCAGAAAGTAAAAAGCTGACAATAGTTTTGCTAAGGAGTAGGGAATGGACTTTATCGTATTATTTATTTTTAATATGAGACATAGCTAAGGCACCTGGATGGCCTTTGGAAGATGTGGTTCTATCATAAGCATCAATAAAAAGCCAACCACATGGGATTATATATCTTTCCCTAAACTGATGCAGTGAATATCATGGCAATATAGGATTTGGATCATTAACTCTAAACACCTCATCAATTCATCTTTAACAACATACACACTGGGGCTGCTGAATTGAAAAATGCAACTGTGGGTAAAACTCATCTATTTTAAATGGTAGAGAAAAGAGCAAGTGGAAAATGTCGTTTTCTTTTTATGTTTACATTTAAACGATGATATTGCTGACAGCAAAATCTCCTGTAAATTGATAATGTACCTGACTAGAACGTAAAACCCTGACTGTCCAATTGAGAATTCTAAAAAACCATACAAAACAAACAAAAAAAACTGTATATCTCACAATCTATTTACTGTTATAATGATCACAACAAAGAAGTCATTTAATGTAAGCAACTATTTTTTTTTTCCTGGCTCACAACTAAATATACCTAATCATTGTAAGTTACACTATGTCATTGCCACTAACCTATGATTCTTATTAAGATAAATCTCATCACCTCCCAGGACAAGGAAAGAACATATTTATGAGGTCCTGTAGCTATATTTCTGTTTCAGGGATAAAAATTTATTCAGTAACAGACAAAAAAGTCCAGTCCTTTAAAATATAGATTCACAACAGTGGTACTGTGTTAAAATTTAGTACATCTTTCAGGTGTAAGTACTTCATAGTTGTATTTTATAATGGAAAGCATAATCTTCACTTTCAGATCACCCTGTGGACTTAACATACCTCCCTATGCCCAATTGATTCTGGCTTCCTGCCTGAGCTATATGACCATTTTTTCCCTCTGAAACTAAGTAAAAACAATCTTAACAGGAAGAAAAAAAAAGAGAAGGTAAAAAAGGTCAACCTAATCATAGGGAACACTGGAAATAAAAGGCAGTGTGTACTTGGTCATATTTTTTTTTCTTTTGTTTAAAAAGGCAGGAAGGGGAGATCAGAAAATGCTAACACAAGGAAACATACCAGAGTGATCAGATGAAAATAAATACTTGGTTGGTACCGTTATGAAGAACTAATCATCTTCCATAAAAGACTTTTACAATCTTAATTTTTTTGAAGAAAACAAACAGAAATGAAACTCAGATTAATCACAATAAATGGCATTATCTATCACTTTATTACACTGAATGTACAATCTTCTTTTTAACAGTTGAATGTGCCATCAATTGCAGTTATCCTTTAGTGTAACTTTATTTAATTGATTTCAGGGAATAATAGGCTTTATAAATTTATTTTTGTCCTGTGTTAAATAACAGTTTATCAATAAAAAATGAATTAATTGAAAAAAAGTCTGATTCAAGACTACATTTTCAGGATATTTTTTCTGCATGATTTTCTAGGTTCCTTCAAAGCTCAACCTGAATGTTCCCTCCTACACCTCTACATGAAACCTTTCCTGATCTCTTCAGTTCTGACCAGACACAGCCCCAATTTTACTTTGGATATACCTATAATACATGCTGTATTTACCTATGTATTTTTTTTCCCTAGTAAAAAACTGGCTTCTTGCAAGTTTGTCACTTTTATCTTTGTATTTCTGATTACTAGCATACTGCTTCACATAATAGATGCTTAATAATCATTTGTTAATGTAAGAAATTAATACTAAGCAATCAATAAGACTTTATTAAGCACTTACCATGTTCCAGATACTGTGCCAGATGCTGGGGATAAAAACTCAATGAATGACACAGTTTCTACTCATTTTTGTTTCTTGTTATCGATTTCTGTTTATTTTACATCTCCTTTCTATTATACCACCATCCTCCCAGTAATCCAGACTCTGAACTTTAGAATCATCTTCAATTCCTTCCTGTCCCTTACTCTCCCCAATCCAGTTATATACATGCTATTATTGCCTTCAGATCACCTTTTCCATTGTCACAATAATTATACCTCCAGTACTTATCTTCTCTCATTTAAACCGTTGTAATAGCTTTCCTTCTTGTCCTCATATTTCAAGTACCTCCTCTTTCTACTCCATATCTCATACTACAGCCTAACTAGTTTTTATTTGTTTGTTTTTTCTGGCGTTCCTCTGATCATATCACATCTATTCAAATTTTCACTGTGGCTCAAAATAATCTATCAAATGAACTCTAAGCACTTAGCTTGGCATTAAAGGTCCCCCAGAATCTGCTTTCAAACTATTCCTTGAATTTTATTGAGACACTACTCCCTTTGATGTTCTCCATGTGTCAGGCAAATTGAATTACTCAGTCCTCCTACTTTTTCTAACTTTACCAATATTTGTGACTTTATTTAACTGGCATCCAAAACTAAAGTGAGCTTAACCTTCAACTACATTTGTTGAAATCCACTGCTTAAAGGATACGTTATCAAGGAAATCTTCTCTGAAAATAGACTCTCTCTCCTCAGATTTCACATAGTGCTTTTTAGGGTCTTACATTTTGAATTTATAACATTATTCCTTGGGATTGAACAGAATTACTTGCTCATGTCATATCCTCTCCATTTAATTGAGGGTTTCTTGAGGAAAGAGATTATGTCTTATTTCATCTATGAGAGGTGGTAGGTTGTATCATTAACAGAGAATCAGGCATGTTAATTATGTCAAATATATATTTTTTTAGTTTTCAATATTCACTTTTATGAGATTTTTGTGTTCCAAATTTTTCTCCTACCCTCTTCTCCCTCCTTCTCAAGAAAGCATGCAGTCTGATAGAGGCTATACATGTTCAAACATATCAAGCAGATTTCCATATTAGTCATGATGTGAAAGAAGAATCAGAACAAAAGGGGAAAACTTTGAGAAAGAAAAAGAGAAAAGAGTAAGCTTTGATCTGCACTTAAACTATATAGTTCTTTGGATGTAAATAGCAATTTCCCTCATGAGTCTTTTGAAACTGTCTTGGATCATTGTATTGCTAAGAAGAGCTAAGTCTATCAAAATTCATCATCGCACAATATTGCTGTTAATGTGCATAATGCTCCTCTAGTTCTGTTCATTTCACTGAGCATCAGTTTGTGTAAATCTTTCCAGGTTTTTTTGAAATCCATCTACTAATCATTTCTTATGAAACAATAGTACTATTACATTCATGTAACACAACTTGCTCAGTCATTCCCCAACCATTCTACTCAATTTCTAATTCTTGGTCACCACAAAAAAGATGCTATAAATATTTTTGTAAATGTGGGTATTTTTCCTTTTTTTATGATCTCTTTGGGAAACATATCTAGTAGTGGTATTGCTGGTTCAAAGTATAAGCACAGTTTAATAGCCTTGGGGGCATAGTTCCAAAATGCTCTTCAGAATGGTTGGATCAGTTCACAACTCTACCAACAATGCATTAGTGTTCCAATTTTCCCACATTTTCTCCAACATTTATCAATTGCTTTTTCTGTCAAATTAGTGAATCTCAGAGGTGTGAGGTGGTACCTCAGAGTTGTTTTAATTTTCATTTTTCTATAATCAATAGTGATTTAGACCATTTTAAAAAATATGACTATAGTTTTAATATCTTCATCTGAAAACAGCCTATTCACGTCCTTTGGCCATTTATCAATTGGGGAATGACTTGTATTCTTGTAAATTTGACTCAATACTTCATCTATTTTACAAATTAGGCCTTTATCAGAGACACTGGCAGTAGCTTTCTGCTTCCCTTCTAATATTGGTTTCATTGGCTTTGTTTGTGCAAAAACTTTTTAAATTGAAAGAATCAAAATTATCTGCTTTGCATTTCATAATGTCCTGTATCAATTGTTTGGTCATAAATTCTTCCATTCTCCATAAATTTGACAGGCAAACCACTCCTTGCTCTCCTAAGTTTGCTTATGGTATCACACTTTAGGTTTTTTGTTTTTTTTTTATCTTATCTTGGTTGACAGTGTAAAATGTTGGTCTCTGTCTAGTTTCTGTCACACTGTTTTTCCAGTTTGCCCAGCAGTTTTTGTCAAATAGTGAGTTCTTATCCAGAAGCTGGGATTTTTGGGTTTATCAAACAGTAGATAACTATAGTCATTGACTAGAGTGTCTTGTGTACCTAAACTATTCCAGTGATCAACCACTCTATTTCTTAGCCAGTACCAGACAGTTTTGATGATTGCAGTTTTATTAAAATTTTAAATTAGGTATGACTAGACCACCTTCTTTTGCATTTATTTTCATTAATTCCTTTGATATTATGGACCTTTTATTCTTCCAAAAGAATTTTCTTATTATTTTTTCTAGCTCTACAAAATAATCTTTTTGGTAGTTTGATTGGTATGGCACTGACTGAATAAGTAAATTAATTTAGGTAAAATTGTCATTTTTATTATATTAAATTGGCCTATCAATGAGCAACTGATATTTTTCAAATTATTTGGATCTGACTTTAATTGAATGAAAAAAAATTATTGTGTTGGTATACTTCCTTTATATAGACTGCCAAACATTTTATATTATATACAGTTACTTAAATGGAATTTTTCTTTCAATCACTTGCTGCTGGGTTTTGTTAGTAATATATAGAAATGCTAATGATTCATGTGGGTTTATTTTATATCCTGAGGCTTTGCTAAAGTTGTTAATTATTTCAAGTAGTTTTTTAGTTGGTTCTCTAGGATTTTCTAAGTATACCATCATATCATTTGCAGAGTGATAGCTTTGTTTCTTCATTGCCGATTCTAATTCCTTTGATTTCTTTTTCTTCTCTTATTGCTAAAGTTAACAATTCTAGTACAATATTGAATAACAGTGGTAATAGTGGGCATCCTTGTTTCATCCTTGATCTTACTGGGAATGCTTCTAGCTTATCCCCATGACATACAATGCTGGCTGATGATTCTAGATACATGCTACTTATTTTAAGGAAAACTCCATTGATTGCTATGTTTGTTAGTATTTTTAATATGAATGCGTACTGTATTTTGCCAAAAATCTTTTTCTGTATCTTTTGAGATATTCATATGATTTCTGTTAATTTTGGTATTAATATGGTCATTTATGCTGATAATTTTTCTAATATTGAAACAGTCCTGCATTCCTGGTATAAATCTCGTCTGATCATAGTATATTATCCTTGTAATTAATTGCTGTGTTCTCTTTGCTAATACTAATTTTTTTCATCAATATTCTTCAGGAAAATTGGTCTATAATTTTCTCTCTCCATTTTGGCTCCTCCTGATTCAGGTATCAGCACCACACACACACACACACACACACACACACACACACACACACACACACATATCTGTAACAAAATTTGTAACACAAAAAGAATTTGGTAGGACTCCAAATCATTTATATAGTATTGTAATCAATTGCTTTTTAACTGATGGTAGAATTAATTTCTAAATCCATCTGACTTAGAGTTGTGGTTTTTTTTTTTAAAGTAGTTCATTGATGGCTGTTCAATTTTTTTTTCTGAAATGTGGGTATTTAAGTATTTTATTGCCTCTTCTATTAATCTGGGCAATTTATATTTTTGTAAATATTCATCATTTCACTTAGGTTGCCAGATTTATTGACATGCAATTAGCTGGAAGAACTCCTAATTATTGTTCAAATTTCCACTTCATTGGTGATGAATTCACTCTTTTCATTTTTGATACCGATAATTTGGTTTTCTCCTTTCTTTTTTTTTAATCAAGTTAACCAAAGGTTTATCTACTTTTTGTTTTTTTTTTATTTCAATAGTTTTCTATTTTCAATTTTATTAATCTCTCCTTTGATTTTCAGAATTTGTAATTTGTTATATAATCAGAGATTTTTAATTAGTTCTCTTTCTAGTATTTTTAGTTGCACACCCTATTCATTGATCTCCTCTTTATTTGAGTCATGTCAGCATTTAGAGTTATAAAATTTCTCCAAGAACTGCCTTGGCTGCATCCTACAAGTGGTGTGTTGCCATACGATTGTCATTCTTTTTGATGAAGTTATTGATTGTTTCTATGATTTGTTGTTTAACCCTCTCGTTGTTTAGGATTAGACCAAATATATTATTAATGAAATATATGACAGGAGAAGGGGGTTCATTAATCATGTAGTGAGTGGTAGGGATAACTGATGAGTAGTCTCAGGAATACATGCCATATCAAGCAATTGCAAGTAAGCCTTCAGGTGCATTGAGTACACTGTCTTTGAAAGGTATGCCAGAGATCAAGGGAGGATAATAGCATCATACATCTCAGAAGGGACTTTAGAAGTCATCTATTGCAACAATCTCATTTTGCAAATAAAAATAAAAAAAATAAATTAGACTTAAAAAAGTTAACTGTCCTGCCCAAGGGTAAACAGGCAGGAAGGGTCAGAGATATGATTTGAATATAGGACACAAACTGCACAGGTAGAGGGGAAAAAAAAATCATCCCCTGTAGTCCAACCCTCTGGATTATGAGTTTTACAAAATTCAACTTATCTGGTCCTAAAGCAATAGACATACTGTAGTTTTAACTATTTGATTTCTTTCCCTTCTTTCCATGACATCAAACATATTGTTTTTGAAAATGGACTATTCAGTTTCAAGGCAAGGAATGGTCTTTGTGCTCCATTGATATTATTTCAAAACCAAGAGAAAATGAGGATGCCCTCTGCTCTTTGGGTAGAGTTCTGTTGGATGGCAAATCTATGGGAGGGACCTCTTTCTCTGAGTCATAGAAGATGGGGAGGTATGAATGGGTTGCAATACGCATAATCGCAGAAAACATCCATATCAATGAGATCATGGATCCATAGGAAAACTACATATTACCATCCTAACCTCCATACACTCCTTTGAAAAACCACTATTTTATTTCCTGTCAAGTTTGAATGTGGGTAGAGGGAAGAATTCTTTTTTTTCAAGAGCTTTTTACTTAGGGAATTCAAAGAATAATTCTCAATTTATACTACCTATAAAAGATACTTATAACAGTCTGACTACATAATGTGATTAAATGCCTAAATATTGGTTTGCAATTTTATAATCAAGACATTTTAGCACAACTTTTGCTAAGAAAATACTTTTCTGAGCATCAGGAACTTTTCTTTTTAACTCCCTCAAGATTGTGCAATTTTTCCCCGTGTGCTCTATGCTGTTAGGAAACATTTATACAAAGTTATTTCACCATTAATATAAACCAAGCATACCAGCACATCCTAGTTTAAAAAATTGGCATTCCAGTATTCATTTCTTCTAATTTATCTCTCTTGAAAAAGAAAGCAAAAAAGAATTAAATCCCTTAGGTTGGTGTTCTTCCAGTTGGAGGGTTTAAGCTGTGCTGATTTGCTTAGTTTCCCTTGTTTATCATTTTGCCTTACAGAGATGTACTAATTCACTTCTTTAAAGCTGTTCTAAAGATCTAAAATTGGAAATTGTGGTTTATAGAAGGATTCCATTTTGAACCAACTAAAGGACATTAAATAGTAGCAAAAAAAAAAAACAACTAATGGAGAAAAGCTTAACAGTACCACACATGACAATATCTCCCATTTACAAAGCACTGACAAGTTTGAAAAGTGTTTTCTTCCAAATGACCTTATCAGGTAGGCAGCATGATTACTATTTCATTTTACCGGAAATGAAACTGGAGCTCTTGAGAGATTTAGTCACTCTCTTGGAGTCATAGAGATAACAGAGATCTACAGCGATGTTCAAATCCAGGTCTCCACCATAATTCCAGACTTGCTTCCTAAAGCTCTCCCAAGCCTTGCGGCCCTACCTGCTTTGATTTCAAAGGGGGATTCCCCAGGTGGTCTTAGTGGTGATACTGATCTCAAGATTATAGGATTATAAGGGTCAGTTATGTATTGCAGTGGATAGAGCACCACCTTGAAAGTCAAGAAGACCAGAGTTCAAATCCAACCTTAGACGTTTATTAGCTCTGTGATCCTGGGCAAGTCACTTAACTCCAATTGCCTTAAAAAAAATCCTAGTGTTATTTATTTAGACTGGAAAAAAAAATGTAGAGTTTAAAGAGTTCTGCCTCCTCATTTTAAAGATGAGAATACTGAGAATGAGAGGTATCATGTAACTTCCCTAAAATTTCAGATACTAAATGGTTAAGTGAGGTTTTGAACCCAGGTCCTTTGACTCTAAAGCTAGCACTCTTGCCGCTGTAGCAGACTGCCTCCTTGGCCTGATTCTGATATAATATATATTCTGCAGACACAGTCTGATACTAGTTCTCAAACTCTAGCCCTAGATGATTTTAATCTGTTTCTATCATATTTTTAAGGATCTAAAAACCACGTCAAAGATAACTGAGGGTAAATTCCTCATTTATAGAATATCAGTACCACACACCCCCTGTGCTAGAGGGTCTGCTATGATTTTTCCTTTTTTTAGGCCAATCTATGAGCTCTGGTTTCTGTTTTCTATAGATATTTGAGGTTGTGAGGTGACTCTGTGAATAGATACTTGCAGACTTTTTTTTAAACTGAAAAGAATTTTATAACTAAAGTTAAATTAATATTAAACCTTTGATCCAAATTAAGTTACATTTGTCCCATGCTATTGTCCAATTTGGACTTGAGACATTAGCTGGCCTCCTAAGATTTTTTGCTCATTATTCAGTGCTTTTAATCAGATCAATCTTAGATATTCCCATATGCCATGGCCAGAGAACATCTGGGACTCTAAGAAGTAAATTAGTTTGTACTCTAGAAAAGGTAAGTCTTTAGTTTTTTATTTTTTGTTTATAGCAAAATGCACAGATGTTGGCCAAGAGCTATAGTAAGCAGGATGGATGGTAGCCACTATGTTTTGCCTGCAGGTCATCCTCCTTTTAAAACAAGGAATATCTACTTTAAATTAGAAAATTTTACACTAAGCTTAAAAACAAAAAGTCTAAGGAAAGAAGAGAATTGAGTTTTGAGTTGTCTATACCAATATACCAGAAACAAGGAAACCATTCAGGAAGATAATCATTTTCGAGTAGAGAACAAGCAAAAAGGAAGAGCTCATATTGTAAAATGTATAAGGAAATAATAATTGCTGAAGTTCCTATGGGAATTGAGAAGGGTGTCTTGGTAATACTGCACAGTCCTTGTGGCACTATCACTTCTGAGTCTAAAAGTGCATTTTATAGTCTTATCTTTGCTATATCCCAGTCTGGGAATGATGTTATATCATCAAGTAAACAAGTATTATGTATCATTACCACCACCACCACCATTATCATCATCATCATCATCATCATCATTTCATCTTGTTAATTTTGTTTGACTCCACAATCCCTAGAATCATGTAACTCTAAACCAGGTCAGCTGTTTCTCAATTGTACATCATTGTTTGTAAAGGAAAACCTAGGTGTGTGGGTGTGGTTGTTTTAAGTGTTTATGCAGCTTTCAAGTTTGTATAGTTTCAGATGGGAATGAGGTATTTGAGGGAGGTAGAAAGTCTGTGGGAATAGGAATGCATTTAAATCAGTTAAGCAAAACTAATCATAAGGACATACAATTGACTGACAGGAGAAAGAGGATAAGATAAAAATGTAATTTGGGAGGAGGTAAAAAAGGATACTCCTCAACAACTGATCTCCTCCCCTCACAACCCTGCTGATAAAATTATATGTAAATAAAATGAAGCTTTAAGGTTTTTAGAAGCCCTCCCTTTAAGAAGTGTGCAGCCATTCAGTCAAGTTGAGAGTGGCCACTGCCAAATGATCAGGTATCAATTTGGCGGCATTTTAAAAAAAAACAAGATACACTCTCTGAAGTATGATTCAAGACAAGAGGCAACTCAGAAGGATATGAGTTCTGGGAACTGAGAAGTGAGATAACTTTGGAAGAGAGCCCAGGACATGAGAGGGAATCATTTCTCACTGGAAAGTGAAGAGGGTCCTTCTCTCTCTCTCCCCACTTTCTCCTCCAAGGTCATAGTGTCTTTCAGTAGAACCAAATTCCCAGGAGTAGATGCCACATAATTTAAATCTATATCTATACTGCTTTCTTTTTTAATTTATGTCCCCACCCCTTAGCACAGTGTTTGACACATGGTAAGCAGGTAATTTGCTTTTCTTACATTCATTGCATTTTTTCCAATAGGAAGCAGGCCCTGCCAGGCAAGAGAGAAGATAGGAGGAGCTTTCTTTTGTTTTTTTTAATTGATTTGTTTATTTACTTTTAGTTTACAAGATTCAGTTCCACAATCCCTTGAGTTTCAAATTTTCTCCCCTCCTCTCTCCATCCCCCCACCCCATAGCAGCATGCAATCAAGTATAGGATCTGCAAATACTTTCACATTGGACATTAGTCTGATTGTATAGAAGCGTAGTAACCAATGGAACGAATAATGGGAAAGAGGAAACAAAACCAAACATGGGAAAGAAAGAGAGCATGTAGTTTGCTTCAGTCTGAATTTAAACTCTGTTCTTTCTAGATCTTTCTCTGAATGTAGACATCTCCTTCCATTGAAGAGGCTTTCTAGAGAATTGGCTCTGGCTATTAGAAGGCAGGCTATGGAGAGAATCTTAGTGGTGCAGTGACATACCTACCCAGCAGAGACACAAGGCTCAGAGGAAGCAGTATGAGGTCATCATTGTAGAAAAGCAAACTAATGGAGAAAAGCTTAGCAGTACCATAAAACAAGTACATCAGAGGAGGCATGAGTTGTCTTGGCAACATATATTTCCAAAGTGTACAGTGTACTCTGTGTTTGTTTCCATTCTTAAATCAAACGGAATGCATAGTTCTAAGGGACTATACCCTAATTTTATGAAAGAAATGTTTTGTTATTATTCTTATTATACTTATGATGGTGGCTGTTATGATTCTTATGATATTTATATTATTCTTATGATAAAATGTCTTACTGACATTTAAATATTTTTTTTCTTTGAGTAAATGTATACTGGCTGGCTATTTAAAGTAAAAGTACTAGTGAGGTTTCATGAATGACAGTTTTAAGATTTCGGAGTAGCTTCAAATATAGTGTGGTCCTTCTAACACCCAACATTTGAATTCTCTTTAGAGTAAGCCCCACAAAATGGCACCACATACATGCACAAAAAGATGTATTTGTGCTATTTCCATGAATGACAATAGTGTTTTATTTCACAGGAAATATTCAAATTCAAATGTGTTCCAGTCAGTCAATCCAGTCAACAAGAAATCCCATATATGTTGTATTTTATTGAACTATTTATCTTTTTTCCTCATTTACAGAGAGCAGATTTGTGTAGTTAAATCCGTCTTTAATACAGTCTCTTGTTTTCAAACCAATTACTGAAGCTCCCTTGTGAGTGAGTTTAATAATAACATATTGTAAATATGATGCTAAGAATCACAAAAGTGTCTCTTTTTTCACTTCTTTTGAAAAGTATATTCAAATATAAGCTGTGAGAAGACAATACAACTGACATGAGCATATTCAAAACTTGAATATTTAATTTACAACTTGAATTTTGCTATTCAATGAACCAAATTCTACCAAAGAATGTATGTATGCAGAAGCAAAACAGTCTGGGGCTAGGAGGGCCCAAAGAGGGTAGTCTTATTGTCAAAGAATGAGTGTTCCATGTGCCATATACCTGTTCACTTAAAATTATGTCATTTATATGTGTGTATGTATACCTGAATTAGACACATTATAGAATTACCTTTGACCTCTGAAGCTATGCCAAATATCCATATCAGCTAACATCTCCAAACTTATAGTAATCCAAACAGTGATAAATAATACTTACATAGTGCTTTATTTAAGTATTGGTAAAACACTTTACCTACATTTTTGTTACTGCATTCTCATAATGCTGTGAGGGAAATACTTAATTATGCCCATCTTACAGATAAGGGCACACTGAGGCTCGGAAATGTTATATGACTTGCCTGTGGTCACACAGATAGTAAGCATCTGAAGCAGGATGTATGTTTTTCTTGATTCAAAGTCCAACAATGTTCATTTTACTTTGCTGCTAAATATCTTAAATTTAGCTTTTTGAGGTAAATAATTATTCCTCTAGTATACCTGAAAAAGTTGTAAAAGCATACCATCATACTCTATTTAATCCTCTGTCTCTATATCTGACTGTGTCTTCCTGCTTATATGAGTGAAACCTTCCTCCTACCAACATAACCTATACTTCTGTCTATGTCTTCCTGTAACTTACTTAATGTCTCTAAGAATTTGGATGATGTACCACTTGGTGCATGTATGTTTAGTACTGGTATTATTTCATTGTGTATATAGCTATCTTTTAGCAAGAAGTATTTTCCTTTCTTCTTTCTTTTAATTAGATCTATTTTTGCTTGTGCTCTGAGATCAGGATTGCTATCCCTGCTTTTTTGTTTTGTTTTGTTTTGTTTTACTTCAGCTGAGCCACAATATATTCTGCTCCAGTCTTTTTACCTTTACTCTGTGCATATCTCTCTGCTTCAGGTATATTTATTGTAAACAACATGTTGTAGGATTCTGGTTTTTGTCCACTTTGCTACCCACTTCTGTTTTATGGGAGAGTTTATCCCATTCAAATTCAGAGTTATGATTACTAACTGGTATTTCCCTCTATCCTGCTTTTCTGTTCACACTTTTCTTTCTCCTTTCACCCTGTCTCTCTTCATTAGTGTTTTGTTTCTGACCACCACCTCCTTTAATCTGACCTCCCTTCATTTTGTCTTTTCTCTTTTTGCCTTCCTCCTCTTACCTCCCTACAGGGTAAGATAAATTTCTACACCCAACTAAGTGTGTATATTATACCCTGTTTGAGCCATATACAAAGAGAATAAAGTTCAAAAAATATTCACCCCTTCTTTCTTTACTTGTACTAACAGATGCTTCTTTATGTGATATAATTTATCCTATTCTACCTCCCTCTTTCCTCTTCTCCCAGTACAATCCTTTTTTACCCCCTTTTTCGTATCATAAAAGTCAATTTATAGCCACATCAAAGTCAACTTATATCCACACCCTCTGTCTATGTATACTTCTCCTAACTGCCATAATAGAGATACAGTTCTCAAGGGTTACAAATATGATCTTCCCATGTTGTGTGTGTGTGTGTGTACATATGGAGAGAGAATGAAAAAATAAAAGAGAATGTGAAACATCTCATACGAAAAACAGTAGATCTAGAGAACAGGTCAAAAGGAGAAAACATAAGAATTAGACTACCTGAAAGTTCTGATCAAAAAAAGACGCAATAAAACAAGAAATAATTAATGACATTTGTCTGAAGCATTAGAACAAGAGGGAGAAGTAGAAATATATTTTTTAAAAAATCCATCGATCACCACCTGAAAGATACAAGGAAAACTCACAGGAACGTTATAGTTAAATTCTGAAATCCCCAGATCAAGGACAAAATACTATAAGCAACAGGAAAAAACCAATTTACATATGATGGAATCACAATTAGAATCACACAAGACCTAGTGTTGGTGACACTAAAAGATCATAGGTCTTGGAATACTCTGTATCAAAGAGCAAAAGAACTGGGCCTCTTGTTAAAAATATCATACCTAGCAAAGCTAAGCACAATTTTGAATGGAATAAAATGGACATTTGATGAACTGTCAGACTTTCAGTACTCCATTAAAAAAACAAACCCCAAGCTCAATAGAAGATTTGACATACAAGTATCAAGAGAAAGGTAAGGTACATACCAATGACCAATTACAAGCGACTAAAGATAGAATGTTTACCTTCTATGCAGGGAAAATGTAAAACCTATGTGAAAGATTGTTACTAGTAATTAGGTAGCTTATAAGAAAGTTTGGGATAGATCTGAATATGATATGACTTTAAAAAGTAAAACCATTCAAGAACAGCTAAAAGAATAATTATACAAATGAGGTACAAGAAGAAGAATCAATAAAAAGGATTTTGATGGGGAGGAGAACTACTAGTTCTGGAAACCTACTTTCATCAGTGATGGGTTTAAGGGGGAAATGTATATATGTATACACATACACACATCTAGAAGAGTATAAAAGTCTTCAAAATTTAAAAAGAAATAAAACTCTAAGGAGAAAGGGAGGGATGAGAGGATAAATCAGGGATCTTTAGAGGGGAGGGTGAGGGAATAGGTTAAAAGGGAGGTATCGAAGGTGTTTAGATTTAGTGCAATGGGAGGATAAGGGAGGGACTGCTGAAGTGGAGGGGTAGGTTAAGTAATAGAAGGGTAAGATAGAAAGTAGAAGTAAAGTAGAGGAGGTAGGAGAGATAAAAAAAAGAGATATGCGCAAACATAGAAACAAGATTAGTGGTGGAACGTCTTAGGGAAAGTATATGTTTATATATGTATGTACACACATATATACATGTATATATGTGTATGTATATATCAATATCTCTATATAAACATATCCATGAATAATTGTAGCCTTGGGGTGGTAGGTAGGGGGTGGGAAGGGAGAGGAAGGAGTAGAAAAGAACAAAGTAAAAAGTGTATAGCAGAGAACAAAGAAAGAAACCTACAAGGAAGCAAAGTATTCTGCTGCGCACATGACATGTTTTTTCTTATTTAATATTTATGTTTATAATTTTCTTTTTCTTTTCTTATGTATTTAAAGTTTCAGTATTTATCTAAAATTTAAAAAAAAGAAAAAAAAGATGAAACAAGTTCCATTAAAGTCTTGTGTCCTGATTTCCTTCATTTAATGATAGCTCAATATTAACTACCCCTTCTTGTACTTGAGGGGTATCACGAAAATTAATGAAATAGCATTCTGTGCCTTTAAAAATCACAGAACGGGGTATGATATCAAATTGTTTCTGTTATTATTTCACACAGTATACGGCCAATCTATACAAATACAAGATAGAAAAGTGAGTTGGACACTGGGATAATCAAATACTGTCTAGCAAAAGGATATGAGTGAATTGGTCTTATCTGTGGAAAGTCATATTTAACTGATTGAAAATGCTCGGCTGACAGAAAAATACTTTCCTGACAGAGTTAAGAAATAATTAAGAATGATAACATAAAATACAAGAAAATTTGTATCTTCGTGGAGAATGTTTGAAAGAAAACATCTCTTATTAAATATAAAAGTCTGTGATTTTTGGTTGTGGTGGTTAATGAGATATGAGTTCCTGTGGTTTCATTTATTTAGAGAACTCCTAGGGAGGGTATTCTCTCTACTAATGCAGATCCTTTACAGTTGTTGTGAAACATATATTTTGGACAGGTGCTGAGGCACTAAGAGGTCACTTACTTGCCCAGGGCCACAGAGTCAGTATAATAATAGTTGCCATTTATATAGCACTTAAGGGCTCACAAAGTATTTTAAACATTTTCTATTTGATTTCCCTAACATCCTTGGAAGTGGCTACTATATTATCCCCATTTTACAGATGAGGAAATTGAGCATGCCAAGATAAAGTGACTTGCCCAGGGTCATTCAGCAAGTGTCTGAGTCAGAATCTGAACTTAGGTCTTCCTAACTGCAAGATAAGCACCTTATCCACTGCACCATTAGTTACCTGATAATAATATGTGAAGGAGGAAATGAGTGTAGACAGATCTTCCTGACTCTGAGATCAGCATTATATAATGTACACTCTCCTGCCCTCCCCTCCCCTCCATTTCCGTTCCTCTTCATTTCCTCTCTTCTCTTGTCCTGTTCTCTCATCTCCTCTTCATTCCCTCCTCATCTCATCTCCCCTTTCTCCCTTTCTCTCTTCCTCTCCTGCAATTAAGATGCAAAAAATAAATAAATAAATTCATTTGAAGTTTTATTGACTTAATGGAGTTTTTTAACACCTAAATTTGTAACACTGATAAATAACCAATGATGACCTTGTTTAATATTTGATATGAAATATCCTTCTAGTTGGTTTGTCAAATGTTGTCCCAATTATTCTATGTAATATTTCAGAATTCAATTTTTAGAGAGTCTTCACTCGGGATACTTTTCTCATTCTGATATTGCTAATCATACATCTTTTGAACAAACCAGATTAGTGAGGTTCCAAGTTACCTATTTAAATCACCCCAGCTCCTCTAACTCACAGGAAATAAGAGCTTTGGGCCACAATAAAATGTGACTAATGGCCCTTTTCATGTTAATGCTGCAAGCAAGAGGGCGAATCACTCACAGAAAAGTGTGATTGGTGGAATGAATAAGTAGTAATTGTTCCACATTAAGTAAACAAAGGGAGCCCTCATATATTAATGCATTCTCTTGTTTTATTACCTTCAGGCAGATATTCTAATCAGCCATGACAGGACCTGAATAGATTGCCAGCACCCAAAGGTGCTGTTTATTAATTTATCTAAAAAAATAATGATGGTGTGTCAAAGCAAATTATATTGGTTCATATGTTGCATGCTTTTGTAATGAAATGGGAGCAGAGATATGTGCTTACTCATTGTCCCCTTGCCTAAACAGGAGGCATTTTGTATCTACACTCATAGGTTTTGATGATTTCCCACCAGATCCAACTACCTCCACTCCTTCCCACAAAGAAAAGATTACCAAAATGGAAAACACATAAATCTCCTTTTTAAAGTATCTTCACTATCAGAAACAAAGTTCTATTTAAGGCATAAAGGGGCCACTTAAAACTTCTTTCTTTTTCATGTTTCCTCATAATCTCTAATCAGGAGAAATGACAAATATGTCTCACTTTCCTTCTTAAATTGTTGACAGGATAAAATTAGCTAAATACGAAAAGCTTAAAAGGGCAAGATATTATGATTGCTCTCAACAGAATTAGATTCTAAAAGTTGGAAAGGGATCCCAAAGACCATCATATTTGACCTTCTTCTACCCAGAATTATGTCCTGTAAGTGTTTATCCAGCCTTTATTTGAAAACCTTTACAAATCCAGCCTATTGGGGCAACAAATGGGGCAGGGAGTAACCCATTCTACTTTAAGTTACTACAGTTAGAAAGTTTTTCCTTATACTGAGCTTCAATTAGTCTCCCTGAAACTTCTCCTCTCTCTCTACTAGATCTCCCCTTTGGGGCCAAGCAGAACAATTGCAATCCCTGTTCTATCAGAGAGTCCTTCAAATACTAGAAGAAAGTGATTTTGATGTCTCTTTAATCTTGCACTCTCCAAACTAAAAATCCCTGGTTCCTACGCATAATCTTCATATTCCTTTTGACCTAGCAATACCACTACAAAGCCTATATCCCAAGGGATGAAAGAAAGAGGACAAAGACCCAAAATGTACAAACCTATTTTAGTAGCTCTTTTTGTTCTTGAGAAAAACTAGAAACAAAAGGGGTGCCCATCAATTGCAGAATGGCTGAACAAAGTATGTTGTACAAATGTAGTGAATAGTAATGTACCATGAGAATGAATAAAGGGATAGTTTCAGACAAAATAAATCATGGAAGGCTGGTATAAATGGCTTCATAGTGGGTAAATTGAAGTGGAGTACAATTGATACAGTAATAACAACACTGCAAAGCAAAAAAATTTGGGAAAAATATGATCAGTGTAATGACTAAGTATAGCTCCTGGGGAATGATAATAAAGAATTCTTCCCACATTCAAGACAGAAAAGATGGTTCAAAGTGAGACATAATTTTAGACAGGGAAAATGTGAGAATTTATTTTACCACACCATGCTTATTTTTATAAGGAATGAATTTTCCTCTTTTTATTTTGGGGAAGGGTTTTGGAGTGAAATTAGCAGCTAGTGAAAATGCTAACAATAAGCAAACAAGTGCAGGAATGAGTTAAAAATAGGCAGATAGAGGAAAGTCCCTGAAGTAGCTTTAAAAATAGAATAAAGGGAACAGAAGGAAGTCCCAAAGGAACCAAAGAAAAGCAGAACAACTTTGAAAGATATATATGTGTGTATATATATATATATATATATATATATATATGTATATATAACTTATTAAAAAAAAAACACAGCCAGTACAATATAGAGATTCGTGATTTCACAAATCATCATCTTTTTTCCCCCCTCTTTTCCTTTGTATATGACAATTATCTCTTAGGGGAAAATGTTATTTAAAATCAAAATTTAACAATAACTAAAATAATTTTAATGTGTCATGATCCTGAGGCTCTTCCAGATTCCATTGCCTTTATCTACATACTCACCAGTTTATCAATGACCTTCCCAAAGTGCATCACACAAAACTGAAGACAATATTCCTAATAAGGGTCAGGGACACCACAAAATGTTGGGGTGCAATATTGTCTTGAAGAATTCACTCAGGCTATCTCCAGTCAAGTATAGGCTTTTATTGTGGGCAACACAACACACCAAGCACAACACACCAAGTATGTTCCTCCTTCCCTTAAGGGAGATTACAGCTTAAAAGGGGAGTGGCAGCCTCCTAAGTGAGGCAGCTCCCCCAAGGAGAGGGGACAGCACCACCCAGGGAGAGAGTCAATGCAGGGAGACAGCTGCTTCAGGAAGATGCCTCCTGCTAAAAGGAAATGCCTATCAAAGTGATGAGGAGCAGGCTCTGGGAACCCCCTTGAGCTCTGATTGAATCTTGCCATTTGAAGAGGCATTTGCATGAGGCAATCAACCTTTTACTGTGGCTCTGCCCAAACTTTTGTTATTAGCTTGGCCCTCCACCCATCCATCTACTTCCCACCCTTGAGCCTATCAAAATATCTATACCCAAATCAACTGTTACCTGACCTCGTTAACTCCTCCCAAAGACCCTCTCCAAACTCCTCTTCTAGACGACCCCAAGATTCCTCCCACAACCTCTTTGTAATATAAGACCCCATCTTGCTTCTGCGTCCAATACAAGCAAACTTTTAATAAACATTGCTTTTCTTCGGTTGAGAGAAGACTTGAGTAGAATTCATTCACCAGAACTCAGCATGTTGGTATTTTGACATCTCAAGCACCCCAAACGCTATACCTCTACATTTTATGGGTAACCTCTTCAAAAGGAGACCTCAACTTAAAGGGGATGTCCTCCCTTAAGGAAGACTTGGATTTTTATAGAGGAAAACCTGCCAAGGGCAAGGAGATGAGGTAGCCAGGGAGTTTCAGGCACTATTTATTGTTGTTGTTGTAGTTGTTGTCTCCCTGTTTAGCCCCTGGTGGAGTGGCTGCCCACCCCTTTATTTTATTTTTTTAATTTCACTGACCAGCCCACCTGAATCTCTTTGTCTCCTAAAGTGGCTTTAAGAGGTACTTGAGATAATGGGCTTCTGAAAGACCACTCTATTTGAATCTCTTCATTCCAATTGTCTTTTGACCAAGACAGTATTAGAAGGATCCTTAGTTCTGGAATCTCTCCAAATCAAAGAAGCCTAAGGATGTATTTCATCTTTTGTGTTAGCTGCCATGCTACACTATTGACTCACACTGATTTCTCAGTCCACTAGATTCTACTATATTTTTCAAATGAAATGGTGTCTTGCTACATATATATATATATATGTATATATATATGTATATATGTATATATATACATATATATGTATATATGTATATATATACATATATATACATATATATGGTATTTGGACAAAATTTATTGAAGCCAAGTCTAAGATGTTATATTTATTCCTATTACATTTTGTCTTCTTACACTCAATTTTATTCTATTTAAACATTTTTGCATCCTATATCATATAACATATTTCCTATTCCTTCCAGCTTTGTGTCATAAGATAACCTATGATTTTATCCAAGTCACTGATAAAGATGTGGAATTGCTCCAGGATAATAACAGATCCCCTGGGCCATTTCTCTGATAATGCCTTCCAAAGTTGACATATAAACACTAATAACTATTTTGTGGTTTAAGACAAACCAATTCCAAATCTAATTAATTACATACCATTAAGTAGGCTATGAGTTCTCTCTATTTACCATCAGAATAGCAGGAGATATTTTGCCAAAGGCTTTGATAAAAATAGTTAAATTAATTGTATCTTTAGCATTCTCCTGATCTGTTAACTAAGTAACTTGGCCAAGAAAGGAAAGAAGGTTTGATTGGTAAGGTTGGCTCTTGAAAAAAGAAATACTTTTCTAAATGTTAGCTAATGACACCTTGAACATGATAAAAATTTAATAAATGCTTATTGAATTAATGTGTTGAATTAACTGGAATTCCTTTGCAAAGAAAAATTATTGGAATGGCATTAAGAAGAACTGTTGTATTTTGTATGGTGTGAAAAAGGAAATTAATGTTAATGCCTTAGGAAGAGTATAATCAGCTGGAAGAAACAGATGTGGCCAATGATAAACACATGTCCTTCAGCAATCAGGTATTTAGGTCTTGAAAGTATTGAAACTTTATTTTTCCAAGGAGACAAAATCATGTTCACTGGCCAATAGATTTCTACTTTCTTTTCCTTCCTTTAAATGAAACAGTATATTTCATCCAATTGCCATGATTTAAATTCATTAACAGCGACCCAACAAACTCACCTTCCCCTCCTCTCACACTCCACCCCACAGAACCTGATACATAGTTATTTTCTCTATTAACATGGCCATCACTTTCTTACAAGCTTATCACCTTTTGCCTGGATATCTGCAATAGCCTGCCACAGTAATTAATTTCCTTACCTCCAGTCTTGCACATTTCTAATCTATTTCTAATCTACACAACTGCCAAAAAAGATAATCCTAAATCACATGTCTGGCCATGTCACTGCCTTGATCAATAAACTCCAATGGCTCCCTATTGCTTTCACAATCAAATAAAACTCTGTGTTTGGTACTTAAAGCCCTTCACAACTTGGTTTAAATTTGCCTTTTCAGCTTTTTTATATAGTCCAATCCAGTCTCTCTTTGAAGTTCAACCAAATTGATCTTGGTTCGTCACACACTCCACCCCATCCATCTCCCACTGTTGTCCTACCTTTTGGCAGGCTAGCCCTATGTTTAGAATATATGCTTTCCTTTTCTCATTCTCCTTATTGTCCATATTTTTGTTTAGTTCATATCATCTTCTACATCCCATGCTTCTCAATCCCCTCAGCTGCTTGTTCCCTTCTACTCACAAATTCAGTGTGTACTTATTTTCAATATATTCTTAGATGTATATGCTGTGTTCTTTGACAGAATATAAACTCTTTGAGGTCCATGGATAGTTCATTTTTGTCTTTGTATCGTAAGAACCTAGAACAATTTCTGGCACATAGTATGCATCTAATAAACGCTTATTCATTGGTTAATGTAAGACTGGTGACCTGTGAGAAATAAGGGCAACTAAGTAGCTTCTAAGATTCACCTAATGGTATCCCATTATTTCTTCTTATTAGCCATTTTAAATCTGTCTTTTTCATTGCAAAGACCATTCTCCTTAGTAGAAAAAAAAATAAGCTTCTCTCCTATAGTTTCTGGATTTTATCACATGAATATGCTTAATTAATATACAATTCTACTTGTTTCCCATTGAGCTTTCCTTTTAATTTTAATAAGATATAATCTCTAAAGGGACATATTCTAGTTCCATCCTATCAAGGTTCAGTGTTACCTATGATGTTAAATTTACCTTTTTTAATTAGATTCCTTACTTTGTCATATATTATCCATACCCTGAACATTTTCCTATTGACATCTGAAATTATGGGTACAATAATACACATTTTCTCTTCTAATCCTCCTAGCACTTTACGGGAGTAAGATATTTAGGTATTATTACCTTTTAACAGATGAAGAAATTGGTTTAGAGAGAGAATAAGTGACTGGAAAACCTAAATATCAGTGGTCAGATTTAATTCCAGGTATTTCTTGTCTGCATATTCAACACTTTCCCACTATGTTATTAGTGCCTTTGTGAGTCAATTAGCAACAATAATTGAGCATGCATCATGTATGGGGCATCATGCTGGGCATGGGGGAAATCATGCTTTACAGAATATTAGTGGGACAAGGTCACTTGTGTCTTCTATCCAACTCTTTCTATTTTCACATATAAGAAAGTTATTTCCCTTCTGTTTTGAAAGAAATAAAAGTAACACATACATAGACATAAGAGGATTAGTGCTGTTATGTGTAGATACACTGTAATGGAGAAAGGCTTCTGCAAAAAGGAACAGATGTACTTTTGTCATAATCCAGGTGTGAAGAATCTAGAGTCTAGAGAATTGATGCAGAGAGCAATGAATAATAATTGGCTGTGAGCATCAAGGTACCACAACACTGTAATAAACATGCATATGTTTCCCTCAACCTCAGAAGAAAAAAAAAATAACCCTCACTTGATCCTTTCATCTCCACTAACTCTCCTCCTGTATCTCTTCTCCCTTTTGTGGAGAAACTTTTGAAAAGGTCATCTACAATAGATTCCTTCCCTTTTTTCAGGTCACTCTTCTGAACCCCTTATAATCTGGCATCCTACTTCATCATTCCACAGAAATTACTTTCTTAAAAATTCCCAATGAATTCTTAATGAACAAACTCCATGGCTTTTTCTCAATATTCATTTTTCTGAACCTCTTTGTAGTCTCTGATGCTGTTGATCACTTTCTTTGCTTTGATACTCTCTTCTAAGAATTCAGAAAACAGCTCTCTCTGTTTTCCTATCAAACTGATCCCTCCCAGTCTCCCTTGCCAGACTGTAAATCCATGTTACAATCTCTAACTACAGGTGTCCCACAGGGTTCTGTCCTGGACCCTTTTTTCTTCTCCCTCCCTCCTTCAGCTTCCATGTATTTAATTACCATTTCTATGCTGATGATTCTCAAATCTATCCGTGTTGCTCTATCCTCTCTCCTCACCTCCAATCTCTCACCTTCAACTAACTTTGAAACTTCTCAAACTGGATGTCCAGTAGACATTCTAAACTCAAGAAGTCTGAAATTGAATGCATTATCTTTCACCTTAAACCCTCAGCCCTTCCTAACTTCCCTATTACTTCTCTATTCCAAATGATAACATCATGCTTTCAGGACCTCAGGCTCTCAACCTTGGTGTCATGTTTGACTCCTCACTATTGTTTACCCACCATATCCAATCTCTTGACAAGACATGTTGATTTTACCTTTCTGATTTCCTATATACGGCCCCTTCTTTTTTTCTGGTACTGTTACCTCCCTGGTACAGGTCCTTATCACCTCCCATTTGGACTATTACAGTAGCCTGCTATCCTCCTTGTCTCTTCATTCTAATTCATCCTTTATTCACCTTCACCTTTACCCACTCCCTTCCCTGATTTTCTTTTAAGTACCATCTAAAACTTTCCTTCTACAGAAAACCTTTCAAAACCCTTCTTAATTCTGGTGTCATGTCTCTTTTAATTGTTTTCTATTTATCCTGTTTATAGCCTATAGGTATTTGTCTGGTTGTTGGCTCCACCATTAGATTGTGAACTCCTTGAGGACAAGAACTGTCTTTTGTCATTCTTTGTGTCTTCAGCACTTAGCATAGCACTTACCACATAGGGGATGCTTAAAAAATGTCTACTGACTGTAATGAATATAGAGCTGGCCTCAGAATCAGGAAGATTCCAGGTTTAGGTTCTGCCTCTGATACATACTTTATATGTAATCTGTTGCAATAAAAATCTGTGATAAAGAGAAAAATACACACAAAATTCTGTGCATGATCAATTCATTAGCAAGGCAAGCAATTACCAATGAGATCCTGAGGTCTTCAGTAGCCGGGGTACTTCTGACAACCAAAGCTGACTTTTTGGCTTTTTTTCTTTTGCTTTTTGGAGGGGTGAAGGCAGGACAATTAGGGTTAAGTGACTTGTCCAAGGTCACACAGCTAGTAAGTGTTAAGTGTCTGAGTCTAGATTTGAACTTAGGTCTTCCTGACTCTAGGGCCAGTGCTCTATTCACTGCATCACCTAGCCACCTCAAAAGCAGGCTTTTTATAAAGTGAAAAGATAACAGTTTATACAGGATGCCAAAAACAGTTGTGCAATAAAAATTAAACTAAGACTGTAATTGGTCTACATCCGAGGTAAAGGCGCCTTTACATTTGACCATATTCATAAGAGGGGATCTCTAGGACCCACAACAATGGGGAAAACACATCACTGAATGACATCCTCTGGAAACTCCTGTGTCAGTCAGTCCACTACTCCAGCGTGGTCTGCTGTTGGGCTTATGACTGAGCAGAACATCTTAAAACCAGGTCAACTCAATCTCTTTACCCCATCCTTCCTTCTGGGGTAGGACAGATTGAGTTCGGGATGTAGCTTAAAGAAATCGGGAAATTAAATTCATAAACTCTTAATACTAACACCTACAAAATTAAATCTAAATCTGATCTATAAGCACTGATTCCCGTGCTAAGTTATAATTCCCAATTAATAAATAATATGAAAAAAGGGAGCAAAATTTTTCAATTTCACAATTTTTAGTGAGTTCCTCAGTACTCCCAGGAGATTCTGAAGTATCACAATCTTTATCTGATTTTATTCTAAAACATCAATTCAGCAGCAACTCCCATAGCTCTTGTCCTGGGTACCAGACTTGGTAACCTTGCTCTATAGAATGTGAACATTGTTATCCAGTTGTGGTTATTACAATCGTGAGCATGACTTTTTTAATCTCTTACTTGAAATGGTTGAGCAGTTTCTCCTTCATTTCTCAAGTTTAGTCCCCAAGGACATATGCAGTCATTATAGCAGAACTCAGATTATACAATGCTTTCTTATTCCTCCTCACTATGCCATGCCAGCGAATTGCCATCCCATTCCCTTTTCATCTGATTCTGACCAGTCATTCAGCATACCTGGGAATCTTGCTAAGTTCAGAAGCACTCCCAGATGCAGATTTAAGTCACTTTTAATAAAATTAGCTTAGAACTTATTCAATTGCATTAACAGCATTTTCAATACTGATCTATGTATAGCAGTTTGGAATAAGCAAATTAAAGGGTAAGTGGTCATCAGACCACCAAGGTAAATAGCGGAGCACCAAAACCTGATGCCCAGATTATAGTGACACATTGCTATAATATAGCACAAGCATAGTATGAATGAGAGACTGCTTTCATATTTTAATTTTAATAGAGCTTGGCTATTTGAATTCTGCAGATGTGTGTCTGAGTTTAATAACCATCAAATACATGTTCAGATTGAATGACCAAGCCAATTATTTCTCCAAAAGTAGTTATTAGGAGAGTTTAAATGCATAAGAATAGTAATGGGACTTACTCATGAATATTCTACATGTTTCTAAATTTAATTTCAATCTACTTCAGTAACATACCCTTTATGAAAACAAGAGTATTACACTTGGAGATGTTCTTGTGGCATTTCAGGAGCTAATTCCCAAATCTGGACCCAGAGATGAACCAAGGATTACTGAGTAGCATATTGTTAACCACTTTATATTTTTAGTTGTTCATTTGTTTGTTTGGAAGACTTGTTTCACAATAAACAGGGATCCAATTCAAAAGGAGAAATTTCTACTGTCCTGGTAAGACCTAGCTGATATAAGTTACTTTAATGTATCTGGTGTCTTTCATTTTGTAGTTCAGAAATATAGGCAAAACAGTCCTTATTGATTAATAATAGAAAAAAAATATTGTTTCTGAAATGTGAGGCAGGTAACAAAGGATGTGATCTGATTCATACTTGTACAACTCAAAGGTAGTAAGTATGGGGGGATTAGGAAGGAGGGAGAATGATTGTATTTCTTACTTCCATCACAACACATCACAAAAAAAGAGAGAAACAGAGTGGCCTTTTGCTCTGCTTAAGCTGTTCTAGCATTATAAAGCAGGTACTAGAGAGGGAAAAGGCGAGGTTCTCTGGAAGCACTAATCACACTATATTTGAAAAAGATAAATGCAGCAACATGCCTGCGAATATTAATTTACTTGGAATTTAGGAAGCATTCTTGTGTTACACCATCCATCACAGACATAAATTATAGAGGAAGAAATAAGCAATTAAAAACATGTTTATTATTTCATGTAGTTCCTTGTTCCATTAGTCTCAACTGAGAGTTTCACTTAAAGAGTTTGTTTTAGGCTTTACAGCAGATGTCAACATAAATGGCTATGCCATAAGGAAAGACCTGAAGACTAGATTTCCTTGGTGAGTTCAGGCCAATTCTGTGGCAAAAGATGAGGTTAGGAGGGAAGGAAGTAAACTGAAAAGAGTTATTTGTGAATTTATTGTAGGACAAACAAGCATCTGTAAGTAGTAATAGCTGCCATACTGGGTACCCAACTGGCCAGTTCCAGTTGGGCAACTCTGTTGCTTCCTTCCTTCCTTCCTTCCTTCCTTCCTTCCTTCCTTCCTTCCTTCCTTCTCTCCTTCCTTCCCTCTTTCCCTCCACTCTTACCTCCTTCCCTTCCTCCTTTCCTCCTTTTCCCTCCCTCTTTTCCCTCTGTCCACATAGGGCATCATGCCCTTACCTGTGAGTGCTCTGCCCAAAAGAACATAAATTTTATTCATTGAATCGTCTCTGGATGTCTTGGGTTTTATGGACTAGATTTCTTTCCCAAGAAAAATACCTTTAAAAAAAATCATTCCAGCTCGGATTGGTTAGCCAACCATAGATCTCAGTCCAAGCCTCCCTTGGGCTTTGGTGGAGGTATAATGGCTCAGAGTGAGTATAAATAGCAACTGTTTCTGTTTTGTCCAGAAAGGTCTTCCCCTCCCAGATTGATTCTGGTGGTTTTGTTATTTTTGTTTGTTTGACTAAGGTAAAAGAGGCCATTTTCACCTCATTTCTTACCTTGCCTTAATGATGAAATGGGGGTTGCCTCTGCTAAGTTGAAACCCGGGAAAGACTTTAGCTTAAAAAAGCCAAGGTCTCTCACTGCATCAGGACCATCTCTAGTCCTCCAGATCTATACCTTGCCACTGGACCCAGATGGCTCTGGAAAAGAGAGTGAGGCTTGTGACTTTGCACAACCTCACTCACTTAAATCCCAATCATTTGCAAGTTGTCACATAGTCTTCCTGGTGTCATGGTCCTTTTTGTGAATGAAGAACAGACAACAACAATAGAGAAAAAATGCTTGAATTAGTTTATTTCCACTCTTACCCACTGCTTCTACAGTTGTTGGTGTAGCATATGAACAGAGCCACAAGCACTATTAGGAGGAAAGAAAGATTTTCTGTACAGTCTTAGCCACTGAGGAATAAACAGAAGGCAACCCATTCAGCT
>CM053584.1:340575890-340597552 GCA_028627135.1 Pseudochirops cupreus | reverse complement strand
AAAAAGTATGTAGAAAAGCTTTGCAGATATTTTCCATCTTTCTTCCATGTGTTGTTCTTCCATTGTGATTGTGTTCTCATTATAACTTTAGGTCTCACTGTAAAGTTTAAAAAAGTACTTTTATTATAGACTGTGTCTCTGTTTTATGACATTACTGTTCATAACCTTCTATCGTTATCCTTACAAAATTTTCCAAGTTAGTTTATATTTTCAGATTTTCCCTTTGTCTTACACATGTTCCTGCTTGGCAAGTATATGACAAGTGCCAGTAAGATAAGTGTTTTTCTTTTTTAAACTAAGGTGTTTTTTTAGTCTCTGTTCACTTTGTTATCACAATTTATTAACATTATTAAAATCTGTATGTGAAATTGCTATTATCTGGATCTACTTTTTTTTCCCTTTCACACATATCTGAGTTTAATCATAAGGATGTGGTTAAAATAGGTCAGGGTCATTTATTAAATTACATTCCAAAATGTGTGTCTCTGTATCTGTGTGTATATTCCTACACATGGTGAATGTGACATGTATGAATAATCAGGAAAGAAAACTGAAGCATAGACTTCTGCATAATCATCAGTCTTAGGATTGTTTCATGTTTTACCCTTGATCCATATTTTGTAGGATATTTTTGGCTGTTATACTCCCAAATTTGTGGGAAACTACATGGTATCAACATTGTGTATATACACATAGATAGGTATATACATGTATATATACACAACACACATACACATACGCATGTATATGTGTATGTATTTGTGTATAGATACATGTCTACGTATATATATATCTATATATATATATATATATGATTTAGAGCATTTTATTGTGTTCTTTACTCTTCATTCTCTGTGACAGATGTTGTTATAAGTTGCAATTATTTTTATGACAGAAAGTTTGCAACTATTTCTCATGAACATTGAACCGTGAGATGACCAAGAGTCCCATGAAACTATGATTTGTTTTATGTTAGAAGTAAGTGATCAAAGCAATCCTGCCAATTCTTTTATTTACTTCTCCAAACAGCATTTATAAGCCATCACTCCATTTAGATGTGACTTCCTTCTTTCTTCTGATTTTATTTATACTCAGAATGTCAATATTGATAAGATTGACTCCTCTATTTGTATGTCCATTTGTTGGTCATTGGACAAGGATCTGACATTTAGAGTACCCCCAGCTAAATTAAAGTTTATGGTCAGTGTGAAAACCATGTGATTCTCATCATTTTTTCTATCACTATGTCACTATCAGTAGAAAAATAGAAAATGACCTCGTAGGCCTATTGGCTATTTTGTATTTTCCTCTATTTTTATACAGCCATGGCCAAAGCACTGGTAAAGGCTCAGGCATCATGTCAATACTGCCTGTACTTAGCTAAGTTTGTCTCTAGAAAACAAATTCTCCCTGTTTAAAGGACAGTGATCTTCTCAGTTTTCTACACTTTTAATCTAAAGACATAACTTTTTGAAATCCAGGGCTTTCACTTTATGGACATAGTCTTCAAGTACCTGGGGTCAGAGAATTTAATGGGACCTGAAATTATTTGTTTGTTTGGTTTTTTGAATGGCTTTTTTGGATGTCCCTCTTCAAACTATTTTTTTTTTAATTTTTAAAAATTTTTTTTCCTCTCCAAACTATTACAATAAAGCTATGTCTTAAATAAACCTTTGTGGAGGAACTAACGTTTATAAAGCATTTTAAAGTATGCAAAATGTTTTCTTCACATTGTATTATGAGATCTTCATAGCAATCCCCAGTGAGGCATATACTCAAGGCATTACTATTTCATAGTTGAGGAAACTGAAACTTACATCTGTTAAGTGACTTGTTCATAGACACATTTGTATATGTCAGTGGCAAAATTTGAACTGAGAATATGTGACTAAATCAAACTCTTTATCTACATCTTCTTCCATCTCAGGTATTACAAAAAAAAAAAACATTTGGAATACAGCATCAACGATATGTACTGTAGCATATACCAATGTAGTCTCCTCATCTATATGGACTCAGCAGTCATATTAAGGCATAGATATTCTGAATTCTCTTGCTGCATTTACAACTACATTGTTGATGCTCCATGGATATGTCAACCACACTACGTTCTAAAAACAACTCATTGACTTTGTCCACAAACCCACCCTTCCTCTAACTTTCCCATAACTGTCAAGAGCACCACCATTCTTTAAGGCAACCAAGTCCTCAACCTCAGAGACACAGAATCACAGACTTTAGGCATTGAAAGGGACATCAATATCCATCTAATCCAAGGATATATTACCATTTTGATGTAATTGACCTGTTTAACAGTATAATGATGGATCTTTTCTCAGAATAATCTTTTTAAAGGCATAAAATATACATTACCCAGGAAACCAATTATACTGGAATATAGTGATACACATACATATGCATCTCTCTCTATGTGTGGATATGTATATGAACTTGTTTATATATACACATATATGCAAATGAAGCATATATGTATCTATACATATTATATAACTTCAGATCTATAGATATATGTGTGCATAGATCTATCTATATCTCTACATATATTTTATGAAGTACCAAGTTGCTTCAGCCTTCTCTTACATTGGTGAATTTATTTTCTCCTGGTCTTAGTTTTCTCCCTCAGTAGTTTCTTGGCAGGTGTGGGAGATGTACAGGACTGGTCCTATGTTAATTATCATTCCTTTTTCTTCTGGTTCAGTCACATTCATCAGCCCCACCCCTACCCCAATTCCACCCCAGCCTCTTATTCATCTCTTTGCTGGTTGGGTTGAATTTGCTTTGGCAGTTTTAGCAGGCCTGGGAAGTGGTAGAGTGGCTATTCCAGGCAGAGTCTATGCAGCCTTGATATTTCTTAATACCCCAGGAAGAATGTAGCTCAGGCAGAAGTTAGCCTGTCCTTGCCCACTTCTAGCCTTCCCTGCTCTTCAGTGTAGCTGGGCAAAGTCACTGTTCTGATGCTTGCTACAATAGGGTGGGGTGTGCAGTTAGAGTATCAGAAACAGAAAGGTAATCATGTATGATCCCAAGCATAAGTCAATGGGTTGATCTGGGAATACACATCTAACACTTTATCCACTAGGTCATTTTTGAACTCTGAATATGAAAGACATATTTCACGAGAGTGAAAAATATTTTCGGAGAGCATATTTTTTTCATCTCAAGTCCCAGGTCAACTGTTAGATCTCCCATGCAAATTTTGGCAATGTCCACAGTTGCTAGGGCTTTCTCCTAAGTTCAAATTATTTATGTCTGTATACACTGAATTCCCCCGGAAGAATATAGTCTCCTTGAAGGCAAAGCCTTTTAAAGTTTTGTATTCATTAATTGGGGTCAAAGGGATTCTTAATATAAAACCTTGGTAAGTCAAATATTTATTTCCAAGACCAAAATCTATCTAGAATACATATAGTGGATTTTGTGAAAATTATTTCCTTTTCTGTTTTTAGGAAATGTGTCCCTGCACAATGCAGTGACTGGGGAAGAGAGTGGTTTATGATGCTTTCTAGCATAAACATGCAGATGCTTGAAACTGCTTTGTTTGCAAATAAAATACTTTATGACCTGAAATATAAATGTTAGCCAGGGTGAATTTAAACTTGCTGTTTATGAAGTGGTTTCCTTATATAGTCAAGTACTATTGAACAAGCATTTATTGAGTGCCAACTGTGAACTCAGTACTCTATTTGGTTAATATTTATGGGTGGCAATACAAGGGTAAATAATATGTAGTTATTATTAGGTTTTTTTTTGGTCTTATTGAGAGGAACGGTTTATCATATCCTCTTGGGGAGTATTCCATAGCACACAATACACTGGACTTGGAGATGGAAGAACTGAGCTCAATTCTTGCCCCAGATGTTGGTTGTTATGTAATTATGGACAATTTAATCAATGGCTCAGAACTTCATCTCTGAAATGTGGACAATAATAATCCTACTATCAAACTTCAGAGAGCTGTGGTGGAAAAAAAAAAGAATACTTTTCCAACCTCCAAGAATTATACAAATATTATATGTTACTCAATATATTATTGCCATATTACCTAACTTTATTAATGATGGTAAAACTGAGAGAAGTCAATAGATCTGCCCAAAGTCAGAAATTTAATCAATGGCAAATTTGGAACCAGAACTCTGGCCATAGAAAGAAATATTAATTAGCCATAATATCATTTTTATTCCTGCTGCTTCTCAGAATATTTGACTTAACTACAGCTCTTGCCTCAGAGTTGATCTCTCTCAAAATTGTCTCTTTCCGAGTTTCTGTCTGTTTTGGAAAAGCTGGTTTGTTTACACTCACTTCAAATATTTGTCTCTACCCATAATAGAACTTGATTTTTGAATACCTATCCCATCTCCACCAGGACCCCTCAGAACTTCACCAGTCTGTTACTTTTTTTTTAAATCTGGACTATCTCTAGTCTAGATATTTCTATCCACCCTCAATCAATAAGAATCTTTTTTCCATGCTGCCTCTTGGTGTGGAATCTATGCTGAGTCTGTTTCAGAATCTTTACATAGTAGGCACTTATTAAAAGTGTTTATTGAATCAAACATTTTTTCTACAACTACAAATTCACCCAGTATACATAAAGAACAAGGATTCTTAGTCATTTAAATTGACAGTGTTGTGAAGACTATGGGCTCCTTTTCAGAATGCTTTTAAATGCAGAAAATAAAACACTTGGGATTACAAAAGAAATCAATTATATTGAAAAATAATTACCAAAATGTATTTTAAAAAGTGAAGGACATGGACCTCTGTTTAAGAAATCTTGACTTAGAGGACCTTGTAGAAATGCTTTCTTCCCTGTATTTAGGAAATGTGTCTCTGCACAATGCAGTCTTTGGAGAAAAAAAGTGATATAAAATACTTTCTAGCTTAAATACGTGAGAAAAGGAAATCTCAACTATATGTTTTGAAGTGGATTGAAATCTTCTCTTGAGCTTCATTTAACTCCTTTCATCCTTTAAATAACTGCAATTTTTATATATTTTAGAAATGAGGCCTTTATCAGAGACACTGGTTATAAAAATTCTTTTCTAGTTTTCTGCTTCCCTCCTAAGCTTGGTTGCATTGGCTTTGTTTGTGCAAAATCTTTTCAATTTAATGTAATCAAAATTGCATTTTATAAAATTCTCTATCTCTTATTTGGTCATAACTTCCTCTATTAGCCAAAAATCTAACAGATAAACTATGCCTTGGTCACCTAATTTGTTTATAGTATCAGCCTTTATACCTATTGTTGGTGGAACTATGAACTGATCCAACCATTCAGGAGAACAATTTGGATCTACGCCCAATGGGCTTTAAAAATGTGCATATCCTTTGATACAGTAATACCACTTCTAGGGCTGTATCCCAAAGAGATCATAAAAATGGGAAAAGGACCCACATGTATAAAAATATTTATAGCAGCTCTTTTTATAGTGGCCAAGAACTAGAAGTCAAGAGGATGGCCACCAACTGGGGAATGGCTAAACAAGTTGTGGTATATGAATGCAATGGAATACTATTGTGTCATAAGAAATAATGAACAGGCATACTTCAGAGAAACCTGGAAAAACTCATATGAACTGATGTTGAGGGAGGGGAGCAGAACCAGGAGAACAATGTACGTAGTAATAGTCATGTCATGCATGGACTGATTTTGATAGATTAGCCTTTCTCAGCAATGCAAGGACATAAAACAATTCCAAAGAACACATGATGGAAAATGTCAATTACATCCAGAGAAAGAACAATGTAGTGTCAGAATGCAGAACAAAGCAGATTATTTCTTTTTTTTTTATTTTATTTTTCTTTCTTGTGGTTTTCCCCATTCATTATAATTCTTCTATGCAACATGACTAATGTGTAAATGTGTTTAATAGGAATATATGTGTGGAGCCCATATCAGATTACAAGTCATCTAGGGGAGGGGGGGAGAGGGAGGAGGAACAAATTTAAAACTTATGGAAATGATTGTTGAAAACAAAAATAAATATTTAATTTTAAAAAGTAAATAGTTGCAACCATACTTAACTAAATAAAATGTTTTCTATAAAAATTATCTAATAGATTTTTTTTAGATACTCTACTTGAAAGACTATACATTTAGAGCTACAAGAGACATGTGAAACCAATCCCCTCATTTTATAGATTTGGGTCCCAGAAAAAATAATAATTGATTGAAATACTAGAGGTAGCAGCAGAGTTAGGATTTGAACCAAGGTCTTGCCTCCCCTAAGAATTCCAGATCCAGTGCTCTACTCTATTAAGATTTATGCTGTAAATCTTTTTGTATATTTTAGAGGGGTTGCAGCTGAATATCCTTCTACATAATACTATGAATACATACAATGTCATTTATCCTCTACCAAAGCCAAATTCAAAGTTTCATTATAATAATGAAATAAGTTTGGTTTCTCAAAGTGTGTACCAGAAGAACAAAAAGTTATGACAGATCATACCATATAGGTTATATAATAAAAGGCTTCAGCTAGAGGTTTGATATGTGTGGTGACAAGACAGGCATAACTAATTTTGTAGTGGATACTCAACAGAAAATTTGTTATTGGGGGCAGATTATTTTCATCATGTGTACTCATGAAATTAGAAAAGCATAGAAGGGTTCAGTTGTAATCTATGTCAGTCAATAACAATTTCTGAAGCATTTATAATATTTCAGGCATAGTACTAAGTGGTGGTGATACAAAAAAGAGGCAAAAATCAGTCCCTGCCCTTAAGGAACTCACAATCTAATGATTGCATTTATTGATGAAATTATGGAACTTACCCTTTTTTCACTAAGCAGCAGAAAATAGGGACAGGTTTGGGTATAATTAAGAAGGAGATTCAACTGATGTAGAGTGAAATGAGAAGTACCAGGAGAACATTGCATTTAGTAACAGCAATATTGTAGTGATGATCAACTGTGAATGACTTATTCTTAGCAATACAATGATACAAGATAATTCTGGAGGATTTATGATGAAAAATGCTATCCACCTCCAGAGGAAGAACTGATAGAGTCTGAATGCACATCAAAGCAAATTTGTTAGAACTTTCTTTATTTTTCTTGTTTTGTTTTGGTCTGTTTTTTTTTTCCCACCATATGACTAACATGGAAACATGTTTTGCATGCCTGCACATGTATAACCTGTATCAAATTGATTGCCTTCTCAATGACAGGTAGAGAAAAGGACAGAAAGGAGAGAATTTGGAATTCAATTTTTTTTAATGAATATTTTTTAAAAATTCACATGTAATTGGAGAAAATAAAATATTAAATATATTTTTTAAAAGAGGAAAAGAAAGGAAGTTCAAGTCTTACTTTAGGCAAAGAATAACAACACTAATAGCAGTCTTACAGTACTTTAAGGTTTCTAAAGAATTTTGCATATACTGTTTCATTAGGTTCTCACAACAGCCCTGTGACTTGGGGTCCTGTTATTATCCTGGTATTATAGCTGATGGAAATGAGGTTGAGAGAGCTGAAAGTATTTGTTCCAGGTCATTGAGTGAATAAGTGTCAAGGAAGGGTTTGGAATGGAGTTTATCTTCCTTCCAGTCCAGTGCTAGTTAGAAGATACTAGACAAGTCACCAATTTGGGCCCCCCAAGAAATTCTCCAAGAATAAAAATTATAAATAAATCAACCATCTACATTTGGCATGGAGAGGTTTTATTATGGGAAATTCCTTTACTAATGGAATCACAAGCCTAGAAAATATGTGTTTGTGTCTATATAAACACATCTATACATAAATGTATATTTGATTTCATATATATGGTATGGTTATGTAGATGATTACACATATGATTTAAATATTATATATGCACATATATTCAAACAATTATGCATTATGAATGTATAAATTTAACAACCAAGGCAAAGGGTAAACTGGGCACAAAGTTCTTCCCAGCAGGAGAAGAAAGGAAAATGATGATAAATGGGAAAAGGGGTTTTCAGAATTTGGGGGGTTTTGTGGTTGTTGTTGTTTTTGTAGATAGCAAGTGTAACTTAAATACAAGATTGGTTACAGGTATTTATAAAATTAATCTTAAAAATTTGGTAGGTACAATAAATCCAACCATTTTATAGATGAAGAAACTGAGACTGAGTGGTTGTGATTATCTCAGGGTCACCAATTAATAAATATCAGAGTTATAACTTGATCTTGGAGTTTTCTGACTCCAGTTTTCAATCAGGGATATTTCTAGCTATCTCACCATTTTTTCTACTACTATCTTTCAGATCTCATAACATTTGATCCATTTTCCAAGCAGATAAAAGCAACACTTCTAAACAATCATCTTAATAAAATACTGTCTAAATACTTTCTGTGCAACCATTTTTAAAAATGAAATTCCCTCTATATGTGCTAGAATTTAAATAACTGTTGTGATGTATAGATTACAAATTATATAATATGTAATTATATTACTGTATATAGTTGTATAATCAACCAAGAAATAATTAATCTAAAATTATATAATATGGGTCATATGGAATATGCAATTATATTATGTTTATCTCAGATTTCTTTTATGTTAACTTAGATCCTAGATACTTATATTGTGAACTGAATGAAGTCTACAGTGCAAAGGTTAAAAAAAGATCTTCTTTTCTGTAATTTTGTTAACTTTCAGTCAGATTGAGAGAAAAAAAATATCAATTGTGAATGAATCTGTATTTCTGAAGCACATACAATAGAAAGGAAAAACAGTTCATTGTTTGTACTTAAGAGAAGTGTTTTGCAAATTAGCCCATAGCTTTTAATGTTTCTAGAACTTCTTGGAGATGATAACATCATAGACTTTTGGAAGAGACAGGTTTCTTCCCTATAGGATTAAAAAAAACACTCTCAGATAAAGATTTCAATAAGTATGTTTGAAGTCTTTAAGTAAGGGATAAGATGTATAATTTCAGTAATATAGGTAATTGCTGACTGTGAGGACAGTCTTCTAATCACTGTGCCATATTCTTCTCAGTAGAATAACTAGATTCCTTCAAAGGAACACCTTATGGGGATTGTCTTCATGCTCCCAGGTATTGGTGGACTTTCTATCTTAAAATTACTCTGTACTCATTAACATTAATTCCAGATCTCTCTCCATTTCATTTGGGCTTTTATATTCATGGTAACTAGTACAAAGCCTCGCACATGATAAAAATTTAATAAATGCTTATTGAATTAATGTGTTGAATTAACTGGAATTCCTTTGCAAAGAAAAATGATTGGAATTGCATTAAGAAGAACTATTGTATTTTGTAAGGTTTGAAAAAGGGAAGTAATGTTAATGCCTTAGGAAGAATATAATCAGCTGGAAGAAACAAATGTGGGCAATGGTAAATATGTGTCCTTCAGAAATCAGATATTTGGGTCTTGAAAGTACTGAAACTATTTTTACTCTGTAGTTATTAAAATTCTACAGCTTAAAATTAAAATATACTGTATTAGTTTAGATATCATGGAATAAATCTTTCATTGATGGAAAGAGAATTTGACTATGGTGGCTAAAGAAGCATAGGTGAAGACCTGAACCAAAAAGGAAAGGATCAAGGATTAAAATAAGCTTATATGAAATGTAGAAACATGAAAAATTGAAAGTGTAAATCCAGAACCGGAAATTGCTATGGAGTTTAAATGAATCCCATCATTCATGTTCTCGGAAATTCCTTAAAATAACTACGGCACATTAATAAAGAGAGCATGAAAATTGAAGAGGGAAATGGATTAAAAGAAGATTGGATGTATGATGTTCTGGAACAGAGCAAAGGGTCACATAGATAATTAGAGTGAACAGTAAAGCAAGGTAGGTACCAATAAATTTTTCAAAGGTCTTTGATAACAAGTAAAGACATTTTGAATTGATGTTGCAATTCAAGGGTAAAGTCAGCACCTCACTAGCCATCAGTTCCATTTTGGGGGAAAAAAATAAAGAGGAAATTGATAAAGAAAATAAACTTCTAAATTGACACAGGCAGAAATCCCCTTTCTTCCAACAAAAGCTCAGTTGAAAACACTTTGAATTTGGTGAGTGGGTATCTGATGTCCAATAATATTCACTGAATAAATATTTGTTACACAAAAAGTTGGTCAGTCAGATAGTAAACTGAGGGTGAACTGATGGACAGACTTCATGCTCCATTGATTTTCAGATACTCTCAAAATGGGTCATAATCTTCATTGTTTAGGAAATCCTCATATTGAAGATAATGGTGGTGATGATGATTGTGGTGGTGGTGGTGGTAGAACTTAAACAATGCTGTCTATAAGATGTGAAAAGCTCTTAAAACTCATTTGAATTTCACAAAATGATTGTAGGTTGTATTATTATTGCCATTTTATAGTTGAGGAAACTGAGGTTGGAAGGAGTAAAATGTCTTGCCCTAGGGTCATACAACTAGGAAGTATTTTTGGTAAGATTCAAGTTTGGGTCTTCCTGACACCAAGTTTAACTCTCTAAGCAATTCCCCATCTAGCTGATGACACCTCAGATCCTCTGGAGTCCTGAATAGTGCATAGGATTGTATTCAGTTCTAAGAATAGAAAAAAGAAACATTATAAAGTTTCCAACGTTTCTCTCTTTTCTGTCCACTTCTGAAATTCCTATGCTCATTAGGAGTTCTAAGATAGGGAAAACAGGAAATTAAAGCTGGAAATTTCTTTAAGCACTATAAAAATGCAAAGAAATGCATTGTGGAAGATTCATAAAAATACTGCATAAATATGAGTGATTTTTGCCTTGGAGACACAGGAAACATCTCAATTCTGATTCATATTTAATTGCTTTTTTTTAAATTCAGAAGTGTCATACTTGCTCTTCAAATGCTTTGCCAAAGTATTAAAATTCAGTTCATGAAGTATTTATATACATTTCTCTAAACCATTCCTTTCATTATCCCTTCCAATTCTAAGCCCCTTCCCCTGCCTTTTTTTTTCTGTTTCTTCACATTTATTAGGCAGTACAGGATCTGGGCAAAACAAATGTCTTCAGACAGCATTATTCAATCCTAAATGTGTTTTCCTCTCCCTCTGTTGTCAATCTACAAGGAGCTAAATAGTGTATTATTGGCAAAGTGGAAACTTGTTCTAATGTAGCCAATCAGTCTATTTTTGTGCACATATCTAAATCAGAGTGACATTTATTTCCTTTGGTAGTAGCATAATCCATATCCATGGCCATGTCATTGCTAATGCAAAAATCAAGAAGCAAAAAAATAAATAAAATAAATGACATTGATCTAGATAAACTCTATAAGTTTGGTAATGCTTGTACTTATATTTTTGCCTCACACTACCACACAGATAAGCTATAGTGAGGTGACCATATTTTATTTTCACTTAACCTATTGCCTATAAATATGATCCCATGCTATAGAAAGAAAACTATCTCACTCATTCATTCAGCCATCCATCATTCTACAAATATTATAACACAAATATTTTAATAATTGTTTGATGTCATCAATGTGAACATTCCCCTCAGTAGTGAAAATACTAAACTATACATGCTTATCTGTCCTGTGTAACTCTTGTTCACACATTGATCATTTTTCATCTGACTCCATCAAATAAAACACAAAGATTGAAAAATTAGAAGAAAATGTAAAATATCTCATTGGAAAAACAACTGACCTGGGCTACAGATCCAGGGGAGAAAATCTAAGCACTGTTGGTCTACCAGAGAGCCATGAGGAGAAAAACAGCCAGGACAACATCTTCCAAGAGATTGTCAAAAAAAACTGTCCTGAGATCCTAGAATCAGAGGGAAAAATAGTTATAGAAAGAATTCACTGGACTCCTCCTGAAAGAGATCCCAAATTGAAAACTACAAGAAATATAGTAGCCAAATTCCAGAATTACAAAGTCAAGGACAAAATACTGCAAGCAGCTAGAAAGAAACAATTCAAATATTGTGGATCTACAGTCAGGACCACACAGGACCTAGCAGCTTCTACGTTAAAAGACTGGAGGGATTAGAATATGGTATTTCTTAAGGCAAAAGAACTTGGACGGCAACCAAGGATCAACTACCCAGCAAAACTGAGCATAATCTTTCAAGCAAGGAGGTGGTCATTCAAGGAAATAAAGGACTTCCAGACTTTCCTGATGAAAAAGCCAGAGCTCAATAGAAAATTTGATCTCCAAATACAAGACTCTATTCAACTCTATTTTCCACCTATACTTTCTGCAGAGATATACACAACAATGCACAAATTCTATAATTTATCTATCCAAATGTATATTGTAATCTGAGCAGCAGACATTCTTTATCCATACAGTTTTTCCTATGTGAATGATCAGGCAAAATTCCTTTAAATGATTACAAGTCTATTTCATGGATCACTGCTTTGCTAGGGTATGAAACAGCGAACACAGGCACATATGGAGTATCTCACCATGCAATGAAATCTCATTCAACTTTGACTCAGGTGTATTTCTTCAACTACAATTGCCAATAACCCCAGTAAGCATTCAGATTTCTACTTTATGTCTCACCTGATGTTTATGAGCATATAGTTTTTAAACAAGTTTATTTCTCCTGTTATATTTTTCAAGAAATCTTAAATGATTTTAAAGAAAGGATGATAACCACACTTAAAAAAAAAGCAGTATGGGTGGTACCAAGATGGCAGAGGAGAGGCAGCAAACCACTTGAATTATTCCAACATTCCCTACCAAATAACTTTAAAATAATGCCTCAAATCAAATTTTTGAGTGTCAGAGCCAACAAAAGGTCAGCGTAAGGCATTTTTTTTCAAGTCCAAGGGAACTTGGGAGGTCAAGAAGAGAGTCATTTAATAGTGTAGTGAGGACAGGTCTGGAGCTAATGTGGAGGCAGTACCACAGAAGGGCCTTGTTGGGAGAACTGTAGTCCCAAAAGTAGTTTAAGGAATTCTAAGCCTAAAAACAGTATGGGGGTCAGACAAGTAGTCAGAAAGAGATTACAGGAGACCCTTTGCCAACACTTGGTGTAGCTGGCACTGGTCAGCAACAATATTGCCTGTATGTGGTTCTTGGTTGTAGTTCCAGAACAGAAAGGCATTCTTATAGTCAGTCATAGGGGAGCAGGGTCTGTGGTCTCAATTTCAAAGAAAAGAGGAGCACCAGCCCTTGTGGATGAAGAATAGGGGACTTGGACACAATTCCAGGGTCAAGAAGAATTCTAGTGTTTGCAACTTCAGGGGAGTGAGGTCCCTTCTTGTATAAAAATTATAGCACACATCAGAAGAGAAGTGACCACAGCTCTCGGTGTATCATACCATGTTGGGAGCACTAAAAACTTGCAAGACTACAAAATTAGCTTGGGAAAAGAGCAATACAAAAAGGTCTAAAGTGTGGAACACTGCCTCCAAGGAGAATCCAACTTTACATAAAGTTCAAAATCAAGAAATGGGCTGAAAAAATGACTTTACTATAAAAAAGGTTACTATGCTGGCAAGGAATACAGAGACAAAAATGGAGAAGACAACAATGTGAAAACAGCTACAAGGAAAGCTTCAAAGGAAAAAAAAGCACTACTAATTTGACACAAGCCAAACAAAAATTTCTAGAACAGTTTAAAAGAAGATATAAGATTTGTGGAGGAAAAAAAATTAAAAAAAAAAAGAAATGAGTGATACAAGAAAATTACACAAGAGAAAATTGACAAAAGAGGGACAAAATAAGGAAGAAAATAACTTCTTAAAAAATAAGATTGGCCTAAAAGTAAAAGTAAAAAATAGCAGTAAAAAGTAGGAAGGAAGGAAGGAAGGAAGGAAGGAAGGAAGGAAGAAAGAAAGAAAGAAAGAAAGAGTCTATATCCAAGCAAAAGGCTACTTCTTACTCCTCTCCTTGGACACAATCAAGGCTAGCTGATTAAGTATGCTGTAAATAATATGTTTTCTTCTTGCATCTTAATTACTTTGACTTTAACTCAAGCCATGAAATTCAGCCAGCTGTCAGCTACTGCTTAGATCTCTCACTAATTAAAACTCCAAGGAAGCCTGTTAAAGGTGTTCAAAAGCCAAGGTCCCTCTACAACTGTTCTAGCATTGTTACAAAGACTTGGTGACGGTGATGTTATGGCTTGAACAATTTGTTTATTTTTCCTCTCACTGAAAATGAGCCATGTTTATATGTCTTGTTTACTCCTACTTCTTATCCTTTTTTTGGTTTGATTTTTGTTTTTTAATGGGGAAGGGGGTAATTGCTTTGAAATGAATCCACCAGATGAAACATGACAACTTGAACGTACTTTCCATATTTCTACTAACACATGTTGTCATAGATTCAAATTTTGGGGTAATTTAGGCTTGTGGAAGTTCTCAGTCACCGTCAACGTGGCCAAATGAGAAAAAATGCTTTATAAATTTGCTGAGCTAATTCTTAAAATATTATAGCATATATCAGTAAACAAATCTGCATTGATAAAATATATCAATACACTTAATTTAATCTGTTCAAGTTGGGAGTGCAGTCCTAAAGAAGTTATAATTTAAAAGGCTACAATTATTGATATAATTGGTTTAAAATTAGAAAATACATGTTTCTTAGAAAAGTTAGTAGATGATAAGAATATTACAAAATGGGAAATAATTAGATTATTAGGAAACCATAATATATTTCATGAGAAATTATTTGGAAATAAGAATTACTTAGGCCAATCTGCTGGTAGTTAATTTCAATGTTGAGGTGAAACAAGATATTTGTAAACATTTGAAAACTTACAAATAGAGGATATTCAGCAAAAGTAAGCATTGGAGGACAGCTTGAGTTGATTACACTGAGTGAAGTTCCTATCATGATCCATCAACCAAGCATCTCAGAACTTCTCCAGCTCTTTGTGGCTCCTTAGTTCTCAAATGTGATAAACTGAAATCAAAATTGTTGTAAAAAATGATGAGCAGGTTGATTTTAGAAAAAACATAGGAAAATTTGTGTGAAATAATGAAGAGGGAAATAATCAGAATCCAGAGAACACTGCGAACAGTAATGGCAATATTTTTCAAATTATTACTGTGAAGAACTAAGTTTATTCTGCATGTTATAAAAACTCAAATCAACTATAAAGGACCTATGAAGGAAAGTGCTATCCATCTCCAGATAAAGAACTAACAAATAGAAGTATGCATAATATAGTTTTACGTGTGTGTATATAATTAAAATGTAACAAAAATAATAAAATTTTTAAAAGTGACATCAACTTTCTAAGTTATTTTTTTCTGCTGTTAACCAAGTCTTGAGGAATTTTCATCAATATCTTCTTACACAACAAACAAACAAAAACAACAAAAAAAGTCTAATGCTCATAAAAGGTGGGTAGGAGTTAAGATACTGCTCCTAAAATGGCAAAATCGTACATACGTAAATTATCTTAAAGATAAATGCTGAAGTGCTGGAAATGGATAAGATGCTGAGAGAGTATATAAAGGGAAGAAAGAGAACCACCTTAAAAAAATGATAGTTTAATAAACCCTCAGAATCTAAGACAGAAAACCTAGGATAATGTGCTCAAGACAATGGAAATAACAATCCTATTCTCTTCTCTCTCTGCCCCAGGCCACTGCCTCTTGTAGACCTAACAGTTATCATCCAGGGTAGCAACTCTTGTAGAGAAAGGGATTGACATCCCCACCATCATAGACAACAATCACCAACCAACTTCCCCCAGTGAGTAACTACACCTAAAAACCAACGCATCCCAGACTGCTAGCCCCATTTCCAGTCTGGTCCCCACAACCACTGTTGAGGGAATCAATACCTATGACAATGTGTTTGTGCAACAGCATCTGCAAGTGCTATATCTATCCCCTGCTTCTTTCTAGCCAATGCTATTGATATCTAGAAAGGCGGGAGCAGAGGAAATAATAATAAGATAGGAAAATTCTGAAGGGTCTAGGATATGAAGAGCTTTAAAAGTCAAACAGGATTTTGTATTTTATACCATAGGTAAAAGGGAGTGATTGGAATTTACTGAATGTGGGGAAAGAAGGGTGGTATGGTTAAATATATACATTACGAAGATAAGTTTGACAACTGAGTAGAAGATGGCCTGGAGTGGGGAGACTCGAGGCAGGGAGACCAATCAGCAGGTTACTGCAATAGTCCAGGCATGAGGTGATGTGGGCCTGTATGAGGGTCATGGTAGTTCGAGAGAGTAAGTTTTGAGGATAGCTAATAAGAAACAGATAAATGAACAGATATTGTTGCAGATATATTTTATTTTCAGATTTTCAGATCACCAATGTGATCTGATTGCCATGATAGTAAGAATAAAAAAGTCCAAAGGCTATCTCACCCAGGAAAAATATTTCATATTTTTGTTAAACTGAGAAATGCGAGAAATCAATAGGGGCAACATTGGTTTAGAATATAAACTTGTTTATAAAATCTTACAGAGAAGAATGATGACATATTATGAGCACATTGCTTCGTAAGATAATTTTTAAAATAATGTTGAGACAAATTTATGGAAAGTTTGGTGAGATACCCATTTAATCTATATTATAAGTGCTTAATAAACACGTGTTGAATGACTAAGGACAAAATACCATCCCTGAGGTCAGGGACTATTTTTTGCCTTTCTTTCTATCCTTAGTGCTTAGCAGTGCCGGGCACAGTAGATACTTAATAAATACTTACTGATTAACTAACAATACACATGATTTCTTTTTTAAGTTCCATCAAAATTTCTAAAGCAAAATCTCCTCTGAAAAGGACACTGTACCAGAGACTCCACCACTGGACTCTAACATTATAGTCATGGATATACTGTATGAGGAAGTAGAAGTGGCACTATCGAAAGCAAAGTTGGGAGAAGCACTAGCACCAGATCTGGAAGTTCCTGCAGAGTATAACACAATTTTTAACAGTGATAAGGAAATGACTTTTGAAATATCTGAAAAAGAATAATATCCCAAATTTAACTTAAAATCACACATAAATCTCTTTTCTGAAATAAGTTATTGAGACTGAATCAATAACAACTGACTAATATCTTCCCTTTCTTATTTCTACAAAAAAAAAAGATTATATATAGATATACATATATACACACATTCACACACTGTACATATATATATACACATGCATATATACAAATACAAACACACACATATATGTGCATGTATATATAACACAATACTATATTATATATAATATATTATTATATATGCATATGTGTATAGGAGTATGTGTATATATTAGAAGAGCACATTGGATGGGTAATTGTGGATGCTGTTAGAGGGAAATACCTTTATTGAGATCACAGATCCACTTGAATAACAATATAATAATAATAGTTCGGTTGATTGTATTGAAAAGTTTTGTTATGGGGTGGCTAGGTGACACAGTGAATAGGGCACTGGCCCTGGAGTCAGGAGGACCTGGGTTCAAATCCAGCCTCAGACACTTAACACTTACTAGCCCTGTGACCTTGGACAAGTCGCTTAACCCCAATTGCCCCGTATTCTCTCCTCGAAAAGAAAAAAGAAAAAAAAAAGAAAACAAGACATTCTAAAAAAAAAAAAAGAAAAGTTTTGTTATAAGAGTGACAGAATCAGAGTGAGAGAGAGAGAGAGAGAAGAAGCAGAAGGAGGAGGAGGAACAGGAGGAGGAAGGGGAAATGGGGGAAGAACACGAGAGGAAAAGGTTGAGGAGGAGAGCGGAAGGTAGGAGAGGAGAGACTTCAAGATCGCCATCTTTCCCCCTTTGAGTGAGCGTCTAGAGGAAATGATATTCATAATTTAAGTCCTCATATTTTTTCCTTCTTTTTTTAAAAAAAATAAATTTAATTTTTTTGTCTGTATTAATTTGTTTGTTTACTTTTAGTTTACAAGATTCAGTTGAACAATCCCTTGTTTCAAATTTTCTCCCCCTCCCTCTCCTCACCCCACCTCGCCAAGGGTGGCATGCAATCAAGTATAGGATCTGCAAATACTTTCATATTAGACATAAGTCAGATTATAAAGATGGATTGTAAGGGATGGAATGAACAATGGGAAAGAGGAAACAAAACCAAACAAGAAAAAGAAAGAGAGAAGGTAGTTCACTTCAATCTGCATTCAAACTCTGTTCTTTTTAGTTCTTTCTCTGAATGTAGACATCTCTAGCCATCATGTGACTTCAGGAGTTGTCTTATAACTCAGCATTGCTGAGAAGAGTCCAGTCTGTCAAAGCTGGTTGTCACACATATTTTGTGTCCATCATTGTGTACATATTTCTCCTGGTTCTGCTCTTCTCACTCAGCATCAGTTTGTATAAGCCTCTACAGGTAAATATGAAGTCCATCTGCTCCTCATTTCTTATAGCATAATAGTATTCCATTACATTCATATACCACAACTTGTTTAGCCATTCCCCAATTGATGAGCATCCCCTTAATTTCCAATTCATTGCCACCACAAAAAGAGCTGCTATAAAATATTTTTGTACATATGGGTCTTTCTCCCACTTCTCTAATCTCTTTAGGATACAACCCTAGAAGTGGTATTGCTGGGTCAAAAGGAATGAAATTATTTTTAGCCCTTTGGGCATAGTTCAGATTGCTCTCCAGAATGATTGAATCAGTTCAGAACTCTACCAACAATGCATTAGTGTTCCAATTTTTCCACATCTTCTCCAGCATTTGTCATTTTCCTATTTTGTCATCTCAGGCAATCTGACTGGTGAGATGTGGTACCTCAGAGTTGTGATTTGCATTTCTCCAATCAATAGAGATTTAGAGCATTTTTTCATATGCTTATAGAGATCTTTAATTTCTTTCTCTGAAAATTGCCTGTTCATATCCTTTGACCATTTATCAATTGGGGAATGACTTGTATTCTTATAGATTTGACTCAATTCTCTGTATATCTTAGAAATGAGGCCTTTATCAGAGACACTGGTTGTAAAAATTCTTTCTCAATTTCCCACTTCCCTCAATCTTCGTTACATTGGCTTTGTTTGTACAGAAACTTTTCAATTTAATGTAACCAAAATTATCCATTTTGCATTTTATAATGTTCTCTAATTCTTGTTTGGTCATAAAGTCTTCCCCTCTTCATCAATCTGACAGGTAGAATATTCCTTGCTTTCCCAGATTATTTACAGTATCAGCCTTTATACCTAGATCATGAACCCATTTAGACTTGATTTTGGTATACGGTGTTAGATAATGGTCTATGCCCAGTTTCTGCCATATGTATTCCAGTTTTCCCAGCAGTTTTGTCAAATAGTGTGTTCTTATCCCAAAAGGGTCTTTGCGTTTATCAAACAGTAGATTACTATAATCATAAGTCCTCATTTTTAAAATTAAGTCCCTAGAGATAGCCATACAGTTAGAAACGGTGCGTGATTGTTCCATTTTATTTAATCAAACAAAACTTACCTCCATTTATTACTACAGGTAGGGAGTCAGTCTTAGCATGCCAAGGTTATGCATATATTTTCCCAGATTTCCTGGATAGGGAATACAAAGAAAGAGGATGAGAAAAACCCTCAAAATGTAGATTTATGGTGGTGTTTTTTTTTCAAGTCAAGTAATTCTCTGATATAGTTAATACGCATTGAATATCACAGAGACATCTTGTATAACAGTAAATGACAGGGCTTTATTGGGGGAAAGGAGCTCCCATCAGTCATTATGATACATTTTTTTTTTACCTTTTTTTCTTCAATTAACACATTTTTTTCTCTCTATTTGTATACCATAATTGTTTTAGTCATTAACCAAGTGATAGGCACTTCCTTACTTCCTAGTTCTTGGAAAATCAAAAAGGAGCTTCCAAAAGTATTTTGTACATAGGGGTTGGTTTTTACTTTTTGTTATTGTTTTGGGTGTAAAGGCTTAGCAGAAATATAACTTGTTATTCATAGTTAACTGAATTTTGGAAATGATTCTAAATTTCTTTCAAGAATGGCTGCCCCAACTTATAGCTCCATCAATAGTTCATTAAATGTCTGTTTTCTTGCAACCCAATCTGTTATTTGTCCTTCTCCTTTTTAGTCTGTGTTGCTAGTCTTATGGTATGAGGTAGAATTTCAAAGTTATGTTAATTAGCATTTCCCCACTTAATAGTGATATGCATTTTTTTTTAATGTGGCTTTTGATGTCTTGGGTTTATTTCTTTGGAAACTGCTCATTTGTATACTTCGATAATTTATTATTTGGAAACATTTAATTTTATGTAAAAGGCAGAACCATAGCTAACATGGGGCAAAAGGGACTTTGTCCCAGGACGATAACATGCCAGGCAGCATGTATTTTTGCCCAAGGTAAAAGATTCCCTTGTTAAGTCTTTGACAAATGAATAAAATACTGGTATTTTAAAAAGCCAACTGATTAAACCTTTTCTTCCTGTTTTTCCTTTGAAGTTATGACACATCCATATGCCATGGAGATTATTTTTTCCTTATTTTATAATGACAATACCTGTTTTAGCTATAGTTTATAAACCAATTGCTTTGAACTATGAATGGTTGCATTCTTGGTAAGGTCAGGAGAAAGTGAGAAAGATGTTCAGGATATCTGGCAGAGTTTGTGGAGTATCTCAACAAGAGTCTCAGAAGAAGGGAAGGGCATGGATAAGTTCTGTGTTATTATTATCATTGGTGGGAACATACACATTGAAGAAACATAGAGAGTAAGAAATGAATAAAAAAGAGATAAAGTTATCTTCATGTTCATTTTGGATGGTAATAAACTTACTTATTTTAGCATTTTAAAAGTTGTTATCTCCCTCTTTTAAAATTAAAAAAAAATATGAAATAGTTGCACATGCCTTAAGAAACATGGAAATCTATTGTGGAAAGACATACCTGGGGACTTGTATTGACAGTATTTGTTAGAGGCAATATATGAACCTAAGCTGTCCTGACTACAAGACCAGTTCTTTATGTACTAGGGCAAGTTTCTTTTCACTTTGACAATATAATTCCATAATTTAGCTTTAAAAATATTAAGATATGCCGAGGGGAATAATCCACTTCAATTACTTTTAATTCTCTTAGAGACCACAGCGGGGAAAGTGGTCTCTAAAACAGTCAACCTGTTAAAGTTTTTTGATAGAGATCCAGTCATGGAGATTAGTGCCCATTAGAGAAATAATGTGTGTCTCTACTGGGATGGAATAGATGTGAGATTTTTTTTCAATTCATGAACTTGATCTTTTTAATTTTATAACTGGATATAGTCCAGGTTTGACAGATGTTTCTCAGTGGCAGATTCTTGGGGAATTTTGGTGTTTACTAGTGAACTGCAAGGATACACAATCAAAAAGACTGAAAAATTGTTCAAAGTACAAATGAGACAGTGTATAAACTAAAGTCCAAATCCATTCTTATGAATAAAGGATGGGAATCAGAATTACTCAGTCATTCATAAGGCCTTGGCAATCTTTTGTTTTAATCACATAGGTTGCCTTTAGCTATTGACAAGTAGTATTCTACAGGGAACAAGCTTGTACCATGAAATGATTTATAACAGTTATAAAAATCATATTTAGCAAGTACTAGCCTTCACAGTATTGAGTATAAATTCTTTTTTAAAAAAGTTTAAAAAATAAAGCTTTTACAGAAATGATACCTTTAGAAAACAATTGTATTTTTGTATAAACACATGCATATGATTATTGAATGTTATTTTGACTGAATTAATTTCAAAATAGTCATTTTATTTATATCATTATTG
>CM053584.1:340549134-340575390 GCA_028627135.1 Pseudochirops cupreus | reverse complement strand
GTGAAGTTATATTACTCAGTATCATATTTTGATTCAAGTATCTAAGTATTTAATTCCACAAAAATCTTCTAAGTAAGTTTTATTCTCCTTTCATTTTGTCCCCCTTTTGTAGTGCATCAATCAAAGAAATATATTCATTTAGCATCTACTGTGCATGTGACACTATGCTAGATGCTAGGGATATAAAGAAAACAGTTAATGAATCTCCACTCTCAAGAAACTTGCTTTCCATTAGGGTAGACATATATGTATATAGAGAGTAAGAACGAAATGAATATGAGATATTTCAAGGATCAGGGAAAAGCCATTAACATTGGGAAGGGATCAGGAAAAGTGGCATAAGGAACGTGGTTCTTGAGCTGAGCTTTGAAGGAAAGGAGGGATTCAAAGGCTCATATATGAAGAATATAAGTATAACAGACCTGGGTTGTGGCCTGTACAAAAGCAAGAAAACTGGAGATGGAGTCTTGTGTGAGAGATAGTCAGACAAGTTTAAATAGACTACAGAGAAAGAGTGAAGGGATATAACATATAATAAAACTGAAAAGGTAGGAGCTAAGCTGTAAATGACTTTCATTGTCAAAGGGAGAAATCTGTAGCTGATTCTGGAAATAACAGGGAGCCACTGGAGTTTATTGAGCAAGAGATTGTAACAGTAATGAAATTTGAAATTCCTTTTTGTATCGGCAATAAGCAGGTACTTAACATCTTGTTTCAAGTTAACACCTTGTTTAAGCTATTTAATTAACACAGAAGTAGTTAACACCTTGGGAATAAGTTGCTGATGTAACAGAAGTAGCTAATTCTGTGTGTGTATATATAAGAAAAGCCCCAGAGAGGCACAGTGAGAATTTCTTGAGACCAGAATCTGCTGAAGGCTGAAGTTGCTGCTGCCTGGAAGGCTGAAGTTGTTGTTGCTGGGAAGGCTGAAGAGGAACCACCCCTCCCCTCCTCCAGGTTGGAGAAAAAGATTTTGATTTTAAAAACCTGGGAGGAGTGATTTTGATTCCAGGAGCCAGCTGAGATTTCTTCTGGGTCTAGGGCCAGCCAAACTGCCAGAGGACTAAGGACTATGGCTGTGTTGCCTGCATTCTGTCTGTCTGTCTGTTTTGATGTTGTTTTGCCAGACTTGTCTTCTGGTGAAGGATAGTGCTGCTGTTGCAGAGGTCCTGGAAACTTACTGTTGGCTCAGAAATCCTGAAGAAGGATTTTATTGTTGTATGTTCACAGAAATCCTGGAAGAGGGTCTTGCTGATGTTTTCAGGGGTTCTGAGACTGTTCTGAAGGCAGAGAGTGAATTGATGAGGACATTGGCAATGTACGTAGTGGCTTTGTTAAGGTTTGTCTCCCCAGGAACAGAGATTGCTGAGAACTTGCCTCGGGTTAAGATAAAGAAAAGACCTCTCCTTGGGTATTGAATGCTGTGATGAAATTGTGGTTTACTAGTGACCTAGGGGTGGGGAGTTTGTGTATTTTCTAATGATTATACTAGTGACTAACTATACTTAGTAATTGATGGCTAAATAAGTGACTGATTGAGTTAACCTAGTTGCCCCCATGAATGGAAGACTGACTATTGTACTTTGAGATGACCAAATGACTGAGTAAGGAGGCAAAACTCCTGAGGGATACCAGATGATTGTTCTTTGTTCAAAGCTATTGTGACCACTTTGGTGAAAACTATGTGGCCATTTTAATGATAAGCTGTTGTGAACACTGTATTGTGACTTCCTGTGATACGTTGTAATATTGTGAATACTGTACCTTGATTTTCTGAGAATGTTTTGCTTTGATTTGTTATGGAATAAATAGAGGGTTCACTAGACTGTGTAATCAGAACCTTAAAAGCTGCTCACAGTATCTTCTTCTGGAAAGCTGCTTGTGCATGACATTACAGAGAGTGATGTGATCAGACATGTGCTTTAAGAAAATTAGTTTTGCAGTTGTGTCTAGGATAGATTGGAGAGGCAGAGAAATAAATTTAGAGACTTCTGATTACATTTTATGCTGGACCTATGAACATGTCAATAGAATGTGCTACAGTTTCAAACATACCAGAAAGATCCTCTCATAACTCTGTATACCCAAGTTACAGTCCCTGTGTCTGAAACTGATTTTAAGAAGGCACAAATATTTCAAACCATAATTAAAGACAAGTCTTAAATTGGAAATTTCCCTAAGTGAAGTAACAAAATTGACTGAAATGTATGTTACATTGAATTTCACAGCAAAAGTCAGTTTATGAGAGTTGTATAAGTAGGACTAGACTTTCAAGGAACTAATATAACTTCCTTGAATCCATGCATATCAATCATGACCTTTTTAATATTCCCAGTATTTAATTTCAGGGTGAAGAAAGCTACATGCAGTAATCCCCATCTAACAAGGTAAATTCAGGTCAAATTCTGTCTGTATGTGATCCTTTGCCTAAACATCCTATTCAAGGCAACCCCTGCCCTAAGAGTATATGTCCTTCAATTCTTGCCTCAATCTTGGTCTTCATAGAGCAAATTAATTGTGCCAACATCTCTGGGTTTCAGGACTGACGAGGATGTAGGGAGATTATATGAAAATTGAGATAGTATTACTGCTTAAACTTCTCCAGATATGGATAACTTCACTCTCTCTCTGTGTACCCTTCAATAAATCATACGCTATCAAACTAATTGATTATGGTACACTGTGTCAGACCATAGAATTCCTTGGAACCCAGATTGAAAATAATGAGCCAAATAATAGAATATGCCTCATTTTTTTATGTTTGTGTGTGTTTGCATGCATGTACATATATGTGTGCCAGTGAAGTGAGTGTTTTTAACTAAAATAAATGGATAAAGTAGGTAATCAACTATGCAGATTTGGTTATAAATGAGTTGGGGTATTTCTAAAAATTAAATGATTCCTCAAAAAAAGCAAAGATTCTCCATCACTGAAAAAAATAATAGAAAAAATCTTTCTTAGTTTGTGAACAAAATCACATATAAGAAAGAGTAACACTGTTTGGGAACAACGGTAATCTGTTTTCTAGAGGTACATAAAGTCTTGTAGTAGTTATTTTGTTAAGGTCAAGATTCAACTTGATATTGTCATTGTTTCTGTTAAAAAAACAAAAATCTGGACATGTGACTATATAGTCCTCTGATATATGTAGTTCTTATCTATACAAATGATTACCATGATAGGTTAAACTAATCACAATTAAATTAAACCTTAAGACAGTCTCCAAATGTAGATCACTATCTCAAAATGAAATGTATCTAAGATTATTTTCTTTTTTTCTTTTATTTTTTTATTATTAAATTGATTTGTTTATTTACTTTTAGTTTATAAGATTCAGTTCGAGTCCCTTGAGTTTCAAATTTTCTCCCCTTCCTTTCCCCACACCCCACCCATGGCAATATGCAGTCAAGTATGGCATCTACTTTCACATTGGACATTAGTCTGGTTGTATACAAGGGTTGTAACCAATGGATTGGACAATAGGAAAAAGGAAACAAAACTAAGCATGGAAAAGAGTGATAGCATGTAGATTGCTTCAGTCTCCATTTAAACTCTGTTCTTTCTAGATCTTTCTCTGAATGTAGATATCTCCTTCCATCCTGAGACTTGTAGAGTTGTCTTATAACTGTGCGTTGATGAGAAGAGTCCAGTTTATCAAGGTTGGTTTTTACACATATGATGTCTGTGATTGTGTACAAGTTTTTCCTGGTTTTGCTCTTCTCACTTAACATCAATTTGTATAAGCCTCTCCTCCCCATTTCTTATAGTACAATAGTATTCCATTGTATTCATAGTACAACTTGTTTAGCCATTCCCCAATTGATAGGCATCCCCTTAATTTCTAGTTTTTTGCCACCACAAAGAGAGCTGATATAAATATCTTTGTACATATTTAGTCTTCTTCCCATTTCTATGATCTCCTTGGGATACAATCCCAGAAGTAGTGTTACTGGGCCAAAGGGTATGCAATTATTTATAGCCCTTTGGGCATAGTTCCAGATTGCTCTCCAGAATGGTTGTATCAATTCACAGCTCTACCAACAATGCATTAGTGTTCCAATTTTTCCACATCCTCTCCAGCTGTATCTAAGATCATTAAAAAAATCACAAGATAAATTGTGATACAGATGATAAACTGAGAAACCCCGAATATACTAAACTTTGCTATTTTAAGATGCAGTAGAAAAAAATTTTAATAAAGTAGAAGTTATTAATGCAGTTGTGTAGATTGGGAGTTGAGGTGGGCACCATATGCCTTAAATTGACTGGCTCCATCAGAAGATCCAAAATAAGTGTAAAATGTGGGAATCAACATGGAGGAAAAGAAAAAGAAGTCCAGGTCACCAGCCCATAGGTTGGAGGATAAAATTTTAACAATTAGAAAAATGACAGTTCTCTAGGGCTTAAAAGATTATATTACATTACATTTCGTCCATTTCTATACACAACACCTCCATTCACAAGGCACATAGACACAAGCACACACATTCCCACCTGCCTATACTATCCTTTTCAGTCTCCAAGCCAATGTAAAGTTATCTGACCTCTTTGGCTTTAAGAGTTGCAGTGTTTGCTCTGGAGTTGAAAAGTGAAAGTGTAATTAAATAGCAATTAACATCATGATCCTAAATAATATATGTGAAGTGCTTTACAGACTTTGCTATATGTCTAATAACTATGATCATGATGAATTTTCATTTTTTTCCCCAAAGGCATTCAGAGAGAAATGGTCATGGGACAAGTCTCTATTCAACTGTTTTACTATTGTTCTTTTATATTTTATGTTATACAGATGATAGCATGAGTGGATGAAATAACTGCTTTTCTTTTCACTGAAAAATAAATTAATCTCCCATATTCACTAAAAAAAAAATCTTATATTATCCTTCCAGACACCCTGGCTCATAATGTAGATATTACTCTTGACTCCTCATTCTCTGTCACCCCCTAATATCCAGTTTGTTCTCAAGGATTGTCAATTTTACTTTTTTAATATCTCTGCCATATGTACCCATCACTCATCTGACACTATCACCACCCTAGGTTCCAGGGTCTCAACACCTAATATTTGAACTACTATAATAGCCTGATAGTTGGTCTCTTCCACAAGTGTTTTCTCACTCTTGTACAGATGTTAAAATTATCTTCCTAATGTGCAGTTCCGATTATATCATTCCTGGTCCATGCATTAAACTACAACAGCTCCCCATCACCTCCAGGATTAAATATAAAATCCTCTATTTGACATTCAAAGACTTTCATATGTTAGTCTTCTCCCTTTCTTTTCTCCTTCTTCTACCATTAACCACAATATTCTTTGATCCAGTGAATGTTAGTTGCCTACCTGTTTGTAATGGCAAGCAAAGTAAGCTTTTTTGCTCTTCTTCTGGATTGAATTTTAGTAAATCAAGTGCCAAAGCCTTTGAGTCTTGCCTTTGATGGAATCAAGAGTCTTTGATTGGAAACAGTATATGCTGTATTTCCTGGAGGAAAAGGAGAGAGTAAAGAGAGGAGCAGAGCTGAGAGAAAAGCAAGCAAGAGTGGACTAGGGGTACTTTCTTGTAGGGAGGGCTAACAGAAAGAATGTTTATGATGTTGGTTCTCTGTCTGTTGATCTGTGTTAATTTTTCAGACAGAAGTCCTATCTGTTTGTTTGTGTTAATTTCTCAGACAGAAACACTGTCTGTTGGTTTTTATGAGTGAATTGAGCTGGGGTGGAGAGTTACCCATGGAAAGGAGGCTTAGATTAAACCCCTTTTAAGAGCTGTTAAAGTGAATTAAGATGATGGTGCTGGTAGTGTGTATAAATATTGTTGTAGCCCTCTTTAGCTTTGTTTTTGTTGTTTTTCTCCCCCTAGAAACAGAAGCTGTGGGCAGAAATCCCTGAATTCTGCTCTCAGGCAGAAGCAGGAAGAGTTTGGAGTGGAGCAGTCTTTGAGAGTTGAGACAAGGAACAAAAGCAGAGAGCTGCCTGCCTATGAACCCAGGCAAGAGCTGGGAATGGTCAGTCCACAGAGGAGGAGCCATGGGTTTTGGAAGTCAGCCTTGAGTCAAGATGAGAGAGGACTTTACTTGGACACTGTGTATTGATTGAGGAGACTGTGACTTACTGTGACCTAGGGGCATATGGGGGTATTTATTTTCTTCTACTCCTTAAGTATGTGTTGTGCTAGGGAAGACCCTAGTCTGGGAACTCCTGATTTTGGAAATGCAATGATATATACTGTGTAATATGTTGTGCTAGAGAGGACCCTGGCCTGAGACCCTCTAATTATGTAAACAAATATTTTGGGGAATGTTACTGAATGCAATGATATATCTATGGACCATATGATATACTGAGTGAGATATAGATAGATAGATGGATAGATAGATAGATAGATAGATAGATAGATAGATAGATAGATAGATGATAGGTACACATGGAGAGAGAGAGAAAGAGAGAGACAGAGAGAGAGAGAGGGAGAGAGAGAGAGAGAGAGAGACAGAGAGAGAGAGAGAGAGAGAGAGAGAGAAAGCCTAATTCTAGTGGCTTCCTCAATCTACTTCCATTATTGTGGTATCTGACATCTGTCACTTCACAGATCATCTTCCTATATTTATTATATTCCCAATACCAATAATATCTATTGTTACACAAGGTTTTCATTATTTGAGTTAAATATTTTGGGAGAATGTGTGAATAAACAACCCTTGCAGTCAATGCTAGCTTTAAAAAAACATTTCCATTGGTATAGTTGGTCATCCATTTGTTTCATGAAATTCATAAATGACTTAAGTCTAAAGATATTCAACTTCTCTTCAAATTCATTTTAGACATCAGAATCATTTAAGTCATTATTTGTTATTAGGTATAATTTCTGGAATTTTCATTGACAACAGGTTCTTCATCTTTTCCCATTTCAGATTTTCACAGCATATCATTTTTCAGCTCTTCTAATCTGTTCTCTGGGATGAAGCGATTTCTTATATTTCCATGCATTGACTTGCAATATGTTTCTCTGGAACTTGTGGAAAAGGCTACCTACCACCAAACCAATGAAATAAAAGTCAGACAAAAAAGATTATGTGTCTAGTCTTGTCATAAATGCTGACATATGATATAAACATCATATCTTCAGTTCATATCATATTAATTCATCATTTTTTTATTGGTCAGCAACATCTGTATCAAAGTATTCCACCCAGCATTCAAGTTGGTTATAGATACTTCTGATATGTTGCCAATGTATCTTAGCTTCTTGTAGTATGAAAATACACAGTCATGCCACTCAGGGTTCTGTCTTCAAAAGCAAGGTGAAAATAATAATAGTTTCAAGGAGCATCATCTTCCACTCCCAACTAACATCACTGGACTCCGATTAGTCAGACTTTCAGGTTTCCTGTGCCATGTCCATAGCTGCAATATGAATCATGTGGAATTAGAATGCTAAACTTACATTATCTTTGCTAGCAATCCTCTAATTTACTTTGGCTTCTCTTTATGCCATGGACAATGGGTTGGGTTTTGAAAGGGTTATTATTATTTTTAATAAAAGTTAAAAGTGACAGAGAAGAAGTAGTTCCCAAGTTTACATAAAAATTTTGACACCAAACAATATTTCATTGATGTTACCAATAAAGAAAATATTGAGTTGAACTGTCCAATATTTTCACAAGCCATATGTTGTTATAGTATTTTTCTTAATTGTTGGTGACCAAGGAGAGTACTACAAATTTAGAATAATTGATTTTCAAATTTGTAATCGGTATGAAGTCTTGGCTAGGCTTTGATTGAAAGCTATTTCACTGGCTTCTAGTCTTTTCTTCACACAAAGTAAGTATGCATTCTCATATCTGAGATTTGTGCAGCAAATATGTAATTTATTTTAAAAAAACTTGTATATTTGATACTCAATATCTTCATGTATTTAAGACTCATATTTCAAATTGGCATCAGCAGTTAAAACCTTAAATTTTAATTTCCCAACTTTTTTTTTTAAGAAGAGAGGGAAGCAGAGACAAATTGGTAAAGTGGAGAAAGCAACCTATCTCTCCCAACATACTGCTCCAAAAAACTTTAAAATAGTATCTTGAATTGAATTCTGGAGCAACAAAGAAAACAAAAAGTAAAAGACATTTTTCTAGCCCAGATCAGAAGAAGTCTGTGACATAAGAGTAAGGCCCTTAGAGGTGACAACAGAATCTTTGGGAGTTCTCAAGAGAGAGACAGTAAAGTGGACCTGGAAAATGACCAGAAAGAGATTACAGGTGAAAGCTGTGCTAGCACTGGATACACAGCAGGACATGGTTTTGAAACTCCTTTTCCAATACCCACTTCCACGTCACAGTATAAAGTCAGAGAGGAGTGCTCAGAGTTATAAGGGAGCAAAGGCCTGCGGAACAGTATCATTTTCTTTGCAAGGAGTCAAGGGCCCTTCCCAGGTAAGGATTAGAACACAGCCCAAGACAGCAGGGATCACCTCTCTTTTCAGATCACATGACCTGGGAAGCGCTAAAAACTTCTAGACTTCAGAACAAGCTCTGAAAACAGCAGTGTAAAAAAGCCTAAGCCTGAGACAATGTCCCCCATTATAACCACCAGAGAAACAAAGGTGAAATTTAAGATAAATTTCAAAGTCAAGCTGGAAAAAAATGAGCAAGCAACAACAAAAAAGAACTTGATTGTGAAAAGCTGCTTCAATGACAGAGAAGATAAGGACACAAACACAGAAAAAGATAATGATGTCAAAATAAGTACAAGTGAAACCTCAAAGAAAAAATGTGAATTGGACATAAGTCAAACAAGAATTCTTGAAAGAGAGAAGCTAAAAAAAATCAAATAATAGTGTTGGAGAAAAAATTGAGAACAGAAATGAGACTGATGCAAGAAATTAATGGAAAGTTTGGGGAAAAAAAAGAGGCACATAAATTACTAAAGAAAAAAAATCCTTTAAAAATTTGAATTAGCCAGATGGAAAAAAAAAGGTACACCACCTCATTGAAGAAATTAATTCCTTAAATACCATCACTGGGCCAGTGGAAGCTAGAAAAAATAAATCAAAGTTTAAAAAAATTCAAAAAGAAGAAAATGTAAAATTTATTTTAAAAAAAACTGACCTGGAAAATAGATCAAGATGGGATAATTTAAAAAATCATTGGACTATCTGAAAGCCACAATTAAATAAACAACCTAGATATCATATTTCAAAAAAAAAATTATAAAGGAAAACCGTCCTACTCTCTTAAGACCTAAGAATAAAACAGAAATTGAAAAAAATCCACCATTCATCATCTGAAAGAGATCCCCAAATGAAAATTCCTAGGAATATTATCGCCAATTTCTAGAACTCCAAGGCTAGGGAGAAAATATATCACACAGTCAGAAAGAAGTCATTCAAATGGCTGTGTGATTCTAGGAAAAGCACTTAACCCATTCCTACTACGGTCAATTCTTTAAAACCTAAAGTTGCAGATTAGGTGACAATCTGCAATGAGAAATGTATTTTCCTTACTCAGAAACTCTGTAATAACAACAAAACTATAAACTTAGTCTCTATCACATATATAAAAAGCGTTGTAAGATCACAAAAGCAATAAATAGAAATTCCAGGATCTATTAATTGAGCAATTAAATGTCTGGATCTATTAATTGAGCAATTAAAACTAATTTAATGAGTACTTGCTTATTGTCAGAAACTGTACTGATTGCAAATTAGTGAGGAGCAAATTCTCTAGAACCAATGTGTCTTATACAGAATGATAGCTAACTTGATAGAATCTGAAGAATAGAAGGGACCTTGGAGGTCAATGAATCAATTCCTTCAGTAATAGTGTAAGAGCTAAAATTATTTTTAATGTATTTATTCAAGATGCTGACAGTAACTAAATAAAGGAACAAAGCAGAATGCAAAATTGTTTTTCTTCTCCACAATTTGTTTATTTCCCCATGTGCTACTGATTAAAACTTTTATTTAAGGAGTTACCAAAAAAGAAACTTAAATGTGTAATTCCAGTGATATAATATGATTTTCATCAAGAAAGCCTGAAGGAATCAGTACTTAGAGTAAAAAAAAAAATCAGTTACTGATGATTTGACATCTACATAGGCAGAGATCAAATTCGGAAGAAATTTTCTGTTTTAAAGCTACCACTTCATTTATGTCTTGAAAAAGATTTCTACATGTCATGCTCATTTCAAATGGTTTTGAGTTTGTTTAACTGATATTGTTTTGTCTGGTATATTCCCTTATGAACTGAAGACTAAGGTGATCATATAAAGCTATAGGGGGCAGATCTCTAAAGCCTTAGGGAAGGCCTGTAAAATTTTCCCCTCTTTTCTCTAAGAGGGAATAAGGTTTCAATTTTCCTATACTACCTTGTTTTTCTTTTGTTTTTTGTTTTGTTTTTTAATCACAAGTACTGTGTTTGGTTTACAACACCATATTTTTGGAAAGACACTATAAAATAGACAGCATTCAGAGGAGAGAAACCAGAACGGTGAAGGGTCTTGCTCATGCCATAAGAAGATCAGTTTAAGGAACTATGGATATTTAACCTTTAGAAGAGAATATTGAAACATGACATGATAGCTGTCTTCAAGTATCATAGGGGCTGTCATGCAAAAGAGGGATTAGAATCTGCTTGTAGTCACAGAGAGCTAGTAGCAATGGTTAAAAGTGCCAAAAAATAAATTCATGGTATCTATCTATCTTTGTGTTTTATAAGCATTTAATATTGCTTCTTCCCACTGCTTCTCCCAACTGAACAATTTAAAATGAGAAATAAAACCCACAAAACAAAGAGGCTAGGTGCAGTAAAACAAACTGCCACATTGGCCACATCCAAAAACCTCTCTTATTCATTTTAAGGCCATTGTCTCTCTTTCAGGAGGTGTATTACATGTTAAGCATTCAGTCCTCTGAATTCATCATTAAACATTGCATTGATCAGAACCCTGAAGTCTTTCAAAGTTGTTTTTACCTATTATGTGGTTTGTTATTCAGTAATGTCTGACTCCCCAATCATAGCACGTCAGTCACTTCTATCCTCTATTATTTCATGAAATCTTTATATGATCATGTTCATTGCTTACATGACACTATCTATCCATCTCATCCTTTGCTATTCCGTTTTCCTTTTGTCTTTAATCATCCTCAACATCAGTGTTTTTTCCAATGAGTCCTGAATTCTCATCTGTAGTGTAATGTTAAGGGAATATGAAGATCTTCCCTGCCCCTTAACAGGCCCATGTGGCTTTCTTTAAGCTCTGACCTGGTCCAAAGCTGAGTCACATGGAGCTCAGTATGGGAGGAATTTGCCCAACAGAGTCTGAGCAGAGAACAGAAAGGGTGGAGCAGGAAGAGGGAGTGAGTGAGGTGAAGCAGAGAGAAAGAGAAAGGAGGTAGAGAGAGGCAGAGCAGTCACTGTGGGTGAGAGAGGAGCATTTTGCCTAAGGTAATTTGTTTGTGGGGAGGCCTGATGGAGGGAAGGCTTGGGGATGGCAGTGCTCCCTTCATTGACAATGTGTACCAACTTCTTTATTACCATGGTGGATCTGGCTTTCTGGTATATGAATAAATATCTTGGTTTTGTCTTCAGAGAAGAGAGTCTGTTATATCTTGTGATTCAAACCTGGAAATAGACCTACATATTCATAGCAGTCACTGTGGGCACCACATTGGTGATATATATGGCCAAAGCATTTAAGCTTCAGCTTAATTATTTGGACTTCTAGTGAACAGTCTGAGTTAATTTCTTTGAGTATTGATTGATTCAATCTCTTTGATATCCAAGGAACTCTCAAAAGTCTTCTCCACTACCACAATTCAAAAGCACTGATTTTGTGGCTTTCAGGTTGCCTAATAATCCCATCCTCACAGCTATACATTGCTACTGGGAAAAAAATAGCTTTGACTATAGAGACTTTTGTCAACAAAGTATGTTTCTGTTTTTTAGGATGATGTCCAGATTTGGCATAGCTTTCTAAGGAGCAAGCATCTTTTAATTTCATGCTGTAATAGCTATTTGCAAGGATCCTTGAGCCCAAGAATATAAAACCTGACACTGTTTTCATTTCTTCTCCCTCTATTTTCCAGTAAGTGATGAGACCAGTTGCCAAGATGCTAGTGGTTATTTTTTTTAATGTTAAGCTTTGATTCAACTTTTACACTCTTCTCTTTCACACTCATCAAGATGCATCTTAATTATTCTCCACTTTTTGCCATCAGAGTAGTATCATCTACATATCTGAGATTGTTCATATTTCTACTGGCAGTCTTAATTCTGGCTTTTGATTTATCCAGCCTAACATTTCTCATGATGTACTCTGCATATAAGTTAAATAAGGTGACAATATATAGCCATATTGTACTTCTTTTTGAATCTTAAACTAATCATTCCATATTCAGTTCTAACTCTTGCTTTTTGGTCTACATACAGGTTCCTCAGGAGACAGGTAACATGATCTTTTATTTCCATCTTCTTCAAACACTTGCCACATGTTGTTGTGATGAACACAGTTCAAAGGTTTTAGTGTAGAAGTTGGTGTTTTTCTTCCTTACTTCTCCATAATCCAGTGAATGTTGGCAATTTGGTCTCTAGATCCTCTGCCCCTTTGAAAACCAGCCTGCTTTTCTGGTAATTTTTGGTTCACATATTGCTGAAGCCTAGCCTGCAGAATCTTAAGCATAACCCTGCTTGTGTGTGAAATGAATACAATTGTTCAGTAACTTGAACATTCTTTAGCATTGCACTTCTTTAGGATTGGGACATAAATTGATCTTTTCTAACCCAGTGATAACTGTTAAGTTTTTCAAATTTGCTGGCATATTAAGAGCAGCACTTTAACAGCACCATTGTATTAGCAAGCACCCTAGCATACCCAGGGTGGATGCTAGCACACGTTCTTAGATCAACTTTTCTAAAGGAAAGCAACTCAAAATGGGTTAACAATATTACTTTAATCAATCAAACATATATCATTTACCTAGTTCAGGGGAAAAAGTCAGCACCCTGAACTTCAGATGATACAAACAGAATACAATAAACAAGTTACAAGCAGACAAAGAGACAGATCAGCAGACAGGCTTCCAACCATCTGACCACTGCATCCATACCTATTCAGTTACCAGAGAGGGAAGCACCAACACCTGGGTTTTTCAAAGCTGGGGGGCTCAACAGGTTCCCAGAGTCTCATCTGGCCAAATCACACAACTCTTTCCAAAGTGAGCCCCAAAGCAAAACCTAACATCAGCAGTATACATAGCCTTCTCCTGGATCAGACGGAGACTGGCACAGCCCTCTTGACCCACTGCCCAATCACAAAGTAATAAAGCTTTGGCATTCCTGAAGAACAAGCCTCCCACCACAGGCTCCATGTGACCACATTCAGCCTATTAGGGGATAGAGTATACTTTCAAATAGGGGGAGGTTCTCAGAGCCACTTAAGCCTATCAAAGGGCCTAGGGTCAGGGAAGATCTTCAGATTCCCATAACAATCAGCTATTGGGATTTTAAACAGCTCAGCTGGTATTCCCTAATCTCCACTAATCTTATCATTGGCGATGTTTCTGAAGGAACACAACTTTACTCTTCAGGATATGTGGCTGTAGATCAGTAGCCAACACCAACTTGTTTTTCAATGATATTAAGATGATTCTTGCATAGTTTTTCTACATATTCTTGCCACTACTTCTTAATCTCTTCTGCTTCTGATAAATTTCTGCTATTTTTTTATCTTACCATTTTTGCATGAAACATTCCCTCTCTATCTCTAATTTTCTTCAATAGATCATTTGCCTCTCCCATTCTATGTTTTTCTTCTATTTCTTTGTATTTTTCATTTATGAAAATCTTGTCTCCTTGCAATTCTCTGGAACTCTTCATTCAATTGAGTATATCTTTTTCCTTTCTCCTTTCCCTTTCCTTTTCCTTCTTTCCTCAGATATTTCTATAGCCTCATCAAGTTGCTCTCTTGCTTTTATTTTTTTTTTGGACTTTTTTGACATTGTTGCTGCCTTCTATAGAGTATCACAAATCTCTGCTAATAGTTCTTCAAGCACTGTTTCTGCCAGTTTTAATCCCTTAAATCTACTCATCACATCGACTAAATTTTCATAAGGGATGTTATTCAGGTCATGCCTGTATGATCTGATGGGTTTTTTTTCCCCTACTTTCTTCAATTTTAGTCTGATTTTTACAATAACAAATCCATGATCTGAGCCACAGTCATTTCCAAGTCTTATTTTAGCTGACTATATAGCATTTTTACACAATTAGCTGCAAAGTATATAATCAATTTAATTTACATATTGACCATTTGGTGATGTCCATATGTCAAGGAACATTTTTGGTTGTTGAAAATGTGTGTTTCCTATGATAAGCAAGTTATCTTGACAAAACTCTGTTCGTCTCTGTCCTTAATTTTGTACTCCAAAACCAAATTTACCTGTTACTCCAATTATTTTTCTAATTCTCTTCTTTAACATTCCAACCCCCTATGATGAATGTGACTTTTTGGGGCCGTTATTTCTAGAAGATGTTGTAGGTCTTCATATAACTAAACAACTTGGGCCTCTTCAGTGTTAGTGGTTAGAGCATAGATTTGCATTACTATTATATTAAACAGTTTTCCTTGAATTCAAACAGATAATCATTCTATCATTTTTGAGATTATAATCCAGTACTGCTTTTTTTCATCATTTTATTGTTTGTGACGGCTACTGCATTTCTTCTAAGGGATTCTTACATATATATATATATATATATATGTAATGATCACCTGAATTAAATTTATCCAGGCCATTTGAATTCACTGACACCCAGGATGTCAATGGTTAATCTTTTCATTTCCTGTTTGATCATATCCAGCTTAGTTTAGTTGATAGATCTGACTTTTCAGGTTCCTATGCAATATTGATCTTTATAGCATTTGGACTTTCTTTTCATCACCAGACACATTCACAGTTAAGTTTCCCTCTGGCTTTAGCCCAGCTGCTTCATTAGTACTCAAACTACTTGTAGTTGTCTTTCATTCTTCTCCAGTAGTGTAATTGGACACCTTCTGACCTGAGGGGTTCATCTTCCAGTGTCTTTTCTTTTATCATTTTAGTATTGTCCATGCAGTTTTCTTAACAAAGATACTGGAGTGGTTGGCCAATTCCTTTGCCAGTAGATCGCCTTTTGTCAGAACTACCTACTATGACTTGTTCATTTTGGGTAACCCTGCATAGCGTGGCTTACAATTTAATTGAATTACTCAAGCAGGACAAAGCAGTGATCCAGGAGGGAATTATGTGGTTACTAATATATAAATTATTCTCCTAGTTCTACTCACTTCACTCTGCATAAATTCATCTGAGAACTTCCTAGTTTACTCTGAAATTATTAATTTCATTAATTCATATGGTATAATAATAATTCATTGTATACTTACATTATAGTTAGTTCAGTTGTTCTCCAGGAGGAGGACATATTGTTAGTTATCAGTTTGGGGCTGCTCGGAAAAAAAAAGTTGCTAGAAATATTTTTGTATACAAAGGTACTTTTCTTCTTTCTTTGATCTCTGTGGGGTATTGGGCTACTAGGACATCTAGGTAAAAAAAATCTGAACAATTTTATAACTCTCTGGATGGGGTTCCAAATGGAAAAACAGGAAAAATAATGTATTATTTGTAGATCAATTCACAGTTTTTCCAAAGCCCTCCAAGGTTTTGTTATTATTCCATTCATATACACATGTGCAATGCAACATGTATATGCATACTTATGCACACATGTATATCACAATAGATTATGACATATATGTTTAAAATTAAATATATATGTTATAATGTACACACATGTGTATATATGTGTGCAAGTGCATGTTTTGTTTTTTAAAATTTTCTTTCCATCTTGTCCATGTTAGAAGTGCAAGGTTTAATAAGTGATTGCCATGAGAGCTTTAATGAGGGCTTTCTTCTGACCTGTGCTACTTCATTTCTTCTTAGATAACCTGGTATTCTCTTATTATTCCCCACTCCTAGTCCTGGATGCTCGTGATATTAATGCCAAACCTAGTGCATACACCTGATTGGCTGAGTCCCCTGAAGCACAGAAATCTTAAGCTCAAGAGATCCATCAACCTCAACCTCTCAAGGAGCAGAGATTACATGTATATGTTATCATCCTCAGGGGTCCTTTTCCTTTTTCCCTCATCTTTGCCTGTCTCATAAATGTGAGGAAGAACATTAGAGTTACCTGTGATTTACACTTCTCTAATTATTAGTGAAATGGAACATCTTTTCATATGGTTTTAATAGGTTGTATTTCTTCCTTTGAAAATTGCATCTTCATATCTGTTGATTGCTTATTGAAGAAATCTTAGTCCTCTTTGAATCAATTCCTTATATATGTTGGATAGGAGATCTCTGATGTTTTCTATGGCATGAACTCTTCTATTCATAGACTTGCAAGGTAGTTGTTTTTCTATGTTCGCTTATTTATGAAATAACTTTTTAATGTCTATGTTATATATCCATTTGGAGTTTATTTTACTATATAGTATGAAATACTGACCAATACCTAATTTCTACCACACTGCTTTACTATTTTCTTTTTTTCAGTCAGAATTTATTTATTTATTTTTGGTTTTCAATACTCATTTCCACAAGATTTGGAGTTCCAAATTTTCTCCCCATCTCTTCCCTGCCCCCACCCCAAAATAGCAAACATACTGATTACTCCTTCACCCTATCTTCCCTCTCATATATCCTCCCCTTTCCCTCCCCTTATTTTCTTGTAGGGCAAGATGAATTTCCATATCCCATTGCTTGTACATCTTATTTCCCGGTTGCATGTAACAATTTTTTTTAACATTAGTTTTTAAAACTTTGAGTTCTAGATTCTCTCCCTTCTTCCTTCCTCACCCACCCCTAATGGGAAGACAAGCAATTCAATATAAGTTATACGTGTGTAGTTATGCAAAACATTTCCATAGAAGCCATGTTGTGAAAGACTAACTATATTTCCCTCTGCTTTACTATTTTCACAGAGAATTTTACTCAAATTGTGAGTCTTCAATAGGTAACTGGGGTCTTTGTGTTTGTCAAACATTATGCTCTTGTGTTTCTGTCTTCCTGTATGTTGTATAACTAATGTGTTCCATTAATTAACCTCTTTTTAAACCAGTTCCAAATTTATTTAATGATTAATGATTTACAGTACAGTTTGAGATCTGTTGGTGATCAATCCCCTTCCCTCCTACTTTTTCTTTCATTATTACCCTTAGTTTCCTCATCTTCACCATGAACCTCACTTGACTCAAAATTAGACACAGACAAGCTATTTAACATACTTAATGACAGCCTGGACCCATCCACTCCCCCCCAAATAAAAAATTCTGAACACATTATAACATTAGGATGACTACAACAAAATGACATGTAACAAGGATAAATATAAAGTAGACTATCTGAAATAATTTTTAGTACTACAAAAATGATAGCTTTTAAAATATTTAAATATAGAATTTGAGAAAAGATATACAGGATTTTCTACATCAAATAATAACAAACTCCTAACAACTCAAATTTTCAATGGTGTAACACCCCTTCTTGGGTACTCTCCCAAACTTGCACACACTCCCAATTTGGTTCTTTGGAGGGTTGCTGCTACCTCACCTTCTAATCTAGAGATAATCTTATGGGTAGCTACTCTTACCATTATATCTCAGAAGCCCCAGGGTTATTCTTTTCATCATCAATTGAAATCCATATATAATTAGATTTTATTAATGACATTTACTAAGATTATATAGTAAAGGCAGTTGATACAAAACCCAGAAAACCTGTGGAGTATTCTCTCTGAAATAAACTGTTTGTCCATAGGAAGAGTGACTCCAAACAGAGTACAATGGTTGTAACACATAAGTGCGTGATATATGTATTAAAAAAAGGATAACATAAATCCTGGCCCTGCTTGGTCTAGAAATCCTTTATGACTTCAGAATCTTAAAGTAACTCTCCTTGGGGTCAATGACATATTGAATACTCAGCTGGGTCCTAGAATCTACTCTTTTTTTTAATGTATTATCTGAAACTTCTGCTGAAAAATGAGATCAAACTTCTTGAGACTGCTTCCTCCAGGTGACTCTTTTTCTCTATTCCTGTTTGTTCTTAAATATGTGTCTTCATACCTACCTTTATGGCTTGTTTCCCACTGATTGAGTAGCTCTGATTATATGGCTCAATGTGGCCATCAGAGTGTTGGAAAGATAGTTGGAGCTTTATAAGCTGAACCCATAGAGGGCTCATGAGTTATAGGAGTAGAAGTAATCCGCAGGGTTATTCCTAGAATGTGAGGTAGCTGTGACTTTCGGGGGAAACTGCCTGGAAGCGTGAGCTTGACTGAGCTTTCCACAATGAGGGTAGGACTTGAGAATCAGTATTGTCTTATTGGACAAGAATAGGAACTAGGCATGGTAGAGTTAGGCTGCTTCCTTCTCAACTAGTGGAGTAGTCCAGAATGTTTGTATTGCCCTGCTGGGTAGTATAAATACGGCTACGGCTAATGATATACTCACAGAAATTGAGAAAAGGGTTTTTACCTGAAGTATGTGAACTTTAAAAAATGGATGGATAAATAAACTATTTCAATATTATTGGTTTCCTTGGTAATCTTCTGTATTTTTTTTAATGAAGACTATATTCTTTTTTTTTAATTTTATTAAGTTGATTTATTTATTTACTTTTAGTTTACAAGATTCAGTTCTACAATCCCTTGAGTATGAAATTTTCTCCCTTCCCTTCCCCCCCATTGGTGGCATGCAATCAAGTATAGGATCTGTAAATACTTGATGAAGACTATATTCTGAGAAGAGTTTCCTATGCTTCATCAGATTGTCAAAGATGTCTATGACACACAAATAATTATGGACCCTTTTAGAGCTTTTTCCAATAGCTCTAATTCTAATACTTTTAGAATTATGTAACCAAACCTATCATTGTATATTTGAGGAAACTGTAGTCCTTATAGCTAAGTGACCTGCCGAAGGGCACATGGCAAGTCAATTGCAGAGAAAGAGAAAGAATCCAGGTCTTTCCCATGTGTCATGTTGCTGCATCCTAGCTAAAGATATGTAGAGCCTACTTCTTATTCTTGAACAGCCAAAATTAGCTTCCTGATATTTAACACACTCTACAATATTTTCCATTTCAGTCCTCTTTTTAAATACATTTTACTACCAAAAAATAAAAATAAAGATCTTTTAAAATCAATCCAGTGACTTTCCCTGAGCATGCCCTGGAGAGGATTAAAAACTTGAGTTGATTACGTGTCATTAGGCAGTAAACTGGCACAACTGATAGAGTTCAATGATTGTGAGTCAGGAGTATGTGACATTTGAACAAAAAAAAGGCTAATTTATACCTGACCTTGGAGACAGGACTTGCTGTGTTACCTTCGGCAAGTCATTTAACCTTTTTTCTGCTGCACTTTCCTTATCTGTAAAGTAGAGGTTGAAGTAGCACCAGTCTCCCAGGGTTGTTGTGAGGAATAAAGGAAATAATATGTATAAAATGCTTTGCATTTTAAAGCCCTCTATAAATATTAGCTTCATTTTTTAAATCATTATTATCAGCTAGCACCTCAGAAGAGATTAAGCACTGAACTTAAAAACCAGGAAGATCTGGGTTCAGACTCCATCTTCGACACTAATGTTGTTATAAGCAAGTCCCTTCATTTACCTAAACTCCTTTCCTCATTGGAAAAAATGAGGATTATATAATTCCTGTAGTACTTAATCTCACAGAGTTTTTAAGATGTTCAAATGAAATAATGTTTTGAAAACTTTAAAACACTCAATTAGCACCAGCTACTGTTATTTTGTTGATTTTCATCCTTGACTCTGGTTCTGCTTTGTAGTTCCATATTATGTGTTCTAGTATTCTCACACCTATTATGCAATAGAATATTTCTTTCTGAGTAATGGTCATCTTTTAAAAATCTCTTTAGACACTGCAGTGTTCCATGGACTTGCAACCCTACAACAACATTGTAATCAAGGATATCATCTAAGAAAAGCATAATGGGAAATGAAGAAGGAATTGTCACATGATAAGGGATAGAAGTAACCGATGGACTGCACATGTGATCCACTTGTATTCTCATGATGATAAGATGAATTTCTTATAGCAAACTTCATGGAGGCATAGATAAGAGTCAGAGAATGGGCATTCAAAGATATAGTTCCATCTTTATCACTTGAGGGAATATTCAAATCACTTAGATCACTCATTATTATTATTATTATTATTATTAATCATCTCTAATATTACTACTTTTCAAGAACCTCCTACTAGGAAGGAAATAAGCATTTATTAAATACCTACTCTGTGCCAAGCACTGTGGTAAGGGCTTTACAAATATTATCTCAGTTGACAACTTACCTCCTCGCAAGTGCTATAATTATCCCTATTTTATACCTGAAGAAACTGAGCTAGACAGAGATTAAGTGACTTGTTCAGAGTCAGAAAGCTAGTAAGTCTCTGAGATTAGGTCATCCTGACTCTAGTCAAGGTCCAGTTCTCTTTTAACTATTCACTAGGAAGATAAATATGTTAACATTAGACAGAGAAACTCTTGACAAATGTTTTAATATCCAAGGCAAAGTATTTTTTTAGTACTCCCATTCTCTTTTACTAGAGACTCTCCATCACTAGGTGAATAGAATCACAAATCTTAATTTTCACATTACCTCCCACTGCCCCACATTAAACAATATTAAGCCTCACAGAGTCTATTAAATAAACACTAGCTTCTTCCAGTGGTTTGTAGACAGCTTAAATGTAATGACCAAAGCCCAATAATATGGACTTCACTTTATTTACAAGTTGGCTTTGGCTTGGTTTTATGGAGTCTATCTCCTATACAAACAGACAACGGAGGTTTGGGGTATAGCAGAGTCTCTAAGCTAGAAACTCAGTTTGGCAGTATTTATAACAATGACTAACAGCAATGCCCATCCAGTCACTTTGTATCAGATTCAGAAAGGCAGGATCTCTGTTCAGTTTGTGAGGTTTCCTATAAGCTCTAACCTATGAACTTGCCACTCAAAACACTGTAAGCAATTTTCCTGATACCTGACTTCACATCAATGAAAAGAGACGTCATAATATCTATGGTATGTGCCTGTAATTTCTGATAAAGTAACATTTTAAAATTACATTTACCATTAATGCTTACTCTTTTCCAGGACGTAGATGAAAGTTGATAATGAACAAATTTAAGTCCAACAAAAACCAACTCCGGGATTTCCTTAATTACAATCTGTTCTTGAGTTAAAGGGGTAATTCATAGAATAATCAACTCGATATCAAATGATTTCTTAAAAGGGTGATACTAAATCTAGGTAAACTCTGAGGCATTCTGTCTTGATTATCTTATGAGTCGTTCAGGACCAACAAAAGTCTGATAAAAGCATTGGGTTCATTCTTTAATAATTTTAATAAAAATCATGATGTGAAATAGCTCTATCCTGGAATTGATGTTACTCTTTAACAAGTATTATTAACTCATTATGCTCGGAATAGCAACCATCTACTTTCTTCTCTTGCTTCATGTCAAACTTGCCTCAAAAAACTGCTGTTGGAAGAGTCAATCAAGTCAAGAGTAGGGAGAATATTTATGAACTTGAAAGGAATAACAGCTGAAAAAGAGAACTCATTTCATAGGCATAAATACAGGTGGTATTTGGATGTTCTGCAAGAACTCCCAGCATAAGAACAAAAACTAGAAATAGTGAGTTCACTGGAATAGAGAAATCTAAAGGGGAAAATAAGGAACAAAGCAATTAGGAAAAAAAGAAAATAGATAGAGAGAAAGAAAAGAGGCATAAACATAGGGTAAAGTGAAGTTTAAATTATTTAGAGAAAAAAGAAAAGCAAATGATTAAAGTAGAAGTAGCAAAAAATGGCAACAGAAAGAATAGTTGATGTTCTGTGATCATCAATTGAAATAATATATATAAAAACTATTTTAAAACTGCAAAGGATTGCACATTTAAAATAATAGGTGACATTTAAAATATATATAATACATATAAAATGTATGTACTTAACAACTTACTTGAACCTCACAATAACCAGGTAAAGCAGACATTATGGCTACTTTAATTCCTATATTACAGATGGGGAGATACTTAGGTTGAATTATGTTAAGTGACTTTCCATATTATTTTAGGTCCAATATAGATAAAATAGTGCAGTACTACATTAACTATTTTTCCAGGATCACCATGAACAAAAAATTGATCATCTAGTGGTCAGCCTAGTTGAGAAGCAGTATGGTGCAGTGGAGAAAAAAAAAAAACAGATTTAAAGGACTTGGGTTCAAATCCTGCTTCAAAAAATACTTGTGTGATCCTCAACAATTTTTTTTTTATTTCTCTGGAACTCAGTTACCTTGTCTATAAAAATGAAGTGGCTGTGGGGCAGCTAGGTGGTGCAGTGAATAGAGCAACGGCCCTGGAGTCAGGAGGACCTGAGTTCAAATCTGACCTCAGACACTTAACACTTACTAGCCATGTGACATTGGGCCAGTCATTTAACCCCAATTGCCCCTCTTAAAAAAAATAAGGCAAAAAAAAATTAAGTGGCTGCATCAGTTTAATCAATAAGCATTTATTAAGCATAGGCTAAGTGCTGGTTATTATATATATATATATATATACACATACATACATTCTTTTAGTATGTGTGTGTGTGTGTATATACATATATATATATATACATATATATATATATAACACACTAAATGAACATAAAAATACAAACAGAATAAATATAAAGAGAAAAATTACAAGTTGACACAAAATGGTTAAATACGAGGCAGTATTGAGAGTGAACGCTAGCTGGGGAGGGGCTCAGGAAAGACTTCATGTCAAAGGTCAGCCAGCCCATAAACTCTGCCTGTTGTGCCCCTTCACTATACTAAGTCTTGGTGATACAGAGAAATGTAAAAGATCATTCCTGCCCTCAAGGAGCTCCCAGTCTAAGGGGGTAGTTACATGTCGAACAATCATGTGTGAACAAACGACATAAGGGGGAAAATTGAAAATAATCAAGAAATAATCAGGAACTACACAGGATGGGTAAAGTCTTCCCTTAGAAGATTTTATCTGGGATTTGATGAAGTTGGGAAAGTCAGGGGGCAGAGGTGAAGAGGAAGAACATCCGGGTGTGGTGGGCAGCCAGAGAAGAGGCCTGCAGTTGAGAAATTGAGTCCCTTATTCTAGTAGTGGCCAGGAGGCCTGTGCTTCTGGATCATGGTGATTGAGGGTTATTTTGAAGAGAGAGGGACTCTATAGAGTTGAAGGGTGAGCACATTCCTGGATACCGGGAAGGCCAATGCAAAAGCACAGAGATAGGAGAGGTCGTGTGTGAGGACCAAAGAGAAAGTGTGTTTGGACTGGATCACATAGTGAGCAAGGAGAGTTATGTAGAATAAACGCAGAAAGGTATTTTGGGATCAGCTTATGATGAGCTTTAAAAGACAAATAGAGGAGTTTTTATTTTAATTTTAGAGGCAATGGAAAGCCACTGGATTTTATGAACTAGTCCCATCTTGAACTAGACATGATAACATCATTCCCTCTTTTAGTTAGACATATGCCAGGAAAGCAAGTACAATCCACATCTGGCACCATATCCAAAATATTTCTTATATGTATTTTAATAAAAAGTACAGTTTTTGCATTTTCTAAGAGGGAATGACATCAGTCCTGTCCAATTCATAGGTCAGTTGCCTCATAAAGTATAAAAAACTCTGAACTGGACTCAAAAATCTTAGCTTTGAAGTCTCAGCTTTGAATCTCAGCTCTGTTAAATTCTATCCATGTGATTGGTCTTTTTCTTCATCTATTAAATAGGGGAGGTGGGCTGAACTACCTTAACTGTAAGAGACTTTGAACCAATCGTCTTGTGAAATGTGTCAAAAAGTAAAACAATCTGTATACAAGCAAACTATGATGATTATGTTGAAGAGAACTCATAATTTCAGAGACAACAAATGTTCACACAGGGAAAAAATAATATACCAAAAGAGAATCCCTAGGACCTATGTAGATTGATGAGTGTTTCTGGTGCCCAGGAATGAGATACTCATCAAAATGAGAAATAGTTTTTTCTTGAAGGAAGTCCTTTATTTCATTGTTGTTTGCTTCATTATATCAGGGTAGAACCATAATTTGTTTTAATCATCTCTCTGGCCTGAAAAGAAGATCTATACAGTCAGCAACACCCAGCTGGGTAAAAGCTCCAGGAACTCATTAATCCTTTCAGTTATTTTTTTTAAAGCAAAGCTCCAAAGGAATTGGAAATCAATGCCAAAGGTCACTTCACATTAAAAGGATTCCAATGAGTTAGAAATGCAGGCATTTATCAGTTATGTAGGTATTGCTGATAGGAACTCAAGACTTAAAGAAATATCTGTGATAGAATTGCTATGGGTTTCTGATCTATTGACTTTTGTTCTAAGGGCAACAATTCCGTTAGGTACCGATAGGCTAGTACGAATGAGGGTTAGTGGTCCTTGTTAGTAATTTGTAAGTTTACAAATACTTCTGGTACAAAACCTATGCATATTGGCTCTTTTAATCATAATTCCATTTCCAGTTCTGACATTGTCAATAAACAGGAAAGAAATTGCAACATTGATGACCTAAATAATTAAAATAATGGAATGAAGAGAGCTGAGAAAGTATGCTTACCTAGAAGACTTTAAGAAATAGTGTGTCATTAATCTTTTTATTTGGAATAAAAAACTACAGCAATTTAAGAAAATGACCTTTTATATCATTTATAGACAAAATTTGTGATTAAGTACATTTTCTTGGTGGTGGTAAAAGCCATATTAACCCCAAACTGCATTATTTATTAGCAGCAAGGAGGAGAAAATGACAGTGGGAAAATTAGTGATTTTTAATGATACCTCATCACAGACATAAAGGAATGCTACAGTCACCTGCTACAATATATTTGTACAACAGCATATTTGTATGTGTTTTAAATAAAATTTCATTTCCAATTATTGCCTCCCAGATTTTGATATTGGTATATAGAAATGCTGTGGTTTTTTAAAGTTTATTTTGGACCTGGAGATATTGCTGGTGTTATTATTCATCTCAATTAGTTTCATTGCTGATTCCTCAGAATTGCCTAAGGAAAATATGATCATAAACAAATAGACATAATTTTGTAATCTTTTTGCTGATCTTTATGATTTTAAATTCTTTTTTCTTGTCATATTGCTAGTACTACCAGAACTAAATCAAATAATATTCAAAACTGAGAGCATCCTTGATTTATTCCTATATTTTTTTTGGAAGAAACTTTGCATATAATGCTTTTTTTTTTGTTTTAAGTAAATACATATGCATATACATTTATAAATGTGTAGACAGATAGATGATAAATCTTTTTATGCCTATATTTTGTGAGGATTATAACAAAATTAGTGTTGGACTCTGTCAAAGATATTTTACTAGATAAACTGTGATTATCATGTGGTTTGGGTGATTTTGTTGTAATGTAATCAATTATGGTGATTGTTTGCATATCCCTAGTGTAAGCCTAATTGGCCTTGTTAGTGTTTATTGGGTATATTACTATAGTTTGATTTGAATCACTGTATTTATTTAATTTTCTAAAACTTACATTAATACTATCAGTGTGTGAGTTTCCTTCTTTGATTTATTCTTTCATGTTTTAGATATAAAAACATATGTTTTTTCATAAAAGGCTTTGGAGAAGTGCTCTTCACATTTTTGGAAGTAATTTATTTAGTGTTGTTATTCATTGTTCTTATAAAATTGGATAGAATTCTCTTACTAATACATCAAGGCCAGGACTTTCTCCTTTGTTAGTTCTTTTGGACTTGACCTCAGTCACATGCCACATGGGGGAATTTACTTTTTGCTATTCTTGGTTTCTGCTCCACGAATCTATTGAGCTGATCCCAGCTCAAATCCAGTCCCTTTTCCTTCATGTTTAATATAGCCACATATGTTGGTTCCCTGACTCTTTTTTTCATTTTTTTTTAGTTTTATCATCATATTAATTCTGCAACTGCCAATTTTTCAGGGTTGCAAGAGGTCAGTGCAGCTGTTCTAAAAATATTTTCTTTAGCCATAGTATTTTCTAAATCTGGAGGGCTAACCCAAGTAAAGGGAATTTGTTTTCCACTTCCTAATTCCCCCATTCTTTATATGTCTGGGACAAGTTGATGTGCTTTCTCGTC